>OY982581.1:11405520-11848760 GCA_963859945.1 Euplagia quadripunctaria
AGGCTGTACTGACGATAACTCTATTTTGTATTTTGAATGTCCCTGAAATCATTCCATCTAATTCTCTCTTAGAAAATTGGAGTCAAAGTAGGTAGATTGATTTTTAACAACTCTAATTTGCTTTTGATTAAGTGTGGAGCACTTGTGGATTTAGGGAGATTTTTTAAACTTATTACTTTGTATACTAGCGTCATAATATGTGATTAGTTGAGAGTGTGGGTCGAACACTCTATCAACCGCATTCTGTTGTTTTATTTATATGGGTAACTTAGTTATTATGTATAAAAATTAAAACAATCAAAGCAAGTGGTGTTTGCTCATAAATGATTGTACATTTAGAATAATACATATGTATGTGTATAATAATTAATAATTTAAGTGCATGAAAATAATAAATGTAACAACTGTCAGCAAAACCAAATAAATAAATAAACATAGTTCAAGTAAGTACTTACTTAGTTGGAAAAAAACTTCGATCTGAACAAAATATTTTATGAACTAGTAAAATATGGTAAATAAAATTGTACTCGGTATTAAATGAACCATACTGTTTTAAATTTCTGTTATTAAATATTTAAATTCGGGCTTTAGAGCAAGGCGGAAATGAAAAATTCGTTTTCAAATGCATCAATATTTATTTACAACGATATTGGCTGTGAAACTGAAATATTTTTCGTGGTCACTGAGCGATTGAATTACCGAGCCGATGGATACCCAACAATGTCTACATTCTACAATTCTTTTAAAGTTCATTATTTCTTTGTTGATAATATTGCAATAAGTTAGGTCTTGAATTGAATACTAACGTAACTTACAGATTATCCAACTTTAGAAAAGTGTAAGCAGTGGAACATAAACTATCAGCATTTTTTTTACAAAATTGTCTAAAATGCCTCCTTGTGTGACTTTTTTTTTAAATACTACTTTCAAAACTCACCGGTCTCGTTATATGTGTGACAGTACACGCAAAGGTTTCAAAGCGTAATCACTTCGCCACATTAACGACCTTACTGCTTATCTTTTAAACACTTCAAGGGCAACTGATTATTTATTAATGCACTATTGCTACGGAAGTAACTAAGAATTAACTGATAACTATGTACTAATAAATGACGATAATCATTTCTATTACGATTTTATCGCTAGAAATGATGACTTGTGGCTCGTATCAGATTTTTTTTTGTGTACATTTATTTCTACGCTGAATATTTTTCTGTACGAACATGTTAACTGCAAATACTATGCTACACCTATAAAATATGTTACGGCATATGGGAAAGGGGGTAGGTAGGTAAACGCACATTATGGTTGGTGGGATCGTGCGACAAAAACCTGCGGCGCATTCGCATTGCGGGCGTACGACTGGCGGCAGAGTACCAGGGCCACAGCGGTGCGAGGAGATAAGTAATTCTGCGGCGCGTCGTGAACGAGGCGGGCGGGTGAGTGAAGTGGGGAGAGACGGAGGGGGAGTAAATGCCCGCGCGGCGGTGGCGGGTAATTGGTTCGCGCCGCCCGAGGCGAGCCCGTAGTATCGCGCTTTAGCGACGGCGCCCTCCGGTGTCGAGCGCGCACTGAGTGAGCGCGGAGTCGAAACGATGCTAGATAATTTTAAATAAAAAAGTGACTTTATGGATTCCAGTTTGCGTCTCGTAGTCGACTTTTACAAATTAAACATTTATCAATTAAACCATCATACATATATTATGAATGTATGTAGTAACTGTTTTAGCGCTTATATGTATAATAAGCGTTAAACTTTATTTACGTTTATATTGTAGAATATTTTGGGTAGGTAGACCACTCACAGAGGAGAGTTAACATTGAAATTCTTCTTTTTTCATTTATTCCATTCTAATTTATTTCGGATTTGTCATCACAATATTTAGTCGCATCGATTTGCCGCTTTACAATGGTAATATCTCTATTTTTATTTTACTTACTATCTTAGGTTACAAGATTTGAAATAGTCAGTAGCCGCGAGTCTTTTCACTAAATAATTCAGATATTTATAAATAAAAGGTAGAAAATAAAACAAATTCGACTCCATGCCATTCTCGTCGGCTGTTTGTCATGCTACCGCGGAGTTATAGCTATGTCATGCGGCCACCGGCGCGCCACTTTATACATCCGACCGACGGCGCTACCGCCCGCCACGAGCTCCGAACACCTCTATACACATATGTATACCTAGTACTCTCACTCAGTATATCGAGTGCCATGTCGTTCGTTACCTCCACTGAAAAGTTAACATTTTGCGCCACAGTTACCTTGTTTATTACCGGTTTAGGTTCGCACATCGTAAATTTTATGACTGGTGCGATATTAGAATAACTGTGATATTGAGAGATTTATGTTGAAACATGTTCATGTTACGATGAAACGATATCCATGGTTTTAAATTTATGAAGGAGGGACAAACTTCATTCATATCATTTTTATTTTATGAGGAAAGTAACCTCAAAGTAACTTAATACTAGTAACGTCAGTTCCACAATTTACAATATTCTTGTTCACCCCTCTAAATAAATGCTTTCTTGTAGTTGATTCACAAACAAGCACAGGGTCCGTTTTATGACAAAGGCTTACCGTAAAAAACTTTAACTCGTAACATCAGCAATGACACTTGAAGCCGGCGAAATTAATCACAGCATAAATAAACAGCACCAAATTAGTAGTTATTTTCTGCCCCAGTCGGGCAGTACTTACTAGCAAGAAATCTGCTGTGCGCCTCGAGGTAGAACCCACATACATCTCCTTAGCTACTCTGATGCCTTAGTTACTATAATTCACTCATACTCATTGTAAGCCAAAGAAATATTATACAAAATATAAAGTAAATACCAATAGTTTTTCATTGAAATACAAGTTAGTTTATCTTTTAAGTATTCCGCTACCGAGTCGCCTAATGTAAATTCAAATTTATTCCAGGTTGAACTCGGAAATTGCCTAATATTCTCACCCTCAGTCCAATATTCGAGCATGGAAAAAATCATTATTCGCCCTGGTGATAACTATTTTATAATTTTTAGTTATAAATCTTTGAACAGATTTTAGAAAAAATATTAAAGTTAAGAATAATTTTAGTATTTATGTTTGATTCAAACATTTAAGATAGAACAGAAGTTAATACAAAGGAAAGTGAACTAAGCACCCCTTCCTTCTCGGGAATCATGTTACGGAACTATTGCTAGAAAAGCGTGTGCGTAAAACATTATCTTCGGATCAAAGAATCTTCTCTTCTCTTTAAGCTATCTGAGTATTTTAAAACAGAGGTTTTTATCCTTACAGCCTTAAAAGCCCGTTTGTGTTCGTTGATGGTCACGGTAACCGTTTAACTGGATTGGAATTTCAGATAAGTCCCTATAAACCCTGATATGTCAGGGCAAATCACAACCTCCGATGTCAAGAGGCAGGGTACGGACAAACATTTTGTTCAAAGCTAAATTAAAAAATCTTTCACACATTTAACCCCCAATACTTAAACACCACTCCGTATAAAATTGCCATAGAGAGCTCTCTATGGCAATCTTATCTCGTGCGCACGAATTCTAGTACTTCTAATAGTCTATGCTATGTGCCCGTAGAGTAATTAATACCTCCGCCTGCCTCGATAGGGACTTTCAACTACACAGTGCCGTATGCGCCACCGCCATATTGACAAACTGAATTCTGATACTAAGTGATGAAAATATTAGCCGACAGGAAACCATACGTCGGTTTACAGTGTTGTGATGCTGTATAGGCTTCAATATCTTAGTATGTAGTATAGTTTAAAGTTGCTTGCCGTCTATCCGAAGAGAGTTTTCTGAAGATACGGTTGCATTCGGTCTAGTAATGTTAGGGTTTAATTCGGATATTTGGTTCTATTTGGTTTTTTCGCGATCAAATTTATGAATTTATCCACTACGGTGTTAGAAGTCAGATCTGAAGAGCAATTTCTTGCATCGCCATTATTTTAAACTCACACTTTAATATTGCCCTAGCCTAGGGCTGCCATCCGTCCGGGTTTCCCCGGATTTGTCCTAGTTTAGAGGGCGTCCGGGGAGCGTCCGGGCGGGGTTTTCAAAAAGTGTCCGGGTAAAACCCGGACACTCTGTGCCAAGAGACAGTTAAAATTGTTAGATAAATCGTTAACAAGCTAAAAATTTAAATGGAATCGGCGTTTTTTTTAAGGTGTCCGGGAAAGAATCTCGATTTCACCCATGTGTCCGGATTTTTTTAAGTTTTTGTCCGGCGTCGTCGTCAGTTTAAGTTAAGGCCCTAAATTAGAGTAGAGCCCCTTTAAATACTGAATTTACTCTTACAGTGCACAAATATGAAAAAAATCTTTATACTATCCAATGAGATACATTTATAATTTCTAAATGCAACTTTAAATTACACAAATGACGATTTTTTTTTCCTTAAATAATTTTCTATCAAATGTAACTCCGTACTAACACCTCGGTCGCTAGCCCTCATTGCGAGAAACAGTCATCAACACTGGAACATCAATTAACAGTTGAACAAAAACATAATCTCATTATAATTCGTAGGGCTGTGTTCGTTCATTCGGGACAGTCATTAGTTGTGCGGTGCGGACTCGTGCGAGGTCGGGAGCGGTCGGGTTAGGGATGCCATTCAAAGTTAGAAATTTTCAAATATTTAATTTTCGAACTGAAAGTTCGAAAATTAAATATTTGAAAATGAAGACTTTTTAAAGCATGATTTTCATTCCGATGTAGACTTCTAGCATTGCTATTTTAGTTATAATATTTTAAATATTCATACCATAACTAGGTTTAGGTACTGATAGACCTTACAGTTAGTTATTCACAAAGACAAAAATTATAACGAGGGCGTTAGTTTATAATGTCAGAAATGTAGAAGAATAAGTGGGTGGCCTTGATTTTTCGAATCATATTAAAAAAAAGTAAAAATAAAAGTAATATTGACGTTCGGTAGACCGCATATGAGTATGGCTTCAGAAAATAAATATACTTCAAGTAAATTATATATTACATAAGCATAATGTAAAAAAGTAAGTTTATATAAAACATAGGCAACATTCTTGTCTTGTGGGAACCCTTCGGCCGATGTCGGCCTCGCTCGGATGCGGTCGGGGCAGCGCGACGGGGCGCATAAAATACGCCGCGCGATGTCGTCGGCTACACTACACGATGTGTCACGGATACCCGACCCTGGTAGGGATGTGGCGCGGGATTCCAAATGTCGATATCGACTTTATTATTTTGTAAGTTAAAATATATAAGTCGTTCCTTCGATTGTTTACACATACACTTATTAAAAATGACTAATACAGATGATAGTCTTACAAAATAATTATTATATCACGATACGATAAACACGACGGCCTACGGTGTCACTCGGGATTATGCAAGGATTCTAACGATACCCTATACATCCAAAGCAGTTTTAGGCATTTAGAAATTACGGGGGAATAAAGTTACATACCCACATATATACATCCCTACATACATAAACCCTGGAAACAGTTACCTGTCGATAATCATGATTGATTCTTAATGTTTAATTTTAACCACAGAGACAATTAAGTACTATTCCCGAGTTCCAACATTTTGAAACTCTTAAAATATTTATTTACAACATTCACTTCATAAAAATACAAGGATTCAACAATACTTGATATTGGAAATTGCATTTAAAACTACTTTGACAATTCATAAGTATAATCTCGACTTGTTACTCTATTTGTAATTTTATTTATAACGTGTTTATAAGTATACCTACCACAATTTTATCGATAAAATTTAAAAAAAGTTCAAACAAGCCCTATCACGTGGTGCCCTCGCATGCAATCAGTCGGGGCGAGCCGCGGCGACGCCACTCAACGCGCCTCGTAAACGTTATCGGGTACATCGTAAAAACGCTACGTAAAATGGCGAACGTGCCGCCCGCCGAGCACCAACCACCGTTCGCTCGGCCCGCACACATTCTATATTTGAATTGCATTTAGAACTGTGGATTATAGTTTAAGTTTTATTAGAATTCGATATTTTTATTGATTTTTGTGGATGTAAAAATAAATATAAAAAACACGTTTATTATTAACTTATCGGCGGTGTTATATTTTATATTACTTTGTAAATTACAGTTTTTTTGTACGAGTTTTACATTGTCTTGTGATTTTGACACAAGATTTTATGTTTGGTAGCGTGTAAATAGATATCACTAGCTAAAAGCAACACTGAATGCGAATCTCATCAAATTGGCCAGTAGTGAATAGCCTGATGGGCTGCTTTACCTATATATATATATATATACACTTAGTTCAACAAATACTTTTGTAAGACATCAAAGTCGGTTAATTTTAATCAAAATATTTAGTAGCGTATTACCGAGAAAAACTACTTACGTTTATCAATCTACCTTATTTAAATTAAGAAGTTTTATCGATACTATTCAAACTGTACATCATCAGCAAGGGCACATCATTAGCAGCGTAACTCAGAAGTTATCATTACAGCCCCGTAGTTCCGCCCCAAAGGGTCCGAAATAGAGCTCTATTGTTTAGCAGTACAACGAGACTATCTGTTTGTCCTTCTGTCAGACGCCTTCTAAATTAGACAAATACGCACCTTTGAACTCACGAAAGATAACTGACAGTGGTCTGTTCAATTTTAAGCCTGTTCCTCCTTCGTTTAATTTATAGTAAGTAAGTATTTTTTAAAACAAACTTTAACGGGTTATTACTTCACTGTTTATTTGTTACTAGCAGTGCCCCGCGGTTTCACCCGCGTAAGCCCCGATCCCGTGAGAATATGGGGATCAAAAGTAACCTATATGTTAAGCCAGGTCTCCAGCTATCTAAATACCAAGTGTCATCGCAATTGGTTCTGTAGTTTTGGTGTGAAAGATTAACAAACATCCATACATACATCCATACATCCTCACAAACTTTCACGTTTATAATATTTGTAGGATAGGACTAGCGACCCGCCCCAGCTTCCCACGGGTGTAATGTAAATACCAATGTAGTGAACAATTATCGTCATATGATTTTACAAATTAACACAAAACAATATTAAATTATACGTATAAACCTTCCTCTTGAATCGCTCTATCTATTGGTGTAAACTGAATTAAAATCCGTTGCGTAGGTTAAAAAAATCTAAGTGTACAAACAGCGGAAGCGACTTTGTTTTATACTATGTAAAGATAAAGGATCTCTTACAAGAAGTGAAGTAATGCTTACATTGCTTTTCGCCGAGTGGGTTACCGGAGGCCCTAACACTTCCCTCTCCCCCTCTTCTCTCTTCCCTTCTTCCCCTATTCCCACCTTAAACGCCGGCAACACACTTGTGACTGTTGAGTTGCAGTTGTTCATGGGCGACGGTAGTCACTTACCATCAGGTGACCCGTCTACTCGTTTGCCCTCTATAATAATAAAAAAAAAGTTTTCTTAAATTTTCTAATTTTCCGTGCAACTTTCTCAATTTTTTCTTTCATAAGAACCTTCTGACAATAACAAACACAAAAAAAAAGAATTAGCGAAATCGGTCCAGCCGTTCAACACGTGATGCCGTGACCAAGGGAAATAGGGATTCATTTTTATATATGTATATAAGATATGTAACACTAACGGTAACCATAGTTGCAAAATTGTTTATATTTTTTGTGTTGCCAAAAAATAAATATTTTCTTTCTTTCTTTCTTTCTTCTTTTTTATGTATGTATTTAGAAATATATACTGGTTACAACCAAGCTCTGCCTAGTTTGGTAGTAGTAGGACGGCCGTGTGTAAGATGTGTGAAGTTATTATTATTCTATATATTCATCTTAAAACTTATCAATTACATTTTTAAATATGTACAAAACAAAATATATATTTAAAAAAATATAAAAAATACTAGATCACCGACATCGGGTACAGGTAACAAGATACCTGTGGTTAGGGCTCCAAAGACAGGAACCTCCTCACTATACGGGCCGTGTCGAGGAGAACTGCCTTCTGCATCAGTCCTTTGATCCAGCCGTCTAACGGGACCTCTTAAGGTGTTGATCGAGGCTTTTAGCTATCAATCCATGAACAGATATGATTATTATTCTCTTTATTAACATCTATAATACATCTAAATTACAGTTTTAAATACATTATTATAAAAAAATATATATTTAAAAATAAAAAATATTGTCCCACCGGTATAGAGTACAGAGACCAAGCTACCGGTGGTGAGGGTTCCAGAGACAGAAACCTCCTCACAATACGTGCCGTGTCAAGAAGGGCCGCCTTCTGCATCAGGCCCTTAATCCAGCTGCAACGTGAGCCTCTGATGGTGTTGGTCGAGCCTCTTCGCAATCAACCCATGGGCTGATATGACTATCGGCACAATGATTGCCGAATCCACATCCCTCATGTCGACCACCTCGTGGGCCAAAAATTTATAAAATACTTCATTTGTTTTTATTTTTCAGCCCTTAAGAGATTGTCGTCATGGGGAATAGTGATATCTACAATCATTGCTCGGCGCTCTAATCGGTCTGAATTATTATTATTATTTTAATGAAACAAGCGAGTTTGACCACGAATGCAAACAATTACCATTTCTTATTCAGTCCACATATTTGTTATTCTATGTATTCTCCTTGCCACGGACAAAACAGAAGCTGTAAATCATGCAGCAATGGATCCCTCAATCGTGCCTGCGGGCCCAGAGGCAAATTCACACCCCAATTAGTGTCTGATCGAACTTGCGAACGACTAGGCCGGTCCGACCCTTCACCACGAATATACAGTTATACTGGAATAGAATTTATTTATTAAGGCGTCAATTAGTATTGAAAAATGAAGTTTGTAATGCATTGCTAGTTTTATTTGAACTACTTTAGTTAAATGATTTGATGATACTTGTAATGTAAATCGAAATTTCGTAGAGTTCGTATACATTGGCTGTGTGTCAACAACATGGTAACTGCTGCCAAGATGCTACAAAGATTTTTGATTTAGGGACGTTATGTAAAATATAATGATTACTCAACTTGAATTAAAATAATCGCGAAAAAGAATTTCATGAACAAAAATGTAACTTAAAACAACAATGTTTAACCGGAATAAAGCTTCTGTATAGATGCCATTTTATGTCACTACGTAGATAGCATCACGGTATACATACATAGTATTTATTATACGGACCTTAATAGGAACATGACACCAATATTTCGCCAGACTGTAAAAGGTCCCCATGTACATAATATGTATTAGTCTCGAGATTATTGTCATCACATTACATTGCAGTCAAAACCCGAACGGGGAATCGAACCCAAGATTTCTGTGTCAGTTTAAATTAAATTACAATAGTTTTGATCAATCGATTGAAATATAAAACGACTAGCAACCCGCCCCGCGGCTTCGCACGGGTACGAATTATACACCTAAACCTTCCTCATGAATTACTCTGTCTATCAGTGAAAACCGTTTGAAAATCGGTTCAGTAGTTTTTCAGTTTATCGCGAACAGACAAACAGACAGACAGACGCGGCGGCGGACTTTGTTTTATAATATGTAGTGATACTACTAACGTAGAATAAGTTATCATCAGATATCCATTCATCCATTACGGATTTATTAATAACGGTTGACAATGAATTTTAACAGTGGCAAATGAATAAATTGAATTAACATTGTATTTTAAATCGGTTATATAATTACTCTACTTGACACAAGTAATTGATAAATACGTCACTCGTTACAGCGAGTTGACCACTTCACTATTGTAGATATAAACAATTTACACCTAATCGATAAGACCATGAAAGATAAACCGTGCAGTGTAAATACAATTTACTGTTTAAAAATCGTTCTCAGTTCAACACTACTTTTACTATTGTTTTGACGTTAGTAATGGAAGTAACCATCATTCTACATTCAACAGCGGGTGACTGATTACGTTTGAAATCTGAAGACTTGCGCGAACTTCATAGTTTTGGGAAAGTTACACTATAGTTAGAAAGAAAGAAAGAAAGAAAGAAAGAAAGAAAGAAAGAAAGAAAGAAAGAAAGAAAAATTATTTATTTTGACACATACAGAGACATCAACAAAGTGCATGCAACTAAAATACGACACTTAAAAAACACACTTAAAAAAAAATAGAATAACAAAAGATTACACAACACATTACACAATAAAATACTAAAAAGAGAAAAAAAAAAATTCATAGTGAGAAGTGTCTCATGGCATGATCAAAATAGGACATAGTTCAGCATATGTCAGGCAATAATACCTGACGCTGATTTTCAACGAGTCCCTTTAGTGACTCACGCATGAAAAATCTAAAAAAAGACAAAAAAAAAATGTATGAACTAGGTACTAATTACAGAGTTCGTGTGAACGGGTTTTTATTGTGCACTCAGACCAAAGGTACAGGTAAACACACACACAAATAGGCACAGACGCACCTTTACCTCTATTTACTATTTTTTTTTTTACAACATATGGATTATATACCATATTATTTAGATGAGCGACATGTTTACATTTATCATGGCGAGCTTCCGCTGTGCATCAATTAGATACCTACGTAGCTGTTTTTTAAAAGTGCTAATAGTATCGTAGTATAGTTCTAATCACTACTACTACATCTGGCTCATATTGTCCACACCATCTGAGACTCGATGTATGTGGGAAGCCTGGTAATCTGTCTGACAGGATCTTCCTAGTTCAGATACCAGTCTCGCACGAAGGTTCCTTAATTATGTTGTAAAATACTATAGAACTTAAGTTAACCTTTGTGAAAGAAAATTAATAATAATAATTATCATTATTATAATCACGAACAAATTAACTAAAATATCGTCCAGATCTCGGTCTAGTGTTCGAAATCCAGAAAGATAAAGTACTCTTGTCATCCGCTTGGTTTCAATTGAAAATGAAGACCGATTTAACGCTATCGATGCGTTTTAATCGAAACCTTAAAGAAGACTTGTAATTGCTTATTAATTACTTATAATTTTAATGTACATGGAAGTTCCAAAAGTTGAAATCATTATGCTGTAGGCATTTCGATTTCCAATACTTATAGATAGATAGATTGGGAAGAGGTTTAAGACTTGTCCATATGTAATATACCTACTCCACATTTTCCTGTTTTCCTCTTACGGATTGTTTTTTTCTGTAAGTAATATTTTTCGAGCGTATAGGTCTTCGCATTATTATTAATCACTACATATTATAAAACAAAGTCCCCCGCCGCGTTTGTCTGTCTGTTCGCGATAAACTACTGAACGGATTTTCATGCGATTTTCACAAAGAGACATGTGTAATTTGTTAAGATTTTGTGTAAATTAATAGAAATATGTTTATCGTTGTTGGCTTTGCTAGTAATAAATAAAAAACATATCATGTTAATAAAGTAAAAAAAATACTATGTCACATCTAGTGCTAGTTTTAATTCATAGCATATATTCTCGTGGCGTATATCCCTGGAACAGGCTGTCCCGGCAGAGTTTAATTCCATTCCATCGAGCCGTTCCCGGGGACTCGCCCACGGCTTAATGAGATATTACAGTTGTAAAATAATGAATCCAT
The DNA here is from genome assembly GCA_963859945.1 of Euplagia quadripunctaria. Classification (NCBI taxonomy): domain Eukaryota; kingdom Metazoa; phylum Arthropoda; class Insecta; order Lepidoptera; family Erebidae; genus Euplagia; species Euplagia quadripunctaria. The sequence goes on from OY982581.1 coordinate 11,417,066, forward strand.
CTGTTTCTGCACTCCTTGTACTTATCGAAATATCGACGATAATCGCGTTGATTTAAAGAAGTTCATGTCTTCAAAGAGAAGAGAGAAGAGAACATTAAGATTTACATTTCAATAATAGCACTGTTTTATAAAATGTCCTACCACTATGGGGTGCCTGTTAATAGGAGAGGTGTTAGTCCATAGTCCGGCACAGACATTGACAGACTTCGTAAACTTTCAAGAACCTTATGGAGACCTTTCAGATGTACAGGCTTCCACAAAAGGTTTTCTTTCATCTTTAAAACACATCGTTCGTTAACTTCGAAAACCAGAAATGTACGGGGCTGGGGATGAAAATATTTTCGCCGCTGCAACTTTATTTAGTCACTTTATATTTTGAAAAATTGAGTTAATAGAATGAGACTATCATACTAAACTACTAAACGCGATGTGATTACGTGCGACTCAATCGCGCATTTTTGCGACTTAATTGCAAATTTAAAATTATTATGTAGATCGTACTTTTATATTCTATACAAAGATCGACACACACATTCTAGTTGTTGATTACATTAGATTTTTATTCTTATTAATAGATATTTGCTATTTTCGTTGTTATTAGAGCAAATTTCAGAAGAAGATTCTCCGATTCTCACTTCGATAGCACAGACAGCGCGTTTTCTTCGTCGCTTTATCGATCGCTGAATCTTCTAATCAGATTTACCAGAGAAGCTTACTATGGAGTACTAACGCAGAAAAAAGACCACTGACGATTTATCCTCATTTTTTTGTCGTTTTGGAAAACGTTCCTTCATTACTTAAAAGTTCCTTGAGTTTTGGGTTTATCTAAATCGCACAAATTGAGCTATGGTTGAGTAAATTTCCTTGATAATAAGTGTTGAAGGTCGTCGTTCAAAGTAATAGAAACTTTATATGAGGATTTATCCGTGTATGTAGTGCTACCTCAAGTCTCTTTTACACGAAGGTGTAGCGAGAAAATGCATTTATGAGAGCCTTTTATTGTTCTATCTTAGGAAATAAAAGAAGCTCCAACCTTGTTAAATTTCAGCAAACTGTAGAAGCTTTTAGAGCTCCAACGGACCGTAGATCTAACTATTTATTATGAATTTCCAGTTTATAGATTTAGTCGTTCCTAAGAAAAAGGATTTTGATAACAGTAAGACGGATTTGAGTTGACATTCGACGTGACTTCATCGTATCTAGGCAGGTGAAACTATAGGCGAAGAGATCTTCATCAACAACATTTAAAACAGTTGAAAAAAGACGCCACTGCTAGAATTAAATTCAACCCAAACATACACACATCACATACGCGGCCAGACCAGAATGTTATCATTTCATTCTGTAGAATTACGATTTACATATAAATAATAAACAGCGAGCGGGGCTGCCACTAAAAATCATATCTTTTTCTCCCGGATAAGCCTCAGGGCCGGGACTGTGGGTTCCCGGGTCGTGGGATTGCGGATCCCGGGCCGTTATCAAGTTATCAATTTGGCCCGCCGGCATATGTCCGGAGAAGAGTCGAGTTTTACAGATGTGTGGGTGTGATTTAGTGTTCGGTATTGAACCGTTGATTTTTTTCGTGTCGTTGAGATCTGGTTTTGATACAAAACATTGAGGCTATTGCTTATACGACATATGGGTTAAGGCTACTATTAACAATAATATACACAATTACAATATAATATATACAAATAATATACACAATTACATACATAATTAAAAATAATAATAATAGTGCGGTTAAACGTACTCGTTTTATTTTTATTGTTAATTAAAGAAATAAAAGCGATCAGAACACAAATTTGCTTTTGATTGTTTAATTTTATGAAAAACTTTCTCATTTTAAGAAAATAGATCATTATTGATATTATTCATACTTACAGAAATCGAAAATTCAACAAAATCGCGTCCCCCAGTTTCACAGTTTTAAATCAGTCAAAAGGAATTGCTTGATAATTTGTTTAAAAACGTTTTAGGAACAATGCGCAAGTGAGTTGCGTTTTTCTTGGAATTCATAAGCTACGGTAACTACTAGGCTGGTCGTACACTTTGTAACATTAGTGGTACACAAAAACACACACACTATGTTTATAGTAAGTTGACAAGGCGATCTTTCTCACTAAAATAAATGATATATTAATACAGTAAATTAGACATAACCAGGCAACGTAAAATATTGTGTGTTATAATTATGTGGGATCATTCTTACCTCTAAAACACCATAAGCTAAAAAACGTGCGTCATAACACATAATTATCTGTTCTGTCGTTACGTCTGTCATTTGATTTTATTATGGAATATACTTAATTTACCAAATATACGACTACCTCCCTAAACCCCGTTGGTTGCATTAAAGGGATCTCAGATTTACCGCAAATGTCATTACGTGCCTCGTAATTCACTTTTAATTTTGATAAATGCCCCTATCCGGGCCATGATCCCGGTCAAGCGCGGACCTAATTATACATCAGATAACTCGTCGATTGGGGTATCAAGCTCATTTTCATGTTTTCCATGGATATTACACTTTTGAAACTACTGCCACGTTTTTTCATCTATACTGCCTGTACTGTGTCTATCATTTTTGATGATTAATTATTTATTTGTTTAAATGCGGTAATCTCTGGAACTGTCAGTCAGATTTGAATAATTATTTTCGTATTGGATAGAGTATTTCCTAAGGAAGGTTAGGCTATGTAATATCACACTACGAACTTTAGGACCGGCTAGTAATATTACACTTAACTTATTTACTGCCTTATACTTATGTTAAAGTTACTTATGTTATAGTTTACCCATGTTTTAAACTATGGTTTTAAGCAGAGTTGACAGTTTTCATAAAAATATTTTAATTTTTTTTGGAACTATGTATGTAACCTTTTTCTTAAAATCAATCCAAATCTGATATATTATTTGTAATGCTTTAAAAATAAGTATTTTTATACTCATCATCATCTCTAGTCATCACAATCACTAAGCTGATTATAAAACCAATTAGTGTTCACTATAAAACATTTTCTTTTGTTCTTACAGGTACGTTAAAAAACTTCATACGTGAGTTTGAAAAACAGTAAATAACACAAAGAAGAGCTGCACTATTGCTACTGGTTCTAGTAAAATAAGCAAAGCTATTATGAAAGCTACAAATTTAGACTAAAAAGCTTAGCCGAAGTAGAAACCGAGTAGTAAACCACCACAGCGGAATAACTTGAAGAAACTTAAACGGAAGACATACTAGGCGTACCATACCCGTATCAAAATCTAGTACAGACACCAGGCGCATATAACTCAGCAGCAGTAGGAGCGAAGTAACTTAACGACAGGCGAGGCGGACGCGGCGCGGCTTCCGGGCGTGCTTCCTTCCGGAAATAGGGCCCGTTCCGGGGCGCCCGCGCCCGCCGCCCGGCGAACATCTAATGGCGCGTGCCTCTACTATAATGTCATGCCACCCTGGTACCCGACGCTCGTTAGCCCTCGCTCCCCCGGTGACGATTTTTCTTCTTTTTTTTCGTTTTGATTTTTTGTACCATTATTATTTCCAGAGGACTTGCTCAGCTGCTTGTTAGGTCCATGTTTCGCTATTTTGTTATTTTCCGTTGTAAGACTTTTAGCATCAATTTCTTCAAAGAAACTGAAATGATAACATGTTTTTTGCAGTGGTTCTTTATAAAAACTGTAGGTGGATGAAGTAGGTCGAAGTTTTTAATATGATTATTGAGTAGCGAGTTTTACAGGTTTCAGTTTAATGATTTTGGAGTTTAATGATATAACGAAACAAAGACAAATCTGTTTCCCAATACACAATGCAAATACCTTCTAATAACCGGGAACATGTTATTCCGTGTCGCTTCAACGTCACATCACACGTGAACGAACACTACCCTACCCTGTAACCACCTACGTAATATACTGTACGATGTTATATTTGTACGTACAGTTACATTACAACTGGTAGCTAGGTAAACTTGAAACGTATGAATTCAATAGTCAGATGCCGACAGGTATATTACTAATATAGCTATATATGAACGTACATTGACGGAATGTCTGCCATGTGCAGTGTTTACTTCTTCTTGGTGTGTCATGGAAGATGGTCAATTAACTAAATGCCTTGCAACGCGTTATTTATCAAAATATAAAGAAATTATTGTATATTTTCGCCATCAATCACATATAGAAATTGTAAATTTATACTTGTCTTAAATGAATGCACATCTATTTATATTTGTTGTAGCGATGTGTGACGTTTCACATGGTAGGTGGGTGGTGTGTGCATCGTTCGTGTTTCGTGGTAGGTAGTTGCCGCCGCGCCCCGGGCCGCGCCTCGCGCGCCTGTCGAGTGCCAGTGTGCTGACGGGCTATACGCCGACACAAACAGAGTTGATACTTCCAAATATTTCTTTATAGTTTTATAATATTTTTTAGAACTTATCTAGACATTTTTGTAATGTAGTCAATTACACATATATTTTTTGAGGGATATATATTTTACAAGTATAAACATATTCTCACCTCATACCTACAAGCTAAGTAAATTGACATTGAAATGGAGTCTACTCCATTGGGATTCATTGTCTACTTATTATTCGACAAAGTAATTATTTTAATGTAATTACAGTTTTCACGCCACATTGTTGTTAGTAAGTAGCCTTCAGCCCATCTGTCCTTATTAGGTGAAACTGGCCACGATTTTGCTAAAGTTCTTATTAGAAATTGCTTTTATCCATAATTTTATTTTTTTATTTTTTGTTTTAAAAAAGACAACTCCCGCATTAGGAATTACTCCTGTGTCGCGAGGGACTTTACAAACATAGAGACAACGGACACAAAGAACACCCAGACTAAGGTGGGAATCGAACCCACGACCTATAAGCATAGCGGTCAGGGTCACTAACCACTAGACCAACAGGCCAGCTAATTTAATAGATAGCTATGGTATATGGAAAGAAAACTGGATATAATTATCCATCTTGTATCATCTATGTATGCACCAGCAGCTGACCGCACTGCAATCTATTTCTTCCATTTCTGCTTTCATTCCCTCGAAATCTAAAAAGTTTCTCTAAAAAGAGAACGTTCTATTTAAATAGACTTTGAGAGGTTTTGAGAGACCGAGACTACGCGCTGAGGTCGCTTGCCGTTGCCGAGATCTGTATTCTCTATCCGTATTATGTAAAGTATTTCTTTCTTAGGTTAAATCTATTTACGCTCCGTAACATAACTTCAGATTTAGTGTCATAAGCTACCACGATAGGATAGGCAAATCCCTGACAAGGAGTCTACCAGACATTTTCGTTTCTTTATCAGACGCTTCATTTTAACTTCACCATCAAAAAAATTGTGGGAAATACATCAAAATATATCAGCGCGTCGCTAACGACCAAGCACATTCCGGCGGCGGTCGGCAGCTCGTCAAAGGGCCAGGGGGCTCGAGCCTGTTAGCCTCCCACGCCGACACCGCCCGTACTGTCACCCTCATTATGTTACCGCGTGATACATTCTGCAAAATGGCGCTTCGCTACGTAGACTTGTCAATTTACAGTTCTGTTCATTTGTAGCGTTGTATGTATTATGTTTGAATATTTGTCGACAATTCTATGTAGATACAGCGACACCCTACTAAATATCGCAGCTAAAGTGATCTTGTATGTTTGCTAGTTCCATAAAATGATACGTTAAAACTACTTCATATTTTTATACTTTCTATGGTTGTGACGAGTTCAGCGGCGTATTTACACATTTGCCGCCAGTAGGCTATTCAAATTTTGCCGCCCCTACCGGTCAGTCTATCTAATTCGATACTCCAGGACAAGACATAAAACATAATGTAGGCCCCAAATTTGGCGCCCCTATAATCTGCCGCCCTAGGCTTCAGCCTACTGGTAAATCCGCCACTGGACAAGTTGCCAACGTGTAAGGGAAACCCGTTTGTATTGTTATGCTTGACGTGAGTTTGTTAGCCACCTTAAGTGCATAAAGTAACCGCCCAGTATTATTTTTATCCAACTTTTAAAAAGGAGAAGGTTCTAATTGTTTTTTGTGTTTGTGTAACGACTTTTCCGAGTTGTCCGATTACAATGAACTAAAACAACTTTTATAAAGTCATCTATAAGTATAGTAAGTACATAATATATATTATTATGTTAAAGATCTAATGCTTTACAAGGAAACAGCGAACACGCGGGCAAAAGCTAGTTAGAATATATAAAAAGAATTGAAAGAACGTACCTCAAATGGCCTTTGCGATTGCAATCTAATGCAGCAACTATGGTCACCCACGATTATATCAGCAAATATAACTACGATGGTTGTATAAAGAGTAAAAATAGGCTCTTTGTCGGTTCTAAAGCACTCCCACACTTCAAAGTGGGGTCAAAATAAAACACGCAAATCTGAAGGCATCATCAAAATACCTATATATATTAAATTCGAGTATCAACGGGAAAACTGAAAGGATGTACCACCAATCTACGTATTTTGTAACCAAATATCACAACTTCCAAAGTTATGGACTCCTAGTAGTGAAGAATCGAGAGATCTTAAATACGGACGGGTTACCTGAATGAGAATGAAGATCGTTCCTTTATCTTAATAGAGACAACTACGAAAAGAAACCTCTTTTCCTATATCACCCATTCATTACATCATTTTCATCTATTTGTCCTACTTTTAACTCTATATGTCTTATATCCGTCTTCATAAAGAGATATAGTATGATGTAATTGGTTGAAGTACTTAACTACCTCCTCTGAAGGCGAGTAATGCAAATCTTGTGGAGGGCGCACAGATCGCAGGCATCGCAGCGGGAGACCACACACGTAAATCGTTATTAATTCACATCACGAAGATAAATGCAAAAATACAACTGATTTGTTGTCATTTCCTTTTATCCAACGCTTTGTTTGCATGCTGATTAGTAATCTTTTATAACTATTGAAACTTTCTTAGCTTTATTACACCCTGGTACCAACGGGGATTAACACGTCTCGACGATTTTACACCTACCGGGTTGTATGTAAACTTCCAAACCGGCATATTAAGGTGGGCGATGAGTTTCGGTGATGACTTGACGAGTGATGAACTGATGAGTAATATAATAGAATAGATCGGAAGAAATGGTTGCTATTCTGAGATAAAAATAGGGTACCATCCTGTTGACTGGATATAAAATTGCAACGTCAATGTAAAATTAATCACACGACTAAAAATTTAATCACGGCTTTCAATATTGCTAACCTTGTTTACAACATCATACACACAAAAACTTGCATTTTACTTTTATTGGTACTCCCTTAGATTATATATAGGATAGGTCATATATGTTATATAGGTATATTATATTAGATTATATATAGGCATATATATAGGACCTATATATAATCTAAGGGTACTCCAATGTTTCCAACCATACATCTAAATCTATCATTAACCTTCGAATACTTATGTACTTATTGCAACATAATTAGGTAGGTAGTACCTTACTCTATTCTATGCTAGAAACTAAAAAAAATCGATAGGGTGCAGAATATTGTTAATAGAATTAGAAACTGCTGACGTTTTCGTTCTATTTCCTTTCGGGTCCGTTAAGGTATTTATACTGGAAATTCAAAATCCTTACAGTTTTATCACACGCTTGACATAACTAATATAATATTTCACACACGATTCATTATACCTATTTTCGGGCCTTTAATGCCGCATAAAAATAAAGAATTAAAAAGAAAGAATATTCACTCGCCCCGTGGCTTTGCGACGGTTTACATTTGGATATAGTTTAATGTTGCTGCTCGACGGGTAGCCGACTAGCCTACCTCACAAACGATTTACAGTTCCTGACGTTAGCTTGTCTAAACACAGTATTCTTTAGCTTGATAATATTAATAATAACCACATAAGTATCTGTTTTTATGTCTGCCGGTCTGTCGGTGCCTGTGTGTTTATACATCTATCTAAAGTGCGAGATCTAGATTCCAGAAATACTAGGCTCTTTTAGGTTTGGCTAAGGAATGCTTCTGCTTCGACCCAGTTCAAGACTTTGAACTTTCTTTTTACTTTAGGTATTATTCAAACGTCTAACAACATCACATTGGCATACGATATACGATTGGCTCTTTGGGAAGAGGTTTCTTTATAATAATTATATTTAGTGAAGTGTTTGTGCCATAAATTTAATTTTAATTATAAATCTACCCATTTGCCCCCAATAATATAAAAAAAAAATCGATTTATTAAGGCCTAAGGCGCTATATTAAAGACATCATATTCAAGTCTTTTTGTACATTCCCTCCATCGGTGGTTCAATTCACATATTACTTGATTTCCTATCTGGACTTGTAATCCTTCTAATATTATAAATGTGAAAGTTTGGATGGATAGATGTTTGTTACTCTTTCACGCAAAAACCACTGAACCGATTGTCATGAACCTGGATTAACGAATAGGCTACTTTTTATCCCGATATTCCCACGTAATCGGGACTTACGCGCGTGAAATCGCGGGGCGCTGCTAGTGTCTGATATTTCTGAGAAAGTTATCAGATGATAAGAAGGCGAAGACGGTAAAAGATCATCACAGGCATGTTAATGATAACCGGACTATACACGTTCCTCTAGATGTCACAACGAGTCTTGATCAAAACCGAGAATCTTGATCAAAAACGGTGCAGTTAAAAATGCTCCCAAACAAAAGCTCGCACAATAATCGTAAAAGCCGTCGTCTCTTAGTTATGGCCGTGATAAATATACGCGGGATTGCTAACGCCTCGGTAGTGAGAGCGAGAAAATTACTGACCGCACCACTTCAAAGCGATGCGATGAGTATAAAGCGATATTTATCTGTCTCTTGGCCTCGTCGGCACTGCCACCTAGCAAGTCGAGTGGCGCACAGGACTTACTATCATCACAAACTGTATTGTCTTGCAATAAGACTCATTTTCGCTCGGTATGATAGATTCTTACCATGAGAGCTGTTGCACTGTAGATAGATGTGCTCGCGTGCAGTGACGCAACGCGGGACGCTTGACATCTATAGACGTATATTTTAGTATAATGTGTAACGCTTACGCTATAGCAAGATATATTTTACAAGTTTTAAACCGCGGGCTCCAACGGCGTAGTGGTGGTTTTTCATTTATTGACTGCACGGATAGCTCAATGGTTTAAGCGGTCATCTCGCCATTACGCCGCGCCGAGTGTTGTGAGTTCGAATCCCACACGGGACAAAAATTTGTGTGATCCACAAATAGTTGTCAAGAGTCTGGGTGTTCTTTATGTCCGTTGTTTGAATGTTTGTAACCGCGACACAGGAAGTCTTTATAAAAATGTATTGACAGAAAGTATCTAACGGAGGTTTTAATATCTATTCTAATATTATAAAGCTAAAGAGGCTGAAGATAGGCTATATAATATCACGCTACAACCAATAGCGGAGCATCAATGAAAAATGTTGCAAAAAAACGGGGAAAATTTACAAAGGGTTTGCGCGGTTCAGCTAGTTATGTATAAAAACATTAGCAACATCAGTAGCTCCGCGCCTTGCCATTTTTTCTGAGCCTGGGTATAGTTTGAGCACCAAATACTTTGCCAAACAAAATCTTACTTATATCAACTACGTTTAATAGACGCCTTAAGGTATCCGAAGACTGGTCCTTTCCCGATTTATAAGATAAGCATTCCCTATGAGCGCAACGATGCTGCAAGTATTCTCGAAGTGTGATAGTAATGCCAAGTATATATATATATATCTCTTTTACGGGCGTTTGTCATTTATTTCTAACTAGCAACCCGCCCCGGCTTCGCACCTGTAGCAGAGACATCTTCAACAATCATCAACATACACCTAAACCTTACTCATGAATCACTCTGTCTATAAGTGAAAACCGCATGAAAATCCATTCAGTAGTTTTTCAGTTTATCGGGAACAGACAGACGCGGAGGGGGACTTTTTTTATAATATGTAGTTATACGTATGACGTATAATAGTGAATATTCAATTTATGCACTTCATTATGAAAGAAAGAAAGAAGGAAGAAAAAACATTTATTTCGGCACGTTATATAATTACTTCTCAATAATATATTCCTACAAGTCAAGGAACAGTAACAGAAAAGTACAAGAAAGCATAGGAAAATTAATTAATTGAATTTGTAGCGGTATTATTATCGTTTTTTTTTCAGCTTGTTTATATTTTTTTCACTTTTTTCATCACCCAATGCATATCTATTTTCAATACGAACATTTCGTTTTAATTAAACCGAACTATCACGACAAGAATATCGCTGCTGTAATAAAAACCCAGTAGTAGTAATATACGTACGTTAGCGTCTGACAGCGCCAGTAAAACGACAAGTCTGAGATAAGATGCCGAGCGAGACGGGACGGAAAACGGTTGAAATCTCAGCGATGTGATGTGATCCCGTGAAATATGTCCGGGAAATGTGCCGCTGTGCTCTCTACGCTTTATATTGTCCCAGTTCGCCGTTATGAGATAAACGTCGCCGAATAGAATTGTTGTCATATTGCATGTTTAGTATAAACATTACATTTTATTAATCTTTTGAATGTGATATTAAATTAAAATTGGTAATAAAAGAATGTTTTTTTTATATATTCTTTACAAAAACAGTTACATATCCTCATCAGGAGGAGTCTTTTAAGAGCTACACGACATTTTTTCCGCTATCCCCAAATGATTTTATAACTGGAATCAGCAATATACGCATCTGTAAACAATTTACGACCAGTGCAAGTTAAAAAATGCAAACTTAAGAACGTAGAATCAGCTGATTATAGAAAAACTCCACTATAAATATTTTAATGAACTGAACTTAAATCCTCATTACAAAGTTAGCTTGTTAAACTTTCATTATTTATAAACAAATGAACAAATATGACACAAACTGCTTGAAGGAATTTCATTTCACCCCTCAACAGTGGGGAGTGATGACTGGGAATGTTAATTGGGTGTTATTGGAATGCTATTCATTTATTTATACCTACGTTTGCTTTATTAATATTTTGAATTCAACTCTGAATCTCAGCAAACGTAAACTGTTTAAATATGTATTTGTTGATTTCACTCATGCAGATGCACAGTATTTTTAACAACCGACGCAAAAAGAGGGGTGTTATAAGTTTGACGTCGATGTCTGTGTGTGTGTGTGTGTCTGTCTGTGGCATCGTAGCTCTCAAACGGATGGACCGATTTCGTTGCGGTTTTTTTCAGCTGAAAGCCAGTTTCCTTGCGGTGGTTCTTAGCTATGTTTGGTTAATATCGGTCCAGCAGTGTAAGAGTATCTGCTCTTTTCCAAAATGATGTAAGGCATTTTGTAATCGTTGAATTGATTTTCGAGTCGGGGGTGTTTTAAATTTATACGTGATAACTTTGTCAGCCATCAATTTTCCCTTAATACGAGTCTTGAGGGGAAAATAGCAGAGGTCCTTCATATTAGAAGCTAATCCAGATTTTGAAGTCAAGTTTCTTGCAGGTTGTGGGGTACATACATATAATGAAAGTGAAAGTGGTTAATAGTTTCCTCCTACCAGGTGAACAGAAAAGTCCAGGATGCCATAGTTTTAAAACGTATTGTTCACTAAGTTACCCAACATGTACGCAGCCCGCTTGATGATGAGTTGTAACCTGTATAATGGCAACAGCACTAGTATCGCTATTGCTTACTCGCATTTATGCTGTCCTTATAGTGTTCTGGTGACTTTACTTACAATAAGCACGTTGTGTTGTTTTATCTATATATGCTTAAATGAAACCGAATGACTACTTTAGGAATAGATACCTACTAGCGACAATTTGAAAAGCCAAAGCCATTGAAAATATTGTCAAATGAAATGGGAAAGTCGGATAAAAAGACTCTTAGACATGTTCCGAATCGAGGAAGACTTATACTATATAGATAGTTGTTCGAAGTCATAGTTAAATAAACTATAGGTACCTACTTACTTCGGCAAAGCAAGCTAATGAGTATATTAAATAATCAAGTACTAAAAAAATTGGTGCAAGTTACAAAATGTTGAGCTCACATCACATACGAAGAAACTCCCAGAAACTCACGAGCCACTTGTTAAAAAAACATTTAAATATACAATTTTTTAAATTTGATGTAGGTCAACTAATGGTTGCACAATGCACATTGATGCCGCGTTCCTACTTCCTATAATCAAGAAACGATTCGTTTTGCTTACGGACGGTAAAATTAATAACGAAAAATTTATAAAATTACAGACATGCACACTAAGTACACATCTACATATTTCCATATTATATTCGATAAAATCACTTCTCAATTCCATTAACTTTAATCTTTCACGTAAATATACCCTAGTCTTTTACTAAATATTAAAACTTTCATTCCATAGGCATATTTTTTCTCTACTGTCTGGTAGTATTTTGTTTCATTTATTTGTAAAATCCCTACTACAGAGGAAACAATCGCAAAGTTCAAGAGTTGTTTAAGAAAAAAAAACAATTATAGGAATATGTTAAAAGAAATATTATCTTATCTGTGGTATAGCTTCTATAGCTAACATTTCTGAACGAATTACTTTCATGATTATGGTATGTAAAAAAAGGCGACCAAAATTTGATAAGGCAGATATTCTAATTAATTTATAATATGTTTTTAAATACTTATTTAACTTTATTCATATGAAATTAAAATAAAAGAAACACAATGATTATATTAAAAGATAATATATTCTGTCATCAGGACACCCTAATTCCCATTAATCAATTAATTGCGCCTGCATGTAGTTTGATGCGCTTTTATCAACTTCAACCAGTTCATTAGTAATCATTACTTCTCACATTAATTCCATTATTAATTTTAATTATAATTACGAAATAAACCATTTATAAATGTCACCCGCAGCAGGTGTCGAAAGCTTATATCGCGAAGAGGTGAGGCTTCTGAATAATTCATGTTTAAAAATCCATACATTAATCACTACATTTTTGAACGATTGAGAGCACAGCTGTTTTCTGTTCTGATCAAAGCCGCCTGCATATCGATTTCAAAAGACTGTAGTTTAAAACGTCTTTCACAAAAAACAGTAAATGGTTATTTTTCTGAGACTAGACTGAACTCAAAATAGTTTAACATTTAACACTAATTCAATCGGCTTCACGTTTCAATTTTTTTTAAGCAGACGAAGACTTATAGACTTGTCAGTATCCTCTTTCGTGAAATTTAATAAAAGTAAAATAAGTTTATTAAAAAAAAAACCATCACCGAACTATTCAATACAAAATTACAGATTAATAAACTGTACCAGTGTCTTAAACTTTGTTATTATAATGAAAATAAAAAACTCCTCCCTCGTCCACTAGGACTAACTATGATTTAACTTAACTATTTAGGAAACAACAAAATATCTACGTTACTTCTCAAAATTACCGACAACATATAGCTATACTATTCAAGCTTCAATATCTAATCTCGCAAATTGCATGAACAATTATGCGCAAAGATATGGTGGTGAGGTTATCGGCTGCAAACATGTGCAGACGTTAGGGCGGCGACAATCGACACGCCATGATAGTCGACCGGCGCGAGTAAATGGCCCGCGCTGAGTCTCCCCGACCGAACGACCGGCGAGTGGCGACCGAACGAGCCCGCCGATGCGAAGGATCACGGACGTGGACTACAGGCAGCGTACATACTTGGTGTTTCGGTAATTCGGTATAGTACTATTATGTATTCTGTGGTTTCTTTCTTATTCTACATTCAAATTTTAAATGTTGCTCTATAATTTTAAAATTAGAATATATAGATTAAAAAAAAGGCATAAAAAAGTTTTAAATAGGTTTCGTAACGTATCATTGCAACAATTGCATGTAATAATTCGTAAGTTTAGATGTACAGTAGGTACGAGTAGGTCCTTGTCGCACTTATGGATATTTATTTAGTACAATAAAAAACACTTAACTATGTTTATCTACTACGTTACTACGTACGTAAAGTAGGGTTTTCATACGGTTTTCATCACAATGAACAAAGTGATTCATGAGGAAAGTTTAGGTGTATAATTCATTGATTCCCAATTCATTTATACCCAACTAGCAGCGCCCCGCGGTTTCACTCGCGTAAGTCCCGATCCCGTGGGAATATCGGGGTGATCCAGGTCTCTAACTATCTACATAGTACATACCAAGTTTCATCGCAATCGGTTCATTGATTTTTGTGTGAAAGAGTATCAAACATCCATCCATCCATCCAAACTTTCACATTTATAATATTAGTGGGATAATTCGGGGAAATCAGTAGTTTAATTTAATTAATCACTACATATTATAAAACAAAGTCCATCTGTTCGCGATAACCTGAAAAACTCCTGAACGGATTTTCATGCGGTTTTCACCAATAGACAGAGTGATTCATGAGGAAGGTTTAGGTGTATAATTTTATTAAGGTTTTGTGTAAATTGGTTGAAATATGATGATGATTGTTAAAGATGTTTCTGCTTCCGTGCGAAGCCGGGGCGGGTTGCTAGTTAAACTCTACACACCTCACACGGCCGTCTGATCCCAAACTAGGCAGAGCCTGTACTATGATAACTAGACTGCTGATAAACATACTTATATATTTCTAAATACATATATAATTCGCACCCCTAGATGTAAAGGGAGCTAACTCAAACATTTCAATTTTTGAGTTATGTACACCATCGAATTCCTTATCTCAATACCTACTGACCAATAAACAAAGTTTAAAAATATCACCACTACTCGACGCTAGACGCTAAACTCACCAACACGGGCTCAACTCAGAAACTAAACAAATATACAATACATTGTTAAGCAATAGGGAAATAACTACAAAAATTCAATTTTCAGCCCCAAAACATGATTAAAACACAAGATTCTTACAATTTCTTTCTTCTAGCTGCGTATAAAACTCCATAACTTCCGCAGTGCACAGTCTTTCGCCTTTTCTGAAAAAAGTGCTTTTTTGAGTTAGCTCCCTTTAGATCTGGTGGTGTGCGATATAATACATAAATTACACCCAGGCACACAACAAATGATCGCGCTCTTCACACAATTATTTGTCCTGGGTGGGAATCGAACCCACGACCCCTGGCTCAGCTGTCAGGATCACTAACCACTAAACCAACAGGCGTACCAAATAATAATAATAATTGTAATTAGTAACAATTAATTACAATGTTATTTGACCGACTAATGCCGCGTTCCAATAAACAAGAAACGATTCGTTTTGCTTACGGACGGTAAAATTTCGTTGAACTTTCAATGAAAATTTTACCGTCCGTAAGCAAAACGAATCGTTTCTTGTTTATGGAACGCGGCATAAAATGAACAACATGTTATGATAATATATGATAACACAAACAAATACAAAGATATTAAAGTCAAGAGTAAGTACCGGTTACAATAAAATCGATTTAATACAATATCCGTCTGCGGCACACCGTAACACGTTCTCTATGGTTGAGGGAAATCTAAAATTCAATATTGCCGAAGATCGTAAGTGCTCCAATAGAAATGTGAATGTGACAATAGTTGGCGAGTAGTCACGGGTGGTCGCCGGTCGACGTAGTGCGAACGAGCAGACGTCCGTCCGCCGGCGGCGGCCACAAATCTTCCGTTTCACTCGTGCCCAGCCTCCGAGCGGTGAGAAGAGGAAACAGCACGCTCCAAAGCACGCGGCTGCGTGATACCGGCTACTCCCGAAATAGACCCCCCGCGCGGGGTGCCGGCCCATCGACGTGCTTTTAGTATGCTGCGCGCATGCGAACCGCCCGCACCCTTCTGCGCTCCTAGTACTTACAATACTGTATTCGCGAAATTAAATTACTAATCGACTGACTGAAAATTAAAGTCACTGTGCTAAATAGCATGCTGTAAATTCAAAATGGTCGCTATCCTGGCCAACCCCAAGTGGAGCGAGGACCTCACCATTCAGATGATAATCGAGTACGAGAAGCGCGAATACCTCTGGAACCCGGTGTCGGAACACTACAAAAATAAGAAAATAAGAGAGCAAGGATACATTGAGATAATAAATGCACTGAGTTTGGTCGACGTCACCGTTAAAGAATTGAAAAATAAAATAAAAAACATACGGTCGTCGTACAGCGTCGAACTGAAGAAGATTCGCGCGGCGAGGAAGGCTGGCGCGCATGCGTATCGCCCAAGCGTCACGTGGTTCGAACACGCAGACAGGTTTCTACGGGCGATCGTCACACCGAGCTCGGTGAGTTTATATTTTTGTTGTTTACGACGCCTGCATTGTTTACATATGCGCTATATAACGCTAAGTGTTGTATGTTTGTTTGATAGGTGGACAACAGTTTGCTGGAGATTCCGGTTAGCGACGACAGCGACGCGGTGCAGGACCTAAGCGAGCGTAAATCACCGGAAAAGAAAAGTCCGCGAAAGCGTCGCAGCTCAACGCGTTCGTCGACACCGTACGTGCTCAACACGCCATCCCCACGTCCAGGAACCCCATTCGGCCTGAGTCAAGGGACGTTTGGGATACTCCCGCCGGTTACGTCCGCTCCATTTCTCAATCCCCCTGTAGGGATCGCTACACCGCTAACTACCTCACTTGCAACTATCTACCCGGTGCCCTCGAAACAGAAGAAGAGCAATTCCGATAGCGGGGATCACACGGATCTACCCCAGGATCTAAGTCAACATTCGGAGAATGGAAATGAGAACGAGTTTGAAATGTTTGGGAAATTAATTGCAAGTCAATTGCGAAAGTTACCTCTAAGTTTGGCGTTAGATACGCAGCTTAAAATACAGACATTAGTCAACGCTGCACGCATACAAGCTGTCTATCAGCAATATAGTTACGCTGGCCCATCTCAGGAAGCTCTGTCAGTTCAAGCTTTGTCCAACGGAATCCTTGCCAGCATGGCCACCCAGAGCTCATATGCTTCCCGTTCTTTGGGTTTGAGGAATGATTCCCCTGAAGACATGAACAGGGATTTAAAGACGGAGTATTCGTTGGGTTCAGAAACAGAAGACTAAACTCCAACAGTAACTTAGACACCTGTTTTTGCTCACATACAACCTAAAGT
Organism: Euplagia quadripunctaria; assembly: GCA_963859945.1. Classification (NCBI taxonomy): domain Eukaryota; kingdom Metazoa; phylum Arthropoda; class Insecta; order Lepidoptera; family Erebidae; genus Euplagia; species Euplagia quadripunctaria. The sequence goes on from OY982581.1 coordinate 11,434,129, forward strand.
ACCTCATTATTCTCTCTGAGAATTTTGCTCACAGATTTATTTACTATGTATGTTGTATTAAACGGCGTTCGACGCACAATACAGTCACTTCCCGGTGATTTGGGTAAAATATTAATGTCGTTATTTATAGCTGTTTTAGATGGGGTATTATTGTGATCGATGTGTAGTATAACAAATTTAAAAGTATTTTCTAAAAATCAAAGAGCAAGTTGTCTTGAACTAGTCATTTCGGTTTGATGTAGATCTCGATGTTTCGGCTGTGTTAATTTATTTTATGAACGAATAACGAAAGTTACCATTTTGTACTTTTTTTATAATATTTTAAGACTCTTTTATGTCATAGTGTCCCTAACTGTTAAATGTTGCCAACATTACGAATTTATTTTAATTGTGATAGGTTTAAAATAGTAGATGTATGTGTTACACTTATAACTTATAAATGTGATTATAAAATATAAATAATATAATTCCATGTCCATTGTGGAAATAACACGGGTGAAGTTATTAAAGTCTGACTTTTCAGACTTTCGATAACGTTATCCTGTTGATGTCTGACTTGATACTTAGATTTTACTACCCTTAAACTAGTATAAATGCATGCTAATAATGTGAAATTGAATACCTCAAAATAGTGACAGTATCTGATAATACAGTTTATAATTCGGAATATTATATATCTGTTGTTCTATGTGCCACAATTAGATTGTAAACAGAATGTGATTTATTAACAAAATAAATATTTTATAAATGTCGTCATTTTTTTTGTCTTTTTCTATTACCCGACATTTCATTATTCATGACTAGAAGCGCCCCGCGGTTTCACCCGCGTAAGACCCGATCTCGTATGAATATCGGGCTAAAAAGTAGCCTATATGTTAATCCAGGTCTCCAGCTGTCTACATACCAAGTTTCATCGCAATCGGTTCAGTAGTTTTGGCGTGAAAGAGTAACAAACAACCATCCATCCATACTTACAAACTTCCGCGTTTATAATATAGTAGGATAATGTGGTAAAGGAACAAAATGTAGCGGATGGCTCAGGCGTCGAACTTGGGATCAAATGGTTGCGGGTTCGAACCCCACCATGTTTACTATACTGAACCCACTCCGAACATAAGCATTTAGCTTAACTGGCTTAGATAAGGATTAACAAGAATAGTAATTTAAAAAAAGTAGTCAGTCATGGGACTGCCGACAGAAGTAAAAACTTAAAACGACGTGTCGCGTCAACGAAATTTTGAATAAAGGTTTTCGCTATTGAGCATTATAGGCGTTATAAACGTTCACCTTAATTACAATTATGTTTTTATTTACCATATGAATTGCGCATACAATACGTACTTTATTGAACTAATAATGAGGAGCTGACTGAACTCAATGTTTAGATTAGCGCCCTCTAGTGGATCTATATATGTATTATTAGCGTGACGGTCACGAGTTCAGTTCTTTTGCCCCATAGTAAAAGTGCACAACGTGCCTAAAGAAGTTTTCACTTCAAAAAAACTAAATTATTATTAAATTACTATATCAAAGAATATGGTTTGCTTCTACACTACGCTATCAAAGTGAACGCTATAAAGAACAATTCGCGAGCTTAATTTGACATTATCCAAGAAAACGATCACCGCGGGTATTTCCTGCAGAGTTGGCTCTTCGCCGTCTTAAAAAGAGTCTTACCGTTTTCGACATCATGTATTTGACCCACGTGCTTAACACGGACATCGTAGGGTACAAGATTCTAACCGAACAATGACTGCCCAATCCACCTCCAACATGACAATGACACGATATTTTTGTCATGAGTAATAATGACCGACAATCATTGCGTATTTCTATAACCGACAACGTCTTGTTCTATATCATACGCAAGACAATTGTAAGTACTATCCAACTACTAAGTATTAGGCTACTACGGTCTATGATGGTATGACCGTCCAAGTACCATACCATTACTGTAGACCTGTTAAACGACCTACCTGGGACGTGATATTTCAGTGTCCACAATTCGAATATCAGAATAAGTTTCTGGTAAATAATCCTGCCTACTTGGTCATACCAGTACAAGTACTTGTCATTAGCAAGACGAGAACAACCGGAAACTTTCTGAGGGACAGGACCAGGGACCAGGTCGATGACACTCTCGGCACACTCACCCGCATACTGGATTCGTTTTCCCACCTGCGTTTATTTACTTCCTCTAAGCCAATGTTATCAAAGCGTTCATAGCTTACTGGTGCATCTTGAAAAGAGTTGCGTGATGTCATACTAATTAATACAATTGACAGATGAATATCCACTTTTCAAAACATACTCGAAACAGGGACAGGCCTATGTCACTCGATGTACTTGTGCGCACTAAATACCTACCGGCCGCTGGTCCGCCGGCGGATCTTATACGCAGTCTCACGCAGTGGGTTGCCGACAGTTGCTTTTATTTTTAAAGTACAAAAAATGTAATTCGATATCGTATTGATATATTCTTAAAATTAAAATTCGTGAAATTAATAGTGAAAATTGACATGGTTGTTAATGTGCAGTATAAGAATGTAGATAAAGTATGAAAGAAAAGTCCGACAGCCCTATTTATGTAATTTAAAAAAATTAACCTTTTAACCCTATATGTCCTTGTTTCCCTCAAATTAATCATTAAAACTTTTTGTAAGATTTAGAATATTTTCCACCATACAGTTTAATAATCGAGATTTTAGAAAAAGGAAGTTCTTTACATAAAAATAAAACACATGTAGGATTTTTGTATACTATGAAAAATAAGCGTTAAGTACTTAATTTACGTAACAATTGTATTTTTTTTATAAAAAAATTATTGAAGAGGTAACCCTACACACATTTTAAAGCCCCGAAAAGTGTAGGCGATTAAAACGGTAGGTATCGATATTTTTATAGGGAGTGATTTATCTAACTAGGTACTCAATAATCTGTGATAGGGTGGAGAAGAGACATTGTTTTATAAGGAAAAAATTAAACAATTTCTACATGCAAGAAAAACATGTTTTGATTACAAAACAGTCTTCTTTTTTTAGAGGCTATGCATCATTGCGGACCTGACAATAAATGCAACTTTACCCTCAAACATATATTATGTGTTAGGCTAAAACCCACCTACTTACCCTTGGAAACGTGACGATGTGTCGAACAATTTCACTGTGTGAAGCGTACAACTTCTAACAGGATTATCTATAGGTACCGAACGGGCGGCGAAGCGCTCCGTCAATCCACAGATTGCAGTCGCGTCTCGCTCCATTACGGTTTATTATTATTCGTAACGATCACCGCCGCGCCACACCGCGTCGCCCGCGTGAGCAACCATTATTATGATAATACACTACAACGAACGTGTAGACGTACCTTTATTCATTGAGGGTACATTATTTATAAGGTGTTTTGTTGGAGATTTAGAAGCGACTGTCATTTCTGTTTTTTATACACCTTCAAATTTAAAGTACGGTAATGGAGTTATAATATATAAACATACATATAATATAATATACATTAAGATAACTTCCTACTACTATCCTATAGATACACATAAAACTACATACTAGAACTAATTTTAACTAAAAAATTGGTTTACTTAATATAAACTTTAAAAAAAAATATTTTTAAATTTGATTCATATAGGTATGGTTTTTTAAAGTCGATTTCGGTGCATTACTAATGTAATAAGCTTTAGTTTAAAATAAAATACCTATTCTTTAATGAAATAGAAAAGCCATAGAGTCATATTGTTTAATTCATAATAGATGGCTACGCTACAGTAAAGAGTGGTCACTGACCTAATAGGGATTATGTGTGTAAAAATGCAATGGAGTTTCACAATTTGCGTGCTAACAGCTCTAGTAACTTACTAGGTACTACTTAAATTCTTATGAAGTTATGATTAATATTTATTAATGATTAATATTTATTATTAATAATAGTTAATAAGTTGGGCAACGTCCCGTTTTCTTCTATACTTATGTTGATCTGCGTGATCTATCTATCACTGAAATGATAATATCTCACTTCCTAACAAATTTGCAAACTAAGAGACACTCGACATTACAAATCCGGACACGTGACTTTTAGCCCTTAAAACAAATCCGATTATCTGGCTCTAAGTTTTCGACAAGCCGTGATTCGCAGTTCTATGCTGGGGAGCGAGAGGATTGTATATGTTAGAACAGGGGAACGATAGACGTACTAGCGGGGTTTCGGTACGGGACGGGTGTAGTGGACGGTAGCTTACGCTGCCTGCGCTGACCGCGGACCGCGGTTGCGTAGTCGGCATTCATCGTTTTGATACTTACTGTATTTTATATTTACTTTACCAATTACTTATTACATAAAAATTTCCGTTTTTTGGCTCTTTACAAAAATCTGAATTAAAAACATGTTCAAAAGATATTGTTAGTTACAGATGTATTGATATAATTTTATTAATGTTGTTAACCCTTGTTTTGGAACCTATGGTTTTACTACAATTTATATATTATAAGCTATTTTATTTTATATAATATTCGCCAATACTATAATTACGCTTTCTTCGAAACGTATTATCGTGGGTAGAGAATGTAGAGATGCTACCTACCCATTCAGGGAAAAGTTATAAAGCCGCTTGAATGTAACATTTGATGTATATCATTATTTCTTGGTGTTGTCATACCAAGAAATAATAACAAAGTTCTTTATTAGGTAGAGATATTTTAGTATTCCTGTGATATCGTGTCCTTGGCCTTATTTTTTATACATCTATTAATATATGTACATATTTAGTCTTAGAATATTAATGGCAAAATTACTTAAGTAGATTGCTGGTCTGAACTGCTTTGGCACCATTCCTTTTTTATATAAAAATTACTATAATTTGACCTCAGCAATCAAAGCAATAATCAGCTTAGAGAGGTTAAGGTAATTTATTTTTATACGAAAGGTACCACTTTTGCACAATATTCATGTAACACGGGCCGGAGCAAGCATCTGACACGCGTTCTATGAATCATTCCCTTCTTTTCTTCACTACTTACACCAGTTTACACCGGGCTCTTTATAATAATTGTCGATGCGCGGTCGGCGGCCACGATAAGGGATTACGGTCTCTCCCTGTTTCAAAACGGGGAGAGGGAGACTTCCCACCCCACTTTGCCCTGCTGGCTTTTTTCCCGCGCGCTTGCACTTTGCCACAGAAAGTGGAGTGAATATTGAATTATGAATTAAGATATGAAGCTAGTTCTCTTTAAGAAGGCGTTTTACGCTGCTCTTGGAGCTGCGGAAGAAGGCTCGCTTACAAAGTTTGTTATTATGACAGTTTTCGGTTACCGTCGCCGCGTCGTTACCTTAGCTTAAGTGGTTTATACTTCGGGTTGATACTTTAATGATACAAGCGTTTTAAGAAGGTTCCTTATAGCTTAAAAACATTTACAAGTTCTTGTCCTTAGATTATATGTGTATAAAATATTTATATTTTAGTTTTTTTTTTACTAAAAATCATAATTGATCAAATCATGTTTACTGTAATAAGTCACTTAATCTTACTAATATTATAAACGCGAAAGTTTGTAAACATGGATGGATGTTTGTTACTCTTTTACGCAAAAACGGCTTAACGAATTTGAATGAAATTTGGCACACAGATAGTTTATGCGATGTGATTCTCTTTACCAAGATAAACCAGACCCACGCGGGCGAAATCTAGTAAGATATAATTTCGCGCAACTTAGACAAGAAAAAGCGTCGTTATTTGTAGGTTGACTTCATACCAATCTAAGTTTATTTTGAAGTAGGTTCAAAATTTTAAAACTCTAACATTACGGTCGCGTTTTTCAGTTCAGTTTCCTAACACCAGTATTTCTGGTTCTGTGACAATATCGTTCACTATCCTATAGTAAATTTAAGAGACTGTGCCCTGTTCCAAGTACTTAGATTAGACCTTCTTCATTATTATTAAACGTAATTTAGTTAATCTGAGTATCAATTAACTTGGTTTTTAGTATTTCTTAAGCCGTGTTTAACACACTGACTGTTATCAAAGGCGACAGAACTTTTAATTCTTTAATTCACTACAAAATTCAGAAACTAAACTATTGGCGTGCCAACTTTTGCGGGCTTATGTTCTGAGCCAATGTCTATACTCGTGCAATATTAAAGGCAAGTTGAGGTCTCTATAGATAAAAAACCGGAGTGCGGTTGACCCTTCAATGATTTAAATATTCCATGAGGCGACAAACTTTTCTATTGTATTCTACGGATATTCTTAAGTAAAGTTCCGAGAGTTCGTGACGGGGATTACATTTTTCGGCTTACGACGACACCCCCAAGCCACATCGAGATACGACCGCAAGTCGCAATAACAACACCCGCCTGCCTATGTTGTATAAGAATATGTATAGAATGATCAATTTATTTAAGTCTTTTTACCTATATTAGTATGATTGATAAAGGATTAATCTCAAAGACATATGTAGATGTTTTACAAATTAAGAAATATTGTGAGATCTCAGACATACAAGTTATATTTTTTACTTGCAATTTAAGCGAACAATTTACACGAGCCTACAGGCGTCGACGACAAAACACTCGCCAAAACATAAATCGGCGGCTCCGTCCGTATTCAGCACGCCTACTCGCCAATAAAGTAGCGATTCCTCATCAGGCAGCCCTGCGGAGCGAGCGATAGAGCCATAACGAAACACAAAGCGAAGCGGCGTGGCGGCGGCGCCCGGACAGAAACCAGTCCTGGCAAATTAAATATGTAGGAGGCAAGCTCGCACCCACGCCGACCAGGGCTGTGCCGGATACGCGTCGTGTTTTTAATTTGTGTACGTTTGTTACTTATTTATGAGAGACAACTCTTTTTTGAGAGTATACATCATCCATAATGCTCACAATCGCAATACTTCATTTTTAAACTAATTATTACAGTTTCTGTTTTCTGTAAAATAGTCTTTATTTCATCAACGCTAAGTAGGTAATAATAATAATAAATTCAAATTCTTTATTTATTTCCAAATAGGCTTTATAAATAAATTTAAATATGTGGTTGCACAAATGTACATTAATAATGAAAATATGGTGTCTCCACTAAAATTATGTTCGTTTTAGGCTATTTCTAGCAATGTAGTTCCGTACCTTCTGAACTAGTTGAGGCTGTATCTCAGGAGGTAACTGTTCATCAGTGCTAATAATATCCTAAGTTACAAATTTCATATCTGTGTATATAGAAATGCGCAAAAACAATTTTAGGTAAGTAGTGGCTACACTTATGGTAGGATATCACACATTTGTCAACTTGTAACTAGTGTCTAGAAAAGATTCAGTGGCATCATATTCTAAGGTTCTTAAATATTTAAAAATGGATTCCTTACATTTTATTTTAGTCAGCTTAGGGAGATTTGGAATTAACCTATCTAGTCGGTTATAAAGGAATGGTCCAAGAAAAGGAGTGAATCTTTGTGCAAAAGTAGTTCTGCATAACGGAGCTGTAAATATCTTGTCCTTTCGCCGCTTACTGCTTAAGGATGCTGTGTAGTAGGCGTGTTTGTGTTGGTCCAAAGCAGTGTGTAGGATAAACAATTGTCTTATTGTAAGAGTCGCCGATAATATAATATATATATATACCGATATAACCGGGATGTAGGAAATAGAAAGGGCTTAAAGTGTATAACTTTAAGCACAGCACGTTGCGCCCTTTCCAGTGTCAGTAAAGTGGCCTTACAACTACCGCCCCAACACGTAATGCAATAAGTTATGATGGACTCACATAAGGCAAGGTAAATAGATTTTATTTGTTTTGTTTCACAAATAACTCCACACATGTCACACACGGCCGTCTGATCCCAAACTAGGCAGAGCCTGTAATATGGTACCCGAACTGCTGATAAACATACTTATATATTTCTAAATACATACATATTATAGATAAATTACACCAATTAATTAATTAACTATCCATTATATAGTAATACACAATTTTTAAATACTTGATTATCAACAAACTAAAAATCTTTATCACATTGATATACTTTTTGCCGTACTTACCTGACATTAATTAACAACTTCCAGCGGAGCATCTCCTATCACACATTAATCTTCAGAATTCGGCAGCAACACTGACCCTCAATTACACATATATGTGATTAAAGGTGTCACGAACGCACACACACGTACGTAACTACGTACGCTACACACGACATACGTACTTACAACATACGGGTCTACAGCTAAAAAGGCAATGAGGATAGACCACAAATCTATCCTCATTGCCTTTTTAGCTGTTACATTGTCATAAGTTACACATAATCTATATTCTAGTCGCGTTAAGGGCCTGGTGCCTTGTAATAGAAGTCGTTTTTGTGTAAGGTCTGTCACCTCACACATTTATAAAATGAGATAATAAATAAAAATGTTATTATTCATACAAGTTCTATTTTTATTTTATTATATTAAATACATAACTTATTTTTAGTGCAGTGTAAAGGTATGCTCCGTTAAAACATGCCTAACATCAAAGTAAAGTAGTAAAGTAAAAGTCAAATATCAAGAAAATATACTGTCAATATTTTTTCACTGCGTGTGAATGAAAATATGAAACAACAGAAATACCAAAAATATAATAATAATACTAAAACAGTTTCGCACAACCCTACGCATAAAGCGTTCGCGTCGAGTGCGCCGTCATTAGAGCCGGCGTTAGCGACCCGCGCCGCCAGCCAGACATTTTTTATGCAGCCCACTACGGCCGCGCGCCTGACAACCGAGTCCCCCGTCAGTACCTACTTTTCGACATGAATGTAACGACTGATGTTGATGCTACGTGAAAAGTAATAATCGCCTATATGTATACCTACCTTACACTACATTTTGCATTTTGGTAATCTTGTACAACTGAGTTAACTAAGACTGCTGAAAAGCTCTTGGCTTGAAATTTAATAAGTTACATACACACATTACTGGACTGGCTAGTTGGTCAGGTCGTGAGTTCAATTCCCACCCAGGACAAATAGTTGTGTGATGAGCATGATCATTTGTTCTGTGTCTCTGTGTAATTTATCTAAAATATTGTGTATTTAGAAATATAAAAGTATGTATCTCGGCAGCCTGGTTACCATAGTACAGGCTCTGCCTAGTTTGGGATCAGACGGCCGTGTGTGAGATGTGTGAAGTTATTACTATTATTATGATCGTGTTGTATTGCAGTTGGTGCAAACAATATCGTAGTTAAACTTCACATTAAATTATAAAATTCAACAGGAGTTTTTTCTTTGTAGTATTTGTATTTTCAGCAGTAGGTCCTAAACCTCTGTATCACTCGTTTTCCATCATTCGTGGACAAGATTTTACGGCATTCCATGTATCAAATATTAGTATAACCGTCTAACGGAACTAGTTGGGCTGAACGGGCTGGATTTGATTGAATTTAGCCAGCCAATCTTTAAATATTCTACGAACTAATATGGGAGAGCCATGTTTCGGCACATATGGGCCGGCTCGACTAAGCTCGATACCATGGCCTCACAGAAAACCGGCAGTGAAGCAGTGCTTGCATTGCATTTGCGTCGGTAGTCATTTACCATCAGGTGACCCGTCTGCTCGTTTGCACCCTATACCATAAAAAAAGAACTAAATAAGTATAAAGAACTATCAAACTTATCTCTTCATTTTGCCTCTTAACTTCGCCCGCCATATAAGGAAACTTGACAAATCTGCTTTTCATAACATAATGTAGGTATATCTTATTAAACACTGAAGGACAAGCGACTGAATTTGGAACTAATGTGACTAAATTAGGTCCAAGAACGCGTAGCAAAAGCGACTACATGTTACATCAATTCGGTTTCAAGTAAGTATAAAGAAGCTTTTGTAACTGTTGACACTTTACAAAGATCTTGATCTGATCTCTTAACACTGCCTAGTATATCTTTGGCACACTTGCCATGCAACAGCAGAGAAAACAAGCTTGACTACAACTACAACTGACTAATAACATAGTCATTAGTCAATTAATTTGGGTCTCTTTCTTTTTTTATTAGCGATTGCCTCGGTTAAATCGGCAGCGATTAAATAATAGTCAGGAATATGACTACAGCAGTGACTTGGCCATTTGAAGTAAGTCATTTCGTTGCCTGAGGGGGAGGTGGTTTTAATTCTATTGTATATATTATACATGTATCCTATACATACTTCGTCACTTATGCCCGGTTCCTAAAATCAAGTAACGATTCGTTTGGCTTACGGACGATACAGTTTTCGTTGAAAATTCAACGAAATTAGGTCGGTCGGTAGTTATTGAGATAAGGAATTCGAATGTGAGCAAAACTCAAAAATCTAAATTTGTGAGTTAGCTTCCTTTAGATCTAGGTGTGCGATATATAGATTTATACATTTAATATTCACACAAGTCGTAAATCATTGAAAACATAAAATTTTGCATTACGAACTTTTTTAGATAAAAATAATATGACATCCTAGCTATCCATATAGTTATTTTAGTTGAAACAATAACTGATATAATAATTCACAGTGGAGAGAAAAATCGCAATCAAATTCTGGAATAGAAAACTGATACACATGTATAATTATGATACACCTTTAAATCTTGTATGTATTTGGTAGAAAAAAAAAAAAAAAAGTCTCCTGTTTTCTAAGTACATAAGAATACGACCAATAAGAAAAAGTGCATGTACGGAAAACCGCAATTCATAATGACGAGCTGTCAAATGCATTTAGAACAATATGTATTCGCCACCTTGAGCGTTAATGATAGAATACATTAGTGAGGCATAATGCAAAACGTGACTCATTAGGGAGACGGGTGGTCTTCTGATCAAGTAGGTACCTACAGCTCTTCAAGGGAAATCTTTAAGTAATATATAATCTTCCAAAGTTCCAAACTTGACAGTGATAGATATTATTGAGGCATAGATGACAATAGTAAAAACTTACGTAGTTTTATTGTGATAAAAACTAATTATTTTTAAATTTTAGAACCTTCGTTTGGTAATGTCGCTTTTCTTTGACAAGTATGTATGTTGGCGAGGAAATTTGTGAAAGATTTGAGAATATTTTCCAAGATGACCAAGTTAAACGATATTTTTACCACAGATAGACCATGACTTAATTAATTTAATAATTTAAAAAAGTCTGTCTGTAACTTGTTTCAATAAGCTCAAAACAAAAACATCAATACACAAAGCGTGTCTTTAGTATTCAAGAAAAAAACTCGCAAGTGTAAGTTATCGTGTTGCGTGGCACAAGTGGCCTAAAAAAACAAAGAGTGTCCCACACCCCATATTGAAGCCGGGTCGGCGCGCGGTGGGCGCGGCCCACTGTACGGTGGCGATGGCACTCTCGCCCGCAGGCCACAAGCTTAACCGTACGTTGCTATGCTCTCCACGTATAAAACCACACGGAACATGCATTTGACGCTTTCAAGAATTATATTTTGACTGTTTTTAATTTTTTTGTTGTTGTTGGTACTTAAATTTGACATTCCTGCTGCAGACCACTTTTTTTGAAGTGAAAACTTTTTAAGGCACGTTGGGCACTTGTGGTATGGGGAAAAAGCATTGAACTTATATATACACATGTGAGTGTGTTCTTTCACTTCAGACGTGCAGTCCTACGACTGACAGTTTTTTTAAATACATTAAATTACATACACATACATAAAATTAATTAGGTTTTCACTCTAATCGCACACCACAGACAGAAAACCGGGGGCAGATATAATGGTTCTGCTGTAAACGAGGTGGTCGTGGTGTTCTCTTGGTCGGCGACTAAAAAGGATATCTGAATTGCACCGCGCTTTAGGTCCGTTACGATATCCATTAGTGTTTGTATCATGTTAACTAGTCCACACCAAAATTCCGTACACAATAAAACAGTATCATGTATTCAGTTATGCATATCCTGTTGTTAGGTTTACAAAAATAGATATATTAATTTGATATAAATTCGAAATATTGTATTCGTTTGTTCATGTTTGGGGAGTGGAAACGAATGTAACGGGCAACACCGAATGTTTACCCCGGGAGAACAGTAAATTTAGGCGGGCTATTTGCTCGTGGCCAGCATCGAGTTCGGACGTGTGTTTAAAAGTGTATTGAAATGGAAGAATATAATATCTACCCTACAGTATTCACGTGAGTTTTATTGTACTGTCAGTTTTACCTTTATTTGAGATATTCTACATTTTCAGAAGTGGAATAGGCCCACTTTCCTCATTTTATTTAGATTATAGTGGCTAATTGATTTAAATACGGATGATTTCATTTAAGAACTTCGTATCTCCAAATGTTAAAAAAAAAATATTACAGAAGAAAAAAAAAAATTATTAAGTACCTTACTAATTATAAAACATAGACAAATAGCATTATTTAAATATCTATTATTAATTGGGCTTATATTTGTTGTAATCATTATTTTTATATCTGATAAAATTATTAAATAAATGGACTTACGTATAATTCTTAAACATGTGTAATGGATTTACTAAGTAGGTAGTTTTATTTTTGTAAATACAAAAAAAAAAACAAAACTAAAAACAATTTGAAAATACGAGTGATTGCATGGTGTTTGTTACGGCATCATACACAGATGACATCAAAATTTCGAAATTTTTGGATTTGCGAGATTTGAGAATTGAGCCATCGCTTTAACATTTTTGTTAGTGTTATACCTTTGTACGAAATGGTATAAGTTTTTAAATATTACATTACACATCTCAACATCTAGTTGCTAAACGTAGCGGTGTTTATTTGGGTGTCAAAAAAATAAAATAAAAATAAATTAAACGTTAATTTGAGCTAGGCAGCGTTGTTTCCGAGATACCCTATAATTTTGAAATAACATCACAAAGCGTAATTTAATTTTATATATGTAACCGTTGGTGTATATCATCTGTTTGTTAAATTATATTGCAATATTCTTCGTGGTCTCTCAATAGTTCAGGGTAAGCAATGAACCATGCAACTGCAAACATAATTGGTTTTCAAAGGATCGTTACCGAAATATCACGAATAATGTTCAAGTACCTTGCAGTAATTTTATTCTGAAAAAAAGGAGTTTTTAATTATTTTACATAGCTCCTTGTACACAGCTCCCATGTATAAGTTTCAGAGTAACGATGCTGTAAGAAGAGTAGTTACTTCAAAAGCAAAAGCAAAAACGGTTAAGCACGCCGCCATCTATCGAAATATTGAGCTCCTGTTCGAATAGAAAAAGTCGCAGACAAACACGGGTTCTGCATTCAAGATAACAAGGTGAAGATTTTCGAGACAGAAGCTTGCAACGTACACATAGCCCGTTGCTGCAACGCGAGCAAATGCCGCTTTATGCACCAGGTCGCTGCTCGTGGCTGCTGCGACGTCGATGTACAGCGGCTCCGGGGAGCATCAGATGTCGAAATCGGCGCATTGACTTCAAAGCTGAGTAAACGGTCAGACAGTCCAATTTTTACTTCGAAATATATTTTAAATCTAAGAGTCATTAAGTAGTCGAAATGTAAATTATGACATTTAACAGTAATGGTAAGATGAACCATAAACATTCGATCTGACTTTGACCCCTCGATTAAAAGCCAGCGCATAGATATTTCAATTAGAAAGTTAACCAATGTGCCATTCTATACAGTTGGGAAAGAAAAAAAAAAACTATCATTCTTCTTGTAATGCAGAAACTATGAGGATTAGCTAGGATGTGGCATGAGAGTCTAAACTCTATACTATTCGTTCGAGATGAATATATTTGATGAAATGTTGTTAAATGTTTCCATTTGAGCAAAATTATGAATAAACCTTGAAGGATTTGCTTAAGCGGAAAAGTTAGTTTGGTGAACCTCTGACTGAAATACTTGCTCAACTGAATGGATGTGATATTGATGGTAAACGTACAATTAAGTGTTTCATCCAGGTGTTGAGTGATAAACCCTGGATTAAACCTTTAGGTCTAACGCTAACGCAATGTGTTGTTCTCATCGCGAACAACTACTAAAAGTTTTAATTAAAATACACACAACGAACAGACATTTCGATGATAAAGTAAACATGTAAATAATGTATACGGAAACTATATTCGAGTATACGAATATATATATATTCAGGTGACATGCATATTATTGAAACTAATAATAATACGTTACAATACTCTTGCATTTGCATGAATATGAGTACAGAGTTAGACAATATATTCATTATATCTGCTTGTTGGGCTTGCTGAAGTGTTAAGAGTTCACAGTATGTTTATTAGAACCGAGTCACGACAGCTCTACTATACCTATGAAGGGTTTTGGGAAGTGCGTTTCACTCTCGAAAGGTAGTATTTCTGAAGACTTAAATATTTATAATGTAAAACTACTGTAACGTCACAAGAAATTGAGAACAGGTTTCGATAGATGCTGATAGGTCTTTCTTTTACGGAGCAACCGCATATCGTGGTATACAAAAATGCAAAAGAACTTTAATGCTTTTGATGTTGTGAATCAGCTCTGCCCCAACTGAATGAGGACGAGGTTATGGCGGTCACCGTATTAGTTATCGCTGATAATGACGTTTACGGTCCAGCCGTAGTTAAAGCTTGTGTCGAGACTCTAGTGAACGGAGTCATTACGTTTTGAGTAGGAAAATTATTGGTAAACCGGAGTCGAGTGAAATTTGTTAGCGGAGGAACGTACCGTGTCAGGAATAGTCATGTTTATGTTTACGTGCACCCTTCATCAAAACTTTATAAACTACGAATGGGAGAAATTTTATCGAAAGGCACGAAGGTGCGAGTCGTTAGGCATGTAATTTCCAGAAGTGCTCCGTAGGTATAGGTATTGAAATGAGCCAATGTGATTCTATCAACGAGTCGTAGCAAGAACAATGATCTTGTTAGAGATGCACAAGCACTTCGCAACTTCCTTGAAGGAACTAGGATGTGCGGGCTTCACTGAGATGAGTATCGAATGAAATACTAAATGCCCTGTTGTATACAAACCTTGCAGGTTAGCTTGTAAATATATAAAATATATAATAGCAAGAACGGGAAATGGTTGCAGAAATGATGGAAGTTGGCATCATCCACGAATCGGTTTCAGAATACGCTAGTCCTAATTCTGGTTTGCAAACAGGATTTTAAATAAGTGTCGATTTTAGACTGCGAAATTCGATTACGATCAGCGGTATCCAATTATTTCATTTTTTCCATAACCTTGCATGTCTTCTGGTCACTATCAAGTATCTAGATCTGAAGTCAACCGATTGAGATCGTTTTGTTACACCGGAAAGTCAATACGAAATTAATCGCATGCCGTTCAGATTAGCAAATACACTTGGGTCTTAGGATCAGTTCGATTTACCAAGGCAATAGTGATGTCATCTTTGTTTATGAAAAGTCTATCCCTGAATGTTTAGATAGATTCGATCGATCGTATCTGAAACTAACCTTATCCAAATGTTAGATACTATTTACAAAATAAGGTTTAGCGATCCAACCGCACCACTCTTAGCTCTTTAACAGCTCGAAGTTTCAATTTTGATAAAAAGATTGGGAAGACAAAGTGGGTCATCCCATACAAATCCAATGGGGCATAAATAATATTAACCACAAAAAGATAGGACTCCTTCCGAGGTTATGTTTGGATTGAATATGAATGCGGAGATTGACCCACGGTTGAATGAGGTAAGACGCAAAAGTAACTAAAATTTGAATTTAGAAATATTGCTTAAATCCGTCAAAAACATAATATATATGTACAGCAAGGAAAATAAAAACGTGCATGTGACAGCAGCCGATCGTATGTTACCATGCCTTCATGTAGCTACCATAAACATAGACGATGATGATGACGATGATGATGATGATACAGAACAGGTAAAAGAACAGAAAAGTTAAAATATTCCGTTAACATTAGTATATGTGTGTGTAGTGTATGTGTATTTTGCATAGGCATAAGGTACCGAATAAATAATTATTTACCTATTGCACAGAATTCATAATAGTTCAAGTACAGAAGTCACACTTTACCAAATAATTTAATTAAACAAGCGACTCCTGTTCCGACATAATAAAGTCTCAACTCGGGTCACACAGCGCTAATTATCTACAGGTATATTCAACTAGCAGTTGCCTCTTTCTATCGCGTAACTCTTATCTGTTTCGACAGCACCGCGATATTAGGGTTGTCTTGTTATTTAAATTAATTAATGTGAATATTTAGTTACTGCCTTATTTTTGTGAACAAATAAACCTAGACCAGGTACCAATAACTCGATAGTCTACATATGAAAGAATGACGCGACGCATATTGTGTGCTAAAGCATCAAACAAATGGCGCGCCGCATCCCACTGAATTTTGGCACGATTGGTCGAACCCGAAGTGTAATTGTAGCTTTATACCTACACTGCCAAGTAAACCTGGCATGCTTATTGTGACTGCCTTATACATTCAGCTGAATGCAATAATTATTGTCTATCGGTACAAACTGTAAATATGATACGGAATAATTGTATGAGAAAATATAGACTATTAGTATAAAATTAAATGATTTATCATAATAAGCTAGTTATATATTAATTAATAAGATGTGACATAACTATGCACTTACATGGATAATATAATATAAACAAAAAAAAAGGCGAGACAGCAAAAAGAAATGATTTATGATGAGATATCACTACATAATAATGGAGCGGGGTCCCCCGCCGCGTCTGTATGTTCGCGATAGACTGAGGAACTGCTGGGCGGATTTTCGTGCGGTTTTCACTAATAGACAGAGTGATTCAGGAGGAAGGTTTAGGTGTATAATTTGTTAAGATTTTGTGTAAATTGATTGAAATATGTTGATGTTTGTTGAAGATGTCTCTGCTACCCGTACGAGGCCGAAGTGATGAATTACTAATTGTTGTCATCCGCCGCGCTGGTGTGTAAGAAGGAAGGTTCACAGCCAGTATGTCGCTTGTGGGAAAGAAGTACCATTAGTGACGTCTGCTGGTTTCTGAAAAGGAAGGTTCACAGCTATTATGAGATGTATGCCGCTTGTGGGAAGGAAGTACCACTAGTGACGTCCGCTGGTTGGTGAGAAGGAAGGTTCACAGCCATTATTAGATATATGTATGTCGCTTGTGGGAAGGAAGTACCGCAAGTGACGCCCTCTGGGTTGTGAGAAGGAAGTATCACAGCCTTTATGATTATAATTGTTATATATTTATGTATGTACCTGTTGCTTGTGAGAAGGAAGTACCACTTGTGACGTCCCCTGATATGTAAGAAAGAAGTATCACAGCCTTTATGACACATGTCACTTGTGGGAAGGAAGTACCGCAAGTGACGTCAACTGGTTTGTGCGAAAGAAGTATCACAGCCTTTATGACACATGTCACTTGTGGGAAGGAAGTACCGCAAGTGACGTCAACTGGTTTGTGCGAAAGAAGTATCACAGCCTTTATGACACATGTCACTTGTGGGAAGGAAGTACCGCAAGTGACGTCAACTGGTTTGTGCGAAAGAAGTATCACAGCCTTTATGATTATAGTTGTTATAGATTTATGTATGTACCTGTTGCTTGTGGGAAGGAAGTACCACTTGTGACGTCCCCTGGTTTGTGAGAAGGAAGGTTCACAGCCGTTATGAGATATGTCACTTGTGGAAAGGAAGTACCGCAAATGACGTCCCCTGGTTTGTGAGAAGGAAGGTTCACAGCCGTTATGAGATATGTCACTTGTGGGAAGGAAGTACCGCAAGTGACGTCCCCCGATTTGTGAGAAAAAAAATTCACAGCCTTTATGATTATAATTATTATATATTTATGTATGTACCTGTTGCTTGTGGGAAGGAAGTACCACTTGTGACGTCCTCTTGTATGTAAGGAAGTATCATAATCATGTTTCTGACGCAAGGCACATACGTCCGTAAAATTGTAAGTCTGAATTCGATGCTATGGAAGATTACTATTGGCCGAGTGTTAGGTTAATACGGCTGTTTTTGCGTGCGTGCATGAGGACATGCACGACGTCAGGATGGTCGAGTGTTAGGTTTACAAAAATAGATATATTAATTTGATATAAATTCGAAATATTGTATTCGTTTGTTCATGTTTGGGGAGTGGAAACGAATGTAACGGGCAACACCGAATGTTTACCCCGGGAGAACAGTAAATTTAGGCGGGCTATTTGCTCGTGGCCAGCATCGAGTTCGGACGTGTGTTTAAAAGTGTATTGAAATGGAAGAATATAATATCTACCCTACAGTATTCACGTGAGTTTTATTGTACTGTCAGTTTTACCTTTATTTGAGATATTCTACACTGTGATGATAAGGTATGCTAACTGTTGCTATATATGCTAACATGACTTTATTAATTTTCGGATAACTTCATTCTTTTATCACGTAGCCTGATCCGAGCGTAAAGCGTGTACGGAGATAAGTTGCATTTATGTGGAGATATAAGAAATAATATTAAAACTGTTGTCTTCGACGCACACAAATGATAGATGATTTATTTCTACTATATGTACAATGCGGCAGTTTGTATGTATGTCACTACGAAAATCATAGAGATGACTTATCTAAGCTACTTTTTTAATCATAAAATGTTTAATATAAATAAACCATTCGTGCGAAGCCGGGACGGGCCGCTAGTATAGTATAAACCTCCCAATACTCCCCGCTAGTATAATATGTCCTAAATAATGACGGAACTAATAAATACATTTATCACGGAGCGCACACGTAGGTATCGGGGTGTCATAAATCAAAGAAGCATCAAGCCGGAGCGGGCGGCGTACACGGCAGCCCATTAAACTGGCTCGGTGACAAGGTGACGTGCCCGCCGCGGGGGCGCGATAACGCGGCCCGTATCCTGTGTCGTGCGAACTAGGGCTGCCCTGTGTAACTTAATCTACTGTTTCCAGTAGATTTTTTTTTTCTGACCAATAATAGATTTACCACGACCGTGGTGAAATTTAAATTTGTATAATGTTATAAAATACTCGTACACAGGTGTTCTCTACAGGTACAGGTTTCTCATAGAATAGTCTCAATGGGCAAAAGATGCGACATACCTTTAATGTATTTCGCCTTTTTGGTGGGTGGTCTTTACCGGATACTGCATGCATATTTATTGCATATTTATAAATAATTCTATAATAGGTAATATTTGTCTTTATTCATTATGTTTATTTACTTCATTGTCTCATATCATTTATATGCACTCTGCGCTGAGTCATTAATCTATGAATGTTTTAACAATATGACACACCTTGCCTTACGTGTTCCACACGTACTAAATGAGTTGACCACAATTGGCCCAATGTTTATTGCAACATTTTATTTGGTGACTGGTTTGGTAATTAATCACCGAACGAGAAAACATGTAGTTGTCGTCTACAACCCTATCCGTGATCTCGCTCGCCAGCTTCGTTCAATATTTGAGTATCTATACATGTCATGAATGCCTGGTACTTTCGGTGGATTACCGCACGGCTGGCCACGCTCGCGCTCTGTTTAACTTTAAAAGTTTTATAAAATTTAAATGACAATACGACATTGGCGCCTAAGCCCCTGGCAGACTATGCGAGCCCGTATTCTCTGACCGTAGTTTCTATAAATCTCCTATATTTTAGATTATTTTTAAACCTAGTAGGTTCCTAGACTCCGTCTAGAGGCATAACGACAGAAAGTCTGTACTTTTGTGTCATATAACGAAAAATGACATATTAGTAAGTTTCTTAATTATCAGGCATCAGGGATATTGAAATTCATTTTATTTATTCAGGATACTTAAGTGAGGAGATTCTTATTATTCTATTTGACAATGACCTCATCAGATCCATGACAGACGAGTTTAATAATACTAGGAATACATAATATATACGAGAGTCACGTTAGGCTCATTATTTATTTGTCGCATTTGCATGAAATGAAGTGATCGCGATTCGTCGACACGTTGCGACGCCACTTTTATAAAGATTCTGACATTACCGCTCAGTTCGAGCACAGACGTGTGTACTTTAGGTGCATTCTTAGTGATATATTGGCATGTTAATATCTGCAGGTTTAGTTTCAAAAATATTCTTCTAGTACAATAAATATTGTTATCACTAGAAATAAGATTTTGTTCCTCTTTAAAGCTGTTTAACTTCCATTTTCGTAAGAACAGACTGTCCCATCACTTCTACACGTTTCCCATTGTTAATATAAATCCAAAATGTATTAAATCTGAATTAACACTTAACATACGACCAACGGTATGGCTTTAAAATAGTAGTTGTGCCTACTTGAAATAAAAAAGGATATTTGATTTCAGATCAAAACTAGGAAATTTTACATATACGTTACGCGACGTGACGTAGTACGAAGAAGACACGAAATAAGCTTATCAAAAACCAAGACAGCACCAGAATAACCAACCTCATTTTAAACATATAAGTAGTTAAAATGTTTAAGCATATGAGATCAACTTCATTAAATTATCTCATTAAATATTTTCTTGAATTCTGAAAACTCATCTTTATGAATAACCTTCGGTTTATGAGGGTAATATATTAAATTTAGGAAACTTTTGTTTTAACACTGACTTCGGACAACCTGAGAATAAAGAGAGGAAATACTAGTTTCTCGCGAAGGTTTCATAACGTTCTCAATATCCACAGATAAGATGAGCGTGAACAAGAATAGTTAGACTAAAGATGAAAAATTTAACGAAGTTTATACACTTAACAGAAGTATCAAAACCGGTCGGGCCAAGATACTGCGGCGGACAGAACGATGCGGCGACACGCGGTGCGATGGTCCGGCCCGCGCTCCATTGAATGTTGTCCATATCACGAGACGCGGTCGATGGCGGAGTGCCAACGTGAAACAGCGGACGCAAAATATAATACTGAACTAATACGATTGACTGTTGGTTGTTTGCATTCCAGTATAAAAATGTGTGACTACCAAACAACGAATACCACTAATATCCAAGAACACTTTTATCTTTTTTAAAGTACAGAGTAAATCATGCATGCGATACTGCTGAACGTAACTTATGTACAGCAGTATTCCTAAAGACTCTTAGACAACAGAGAGGCTGCGAGCAAATGATCTAAAAAAAGGCTTTAAACACCATACCTCAGCATCAGATGGCATGTAGTAAAGTCGGTCTCAGTAGACGTAAAAATGTTCAAGTTTCTATATATAGATAGTCCTCTATTTGTAGAAACATATGTACACATACAATAAAACGTATCTGTCTGTAGCATCGTAGCTCCCAAACGATTTTTTGTGTGAGTGTTCTTAGATATAATTCAAGAAAATCTGTTCAGCGTTCGAAGACCATCAGCTTTTTTCTAATCGTTGAAGGGAGGGAAGGGAAGGCACTTGAAAAAAAGGAAGAGGTTCTACGTTAGGCTGTATGTATTTTTTGAAGTGAAAACTTCTTTAGCGGTGTTGTGTACTTTTTGGGATGTGTAAAAAATATTAAACTCGCGTCAGGACACGAGACCCTGATCGAAAATGTGTCCGTGTGTCCGTCCGAGTGTCATACCTGATCGAAAATTCGTACGACGGAGCCGAGTTTCTTATATTTACATGTACAACCTGTTAATGTGACGTTTTAAGTTCGTCGTTTCGTTTAAGTTTTCACTTCTGTCGGCAGTCCCATGACTGCCTATTTTTTTTTTATTTATAACTTATTCAAATGCAGCAAGTTGCTAGATGAACTAAAAATCTTACCACCATATCTAAATAAAGTATCGGGTTTATTAACCGTACTGCAGTTTGGTAACTTACATTGCGATAAGTAATGTTCTAAATACCGCATCTACTCAGTACGGACGTACCGTACACTAAAAATGGAAAAATAAACACTTAAAAAAAGGGTAAAAGCGACTTCAAAAAGCACTGAAAAATAATTGATTACATTATAATTGAAAACATATACATATATATTGTATGTACAATATATATGTATACAATATATATGCACAAGATCTCAAACTCCAAAAATCTCTGAAGTTTGTATAGAAATAAACGAAAAGTAAAACAAGTAATATTAAAAAAACAGTTTTTAAGAGTATCAAGTGTTGTCAGTCGTAGTAGGTTTCAGGTCCCGGGCCGAAAGTGATCCCGTGCCACTCCGACAAGTCTGGCGCAGTGCCAGCAGGCTGATCACACCGCAGTCTGCGACCAGTATTGGCACAAAATATTGGCCATATTAGTTTCTACTGGTCGCTCTCTGTATTCACCATGAACAAAAATCCACTAAGAAAGCAGCACTTTATAGAAAATAGGCTTTAGAATCCTACCGAAAATACGTCAAGGTGCCAATACGTCATCTTGTTGAAATGGCAATTCGATGAATTTTAAATAACAACTATAGAGATTAATGCAAATAACAAAAAAAAAACTCGCAAGGGAAAATCTTCAATGCTCTTACTACAACAACTCAACATTCGATTGCCGTGAACATTACCGTACCACATACATATCGATGCGTATCACACACAAACGACTCCTATCTCATACAGACTTGTGCTACCCTGGTACTTTTCGTAAATTGACAGCGTAAAAAGACTTATCTGCAGCTGCAAGGCCTTATTTGCTTGCCCGCGCATTTTATATCAACTTTTATGCCAAAATCTTGGACCCTTGTCTGATACGTCGATGGAAAATCTCTCTAAAATGTCACAAGTGCACAAAAGTATCAACGCGCCCGTGATGTCACTGGTGTTGCGAGTGTTTATTGGCACCGATAACCGCTTACCATTAGGTGGCCGTATGCTGGTTTACTAAATTAATTGACAAAAAATAATAAAACCTACAATACCTCACCATATTCATTCGTATAGGTAGGCCAAGTCAGTATGCGAGTAATCCCAAGAAGTAGTAGTTTAGAACTCTAGAGAATTATTACGTATATAAATAAAATATTGAATTAAAACACAAACCATGAAGATACCAAATAGTTGCGCAACCGTGATTTGTTGTGTGAAAGAATTGTGACCCATTATTATTTATCACAAGCTAATCTTTTTATAGCTAAATAAATGTAAATCTCGTAAATATAAATTATTAAGAGCTAATCAAATTTTAAATTTCAAAAATTAAACTGTCGATTTTTTTTTGCGTAGATGAAGACAGTAGTAAAATGTTATAATTATGCGCAACATAATAAGTGCATTGCAACAAGGTAAAGTAACCTCTATTTCGAATGTGACTGAAATACTAGGAGCGCAAGAACAAAGAGAGGTGGTCGGCGCGCGCTTGAGCTGTGTCGCATTAGTGAGGCAGCACCTACATAATTTAGTTATAATGACGCGGCGCGCTCGTTACCTCCCGGGCCATTAGGTGCCGACGTTGACGTCGCTCACGCTTCGTGTGAATCCACACCGTACATAGCAATATAACTTTAGCTCGTTTATACTTACCTAGTAACTATACATATGTATTTTGTTATATACTAATATCGTATTTTGTTTAAATAAACTTACTTGTGTTTGAATAATTACTCAAATGAGATATTAAAATCAAAATCAAGCAATTATGTAGTAGTAAAGATATCTGCTCTTATTAATTAAGAAAATTCACATGACTTCTCACGTTCAACAAATAACCACGAGGCTTATAAATCGCCGGAGTATCCCCACAGCAAATGGTTGTCTGGTTTAAATCCTGTCCTGTAAGTAGGCTTTTGAAATTATAAATAACTCCAAATAGTGCATATAAATCCTAAAAAATTTAGTTGGTATGTATATTGTTTTACATTAATAAATGTATGTACCAAAACAGCTAACAAATAGTATTAACATCCACAAGACCACAACAATAAACATATACATCAGTGCAGATGGGCCCTTATCTCAGCTCCGAAATTTTGCTAAGAAAAAAACTTCCGAAATATTTACGCTCTCCTACAGACGTGCTTAAGTAGACATCTGTCAGATGATCACGACCGACCCGACAACCGCGACAAAGTCACGGTTTTCCACAAAAATGTACGCAGCCGTAGTTTGCAATATATCTTTATGTATATAATATTCAATAGCCAAAAGTCTGGGTTAAAGGCATTCATTCGTGCGATTTAAAAAATGATAAAATAATATAATTGCTTGACAGCGATAGATTTCAAGTGATTGATTCGTACAAGGTATGTTTCGTCGACTTTTTGGGTGTTAATCGAATAGAAAAATAGGATAGTCGTGGTCACGAAAATCACTCATCGAAATAAATGCATAAAATGTCACCAGAGCTCTTGATGCAAAATCGACTAAAACTGTATCGATTGTTGGGAACTGGAACATAACAAGTGAGGTGGTGCCCCTAAACAGTTTAATAGCCGACATCGTTTCGTGATACCTCCCCTTCGTATTTTTCCGGCCACTTGTTCTGCGTTCCCCCTCTTCATCCCTCGCTGAACTGACACTCAACATGACTTTAGATGCTTCTTTTTTAGGACCCATGTATACGATGTTAAATGAAGAAAAATTTGTTCATCCTGAATCGACACATCCTTAAGAGATGGTGAGTTACCTATAAGTTTAGACAGTATGAAATATATTGTTTTATCTATATGAGTAGGACCAGAATTTCAGATTACGTGAGTTTTGAACGGTCGATGTTTGGAATTTGTTAAAAAGTATACTAATGTAAGTGTGTTGGTGTCTTTTTAAGATTTAAATGCATTTGGGACTCAATTGGGCAAATTCACCTCATCGCATATAAAATATTATTTGACGTGGTTATGATCTACTTACTATGTCGAATGTTATTCCTGATTTTGCCATTCCTATTATTTTTTATGACACATTGCATATATAGCAGTCATATAATAGTTGTTAAAAATAAAATGGTCAGAAATTGGCAAAACAGTTAAAAAAGGGGCGAATCAGAAAATATTATAAATAGCTTGAATAGTCAAAAAACGAGGCGAATTCGGAATAAATCATTGTTCGCCCTTAACTAGTTCTATGAGGAAAGGTTTTTGTATACTTTCAAATATTTACATTATTTAAAAAAACATATTGGTCCTCTCAACTCATTAATTACAACTCGCCGACCGTAACGTTTCGGTATTAAATCGACAAATATGAAACGTAAGCGCAATGTAAACAAATTAATGAGTTATTTTAATCAGCAAAGGTTTTTTTTTATCGAAATGGCGTGTGGCAAAATGTTGAATATTAGTTATAATTAAATCTTATTTCTTACTATCTTACTAATCTTACTAATATTATAAAGGTGAAAGTTTGTGAGTATGGATGGATGGATGTTTGTTTCTCTTTCACGCAAAAACTATTGAACCGATTGCGATCAAACTTGGTATGTAGATAGCTGGAGATCTGGATTAATACATAGGCTACTTTTTATCCCGATATTCCCACGGGATCGGGACTTACGCGGGTGAAACCCTGGGGCGCAGCTAGTGTTTAATATGTTCGAAATACTCATAACAATCAGAAGGGTTGTCTAGTAGTGAGAAAAATTAATGAGTTGAGAAATAATACCATTTGCTTGCGGTTATGTCATGTTTATTTGTTTATTTTATTGTCTAGACTCTTCTTAGTATTTTTATTTTAAAAATAATAACTTCACACATCTCACACACGGCCGTCTGATCCCAAATTATAACCGTATAACTTAATCTAGTTCAGTATCTATTGGAACAACCAAATCCATGTATTTTAGCCAAAGCTTGCTTTTCGGCGCCGCAAGCACCCCTTGATGCAGCAAGGGGTGCCCAGGGGCTTTGTTGTTTTGTAGGTAATTTTTTCTGAGTTTATTATATCAATCTGCCGACTGCCAACTGACAATTCTACTAGGAAAACATGATGTCTAAAGAAGTGTGGCAGGCAACATTGATTACATCGATTTTTAAGTGTCATAATAGGTTCAGGAAGTATAATGACGTCAGATATATGTGGACAATTAAGGTGTAGCCAAGGATGCAAATATACCATTTGATGCCGCTAAAGTAAGCAAACGGAAACCATAATTATAATGTATGCGACGTAGTTGCATTGTTGTAATATAAACTGACCACGGTTAGTTCCTGCTTTTCCGTTATTAGATTTTTGGCTAAAGTACTAATAGTAAGTCTGGTTATTTGAAGAGTACAGTGTTGGTTCAAGGTTACCAATACTCATACGAGAGATAAGATTAATCGGTACCAGGCTGCCAGATGATAAGGGTTGTCCAATACTAGCGGTGTAGTCTCTAACACTAAGTGTCGTCCACCGTTTATCATCAGCCGGTGCCAAGAGAAAGAATTAAAACATTTATGAGCGGCCAGGATCGCAGACCTTCCAGTGTACCCTATGTATATACATTTAGATATATCATTACTCATTACCTACTTTTTATTTTTAACCTAATTATATATATACAGATGTGTGTGTGTGTGTATGTATAAGCAAATACATTGTGAAATTATGTTTTCACTTCTGACGTGCAGTCCTACGACTGACTGTTTTTTTATATTCTTCGTACTACGTACAAGAAGTTGTAGTATAAATAGTAGCAGCACACACAACACAGTACTGCACAACCAGTGGTGTTTAACAAACTGACACTCCAAAATGTTCACTTTTTTTTAGTATGTGTCTTTCGGCTTCAAATAGCTCTTGTCTGTCGCATAATGTAACACAGTGGCCCCCTTCTAACATCGTAATCGCGTTGTGGTCGATTTTCGTTTCACTTTCGCGTCGTTATATTTGTTTTGGATACGCATTTTGGTCATTTTGACTTTACTGTATATTCACAAACGTACAGTGGACAAAGAAAATGGTCTACCAGTTTTGACAAAAGTTTCTGTGTAATCACAATAGCGATAAGGTAAACCTATCTCCAACAATTAACTGTCAGAATATTATTGCATGAGACAGTAAAATCTATCTGTATCGAAAAGTATTACTCACCGGTAGATATAAATATTAAATTGCTATAAAACCGTAGAGATAAAAAGCAGCGGTAGCGTAAAGGCGTTGGATCTGCGATCAAGTGGTTGCGGGTTCGAACCCCACCCAGTGCACTATCGACGTGAACCCACTCCTAACATAAGCATTAAGCTTAGCTGGAAGAGTTAATAAGAATACCAAAAATGTGTGAGCCACGTTGGGAGTATTGTTTAAAAAAGGATTAATATGTACTTCAGGACCTACCAGGAGAGATAACACTATAGGCCTGTCTATACAATATATAATAAGTCCTACTGATAAATACCAATCGAGAATTGCGGTTTCCTGACTCGCTTCGGGGCGAGTGGGCCGGCTCGACCGGAGTGATACCACGGCCTCACAGAAAACCGGCAGTGAAGCAATGATGAGGTTAAAGCCATAACCCTTCCCTCTCCCCTCCTCTCCCCCTCCCTCCTCCCCCTTCCTTTACTCGTTTGCCCCTACACCATAAAAAAAAAGAAAAAAAAAATTGTCCGGTTGAGTTGATCATAGTTAGTCACTTCAATGATAACGCTGCAGCTGGGGTTTATGTGGTCACCAAGTATTTAAAGTGTTTTGATTTCGATACACTCACATTATATGATTTCCGAAGTGAGTTCAGTGTCGGTAGGATCTCGGAGATGTCTGCCTGTCTATACTGTCAGTGAAGAGACTATGTTTTTCGTTACGACTACACAAATAGCGCCATCTATCTTATTTAGGTTTTTGCAGGCAGCAACGCTCATGTTTTATACCTGGCGTTATATCGGCAGTTATGTTCCTTTAGTGATAAATGACGATACTAAGACACTAGTCAGAAGAGATGTTTATCATCATTAAGAATCTCCTCCTTTTTGAAGTCGGTTAAAAATAGAATCATATACTGAATCACATCAAATCTCAAAATACGAGTACCGGCGGCATTGTGACGGGACATCGTAAACTTATTTTTGTCAGTCAGACGCACACGACCAATTTTGTATAAAATATGACTTCTTTTGCTCACAGTGTACCAAGTAGCTAGTAGCTTGTGGAGTAAACAAATAATATTTTCCAAAATATTAACTACTTAACAGTTCCGGTTGCTGCACCATAGATCTCCCATTGCTATAGGTACATACCTATTTACCTTCAAGTAATGGCGCCGCGCCACGATCTACCGTCGCTCCCTGCTCATTACGCGCGCCACTTTCCCTCCACTACGTTGACTGATTGATTCATTCGCGCGGCCTGTAACGATAAGTGCTCAGTTTAGCTTGTTATCAACTCTGCGCTCCTAGTAATTTTGCGTCAATTGTATAACGCGGTCGGTTTTGTTGTTTACTTACGTTTTGTCGACGATAACTATTATAAAAAAACTAGTACTTGTTAAAAAATTGTTAAATGCCTATAAAAACATCTTAGTTAAATAAGCTTCTTTTTTTATCAAACTTGAGTTCCTTTAAAATTACTTTCCTGAGTAAAAGTAGCGAAGGGTCCATAACGATATTCTTCAGATTAACGATGCTTGCAACTAACTATTGACTAGTAAAACTGTAGAACATGTTTTTTTTCTTTATAATATGTATTTATAATGTAAATATGTAAATAATCTATGTTTACTAAGTAAACTCCGGTTCATAGGTCAATAAGTATAGTTAATTAAACATTTTTTATTGTTCGCTGGTAGATCTAGTTATCAAAGCATTAAACAGTAGTAAGTCACTGGGTCAATACTAGGAACCTATAAATTACAATTACTGACATATTTTACTACTACGTTCGCGGTGTCAGTGCATCAGAAATCTGAGCGAATTAATCAAGTTAACCATTTTTAAAACGTTATTATTATCCATACAAATGAATAAAATTGAAGTGTCTGTTGTAATGTCAAAATAATAGGTTTTTTAAGCTTATACAGTTATTTGCAGGATACCTATCTTTCGTCTCTCTGTCTGTTTCGGCTAATCTCCGGAACGGATGGACCGATTTCCACGGGACTTTCACAGGCAGATAGCTGGTGTTATAAAGGAGTAACTTACGCTACTTTTATTTTGGAAAAAGAATTAGATCATATAAAAAAGGATTACTATTTGCAGGTTGTAGGCTACTTTATTTTTACATTCAAAGGTCACATTACACAGACAACATTCGATATAACAATAATGCACTGAACAGTTGTAATTGGATTTTATTTATTTATTGGTTTACCTACAATTGTTACGCTTACATACATGTTCATAATGATATAAATAATATACATGCCCACATATTATCTTAGCGCACTATATACAACGGCAAACACAACTTTCACAGATTTACAGATTAAAAAAATATATATATTTAAATGGTTCGATATCTGGATCATATTACTACAGTTATTTTAGGATGCTTTATCGTCTTCTATCTTATTTAGACGTGTCAAGTAATAAATAGACATTTACGTTTGCATCAAAAATTGTTCCGTTCACACAGCACTGCGACTTACTACAAACTTATCCCTTATATAAAAATCCTAGACAAGGGAAGCATCCCGAGTTGTAAGTTAAACAATTAACAGTCACAAAGGGCATTCAGTCTTAGAACAACTCTGAATCGCACAACTAGTGGCCCCATGGGACTACAACCTCAATATTCGTTGATAACAGTTAGTGAAGTGACCTCTAACATCGTTATCGTTAGTTACTTATACTATTTAGTTTTTAGACCTACTAGGGGTTCAGGAAACGGTCTCGAAACTACAGAAAGGCGCTAGTGATGGTAATCTATATTTAAAAATGATTTTCCCTTTTTCCCTTGGTCAAGGCATCACGCGTGAACGGCTGGACCGATTTCGCTAATTCTTTTTTTAGTGTTTGTTCAGGAGAAGGTTCTTATGAATTAAAAAAATTAAGAAAGTTGCGCGGAAAATTAGAAAATTTAAGAAAACCTAACGCGGGACTTACGCGACTGAAACTATTTCTTAATAGAGAAATATTTGTACGTATTTTTAAGAAAATTTCGCCAGCGCAGGAATATAAAATTTGGAATACGTAAAGCTTATGTATAGAAGAAGTGCAGAAACCTAAAATTTTTAAGTTGGAAAACGGTGACATCAAGTTACCCGCGTCCAGTACATGTTGTAAGTCTATAGAATGACCGTTCAAGTTATACTGGGCAATGTAATGAAATTACGGTTGATATTCCACCACTAGGCGATCTTGGCGATTTTTGGTTTATCTCTAGAACTACCAGTTCGATTTCCAAAGTTCTTTTTACACTGCTTTGACCAATTCTTGAGGAAGATTATGGGCCTTTCAACATCACAATACAACGAATGCGAGATTTTACAATTAGATGAGTAAAGAATGTAAAAGAAGGACATTGTGCTTTGCTACGATGGGCTGTTTGTGTTAGATAACGATACAAAAAAAAAACAAGAAATGTTATATGTTTGTCTAAAAATAACGTTATTTTTTCATTAAAATTAACGTTATTTCATAATTATATTCATGTATCAACGCGTCGAAAGCCCTGTTAATTAAATTGGTTTGTGAAAGAGTTAAATATAATAATTTATGGATTATATGGGAATTAACGCGATCACGATGAGTGAGCATGTGACCACGGCCAGTACAACCAGGTCGAAACGTCAGTCCGTCCGTATGTATGTAACACTTATTTCGTGATCGCGTTAATTCCCATCTATATCCATAATTATATCATGGATTGCGAAAGTTTAAGAGTTAGTATAGTATTAAATATTGAGAAAATAGTTACATTAATAAATACACACATATTATTGAACGGATGGAACAAAGCTGTAAGTAAGTGATATTGCGGTTTGACTCCCACGTATGACAAATAAGTCAGTAATTTACAGAAGTGGGTGGACACAGTGGATGAAAAAAAGCTTGCACACTTTTTTTTCTTTAGCTATAGCGGGGAAAGAAACAAAAAATAGTGATAAAAAATGTGAAAGTACTTAAACAAACGAAAATTTCGTTGAAAGCATCTTTACGGGCGTTATTTATGGGAAACGTTGACTTGGTCGGTTTACGATGGTGAATTGTTACCGGTTTATGGCAGATACGGCCGGTATCTCGTGGCGTTAAAGTGTGCCATTATCGGACCCACGGCATTGTGCGAAACGGTAATGATAAAGGTGTTTTGAAAGCTTCTACTGTAAAGTTGGCATGGAAATGTATAATTTACCAAATGAATAAAAATTGAAAAGAAAACCGCCAGTCGTAGGACTGTACGTCACACGACGTACGACGTACACACACACACACACACACACACACACACGTATATATAATTAGATTAAAAATAAAAAGTAGGGAATAACATATCTAAATGTATACATAGGGTACACTGGATGTTCTGCGCTCCTGGCCGCTCATAAATGTTTGAATTTCGAATGTTATATTTTTTTAAATATAAGAAACTTGGCTCCGTCTTACGATTTTTTTATCATTTTGCCTTTATTTTCTCTACTACTAATAGCATAAAGCAAAGATGTAATGTTAAATTAATAAAAATATCTATAATAATATTCCGAATAGGACAGAAAAAACACGTCTACCCTGCCAAAAAGCGAATTAAAGAAGAATTAGTTACATTTTAAAATTCTAACGATACCCTCCCTATACATCCAAATCTATTCAGGCATTTAGAACTTATGGTGGAATAAAGAAAATATGTACATGAACAAGCAGGTACCTACAACCGCTCTTAAAATTGCAGTACATTACACAAGTTTTTTTGCGAAATACCAGGAACTGCGCTGTTAAAACGTCTTGTTATATCCACGGAAATATTCAATTCAAGAAACTCCAAAAAAACGACTTTATAAAAGTAGAGGTGTTCGTTGCCTATTCATTAACAGTTCACGGTTTTCGCATTTCAGCCGGTTTTCTCTGCAGCAATTCAACCGATTTCAATTGTTTGAGTTAGGTTAGATTAAGTTCGATCTTAAGGTGATTCCATATATTTTTCTTTCTCATATGTTGTTGTTAGTACATTTTGAACAAAAGCCGAAAATATTAAAGTGAATATTATCGCGTTTAATGTCAGCCTGTCCTATCAACTTATGCTGCCTTAGTGACACCAAAGCGCAAGGACTACATTTACTTAGAGCACAAAGTCAATTTGTTTCGTCATTACAATCCTATTTATTATAGGAGATAGAAGGAAAAAGATCAAGACATGGCTGCTTCAAGAATTATTGCTCTTCGGCTTCAAGGCTCTTATTAAAATTGCAATTACCTAAGCGCAATCATTACTAGCAATTACAAGCTTTTGACAGACTGTCTATGTTCTTTGTTTCTATGAAGAAGTTTTGTCTATGTTCAGCAGTTACGTGCGATTGCTTCAAAGCACAGGGTGACTGACGCTTTTTCGCCTAAGGCAGAATACATAATAGTACAGGTAGGGAAGGGTCTGAAGTCCCTGCTTACCACAAGCACTCAACACAAGGTTGTTTTAGGTATTTTCTCGCCACGACGCCACGGTTCTGATGAGTCAGGATTTTATTTTATCCATCTGTTTTAAATCCTCTATATTCTTTTTTTGAAGTGAAAACGTTTTTTAGGCACGTTGGACACTTTTCGTATGGGGAAAAAGCACTGAACTCGCGTGACCGTCACGCTCAGATGACAGATTGTCAGTTATGTTTTCACTTCTGACGTGCAGTCCTACGACTGACACTTTTTTTTATGTGCCACACGCTGGGCTATGTACAGAGGCACACAAACTCTAATGTGTGCCTAATGACCGCGCGTAAGCGCTTTTCATGTGATTGCCACCCATCAGTAGTTCTCGCGACTGTCATTAACTGTAAACGACCACACTGTTTAAGTGTTTACTGTGTACGATCGGTGCATGCATATCTCTGATTCGTGATGGCTGTCCTGCGTATAGCCGCTGCAGGCCTTCTAATAGTCCACTTCTTGACAATTATCTCACATGGGATGACAATGACAAACCTTTCGAAATTAGGAGTAAGTCAAAAATATTAAAAAGTATTGTTGCGGGCTATAAACTGGAGACAAGTTATGCCATTAGCCCAAACACTTCAGCTACCTATTTTGTACAAACGGGCTCTTGAAAACTGTGATTGATTCGAAGTGTACAAGAGGCACACCAGACGCAAGTTGACGCAACTGAACTTAAACACAACTGTCCCTTTATTTAATAATTTTTCTACTAAACTGTGTTAGTTTCAGGTATAATACTTTGTGATCATGTGCTTGGCATACAACATTTTATTATAAATATCCGGGTTACTATCAAATATTTTAGTTGCACACATTTCAGTGCCAACCTAATAAGAGTAAGACAATCACAAAAGATGTGTGTGTTTAAGGAGGAAACCGGACTTCGTAGCAAGTCGAGACGAGGCGGGTCGAGCAGCCCGAGGCATGTCGAGGCGTTCTCGGTGAGGCCGCCGCGCCTTATAATTAGAGGCGCGTTGATAATTACGTTGGGAGCGAATAATTAATCTGTGTGGGCGAGATTGTAGGCGGCGTCTGTCGTACCTCTACGGGTTAGTGCGTTTATTAATTATACACCATTTGTGTGGTAGGTATTTTATTGATATAAGTATAGATGTGTATAATATGCAGGAATTATTAAATCACTACATATTACAAACCAAAGTCCCCTGCCGCGTCTGTCTGTCATCTATCTGTCTGTCTGTTCGCGATAAAATAAAAAAACTACTGAACGAATTTTCATGAGTGATTCATGAGAAAGGTTTAGGTGTATAATTTGTACCCGTGCGAAGCCGGGGTGGATTGCTAGTATCCATATAAAAGATGATTCTTTAGAGGATCTATAGACAGCAATGTTAATGTGAAATCTTATTTCACTCATTTTCAAACGCTTTTAAATAAAAGTGTGTATGTAGTTATTATGCTATATTCGAATATACATAATCCGTTCCTGTTAGGTATAGAGATATAAAAGTTCAACCGATTTCAAAATTCGATTGTGTTTCAAACAGAATTAACCGCATTCTAATTACGCGTCATCAGCATCGCCGCGACTGCATGTGTGCTGCCCGAGCCCAGCTCGTACTTACCCGAACAAACTCTGTATTTACTGTCAAGCACATTATGAGCAATGTTTATATAGAAATAAGGTTGATTTTAGCACAGTTTAAATGCAGTCGTATGTTTGCAGAATCGTAATTACCGACCGTCAGTGTAATGGTAGCTTGTAATTTATGAAAGCCTGGTACCGCCGCGCTGGTAAATGTCGTCACCAGTCGCAGTGGTCAGTGTTTTTACCGGAAAAAGCATTTTAATAAATTAGATTACCTGTATGAAGGACGGCTTATGTTTTTATAAATGCAGTTTTTGTCGTTGAGCAGGTTGATGTTTCCGTAACTTAGCATTAATTGGCTTATCTATTGTGTCTACCGAGGGGTGTAACGATAAGGCGATAACACATGAGATTCTGTTGAGCTAAAAGGTTACATTTTTATTTAGGTATTTTATCTATCTAAACTATGTACAGGTGTCACAGAAAGGTTGTCATATTTTAGGGTCGAGTAGATCCCGTTAATAACTTAAACCGCTAACCTTTGATTATGACAAATTGAACTTCAAAATTGACCGATCTAGTCAAGTCAGTATTGTATAGTAACTAGTAAGTAATATTTCGTAAGAACATAATTATGAATGGAAATGGATGTTGCCGGAATATCCATTATAGCTTTTCCGAAAATGCCTTAATAAAAAAATAAGGAAGCGAAATCATCACACAATCTACACCTACAGGAAAAGCATTTTCCAAAGAAAATAAATTTTCTAAAAAACACATGTTCAAAATAGATTTTTTTTTCAAGCTAAATCAATTACTTGTCGGTTACACATGACGCTCCTAAAATTTGACCATACCTGTATGGGACAACTATAAATAATAGAATTGATAATAGCTGAGAGATTTATTAATGATTACAAATGCTAATGATGTTTATTGATATCTAAAACTAATGCTTATTTGATATGATATTCACAACTGATTGCTATGAGTACACGCGGCGCTCACCGATCGCAAACTGACTATAATTTCGCACGCGGTACAGAAAATGCTAACACAATGAAAAAGTTTATTGTACGATTAGACCGTACAATACCTTTTTACACAACAACCATAAACGACCTACCGAGTCTGCTGTTAATAAAAATACTAGCCAATGAGGATTCTTTGGCTATATATATTATTATATTTCATGGACATGAAGAACGGACACGTGTAAACTCTCAATAAGTTGCTACAAAAACAGAAGAAATTTGAAATAAAAATTGAATTTGGCTTGTGTTCCGGTGTGAGCAATAAGAGGACGTCGACGCGACAGTCGCAAGGGGACATTATTGCTCGTTTGAGACTCATGATGTAGTGGCGCCACCCACCCATCCGTACACCCGGCTACGGTGCATCGGCATCAAAGACACGACAGAAAAAAATTGAAGCTGAAACTAAAGCCGAGCCCAAGGCATTTTCGCAACTTTTTCCTACAATACGTAATGTGTACTTTAAAAGTTGAAAGCTTTGAGTATTTAGTTGAATAACCTTACATACCTAATTATAAACTTTGATTAAGTTCTACAGACATTCTTCTGCTTTTGGAATAGATTTCTTTGTAACTTTGTACTTGTAATAAATCTTAGTACCCTCTAGTATCCTACTAGGGCTACATACGACCGTATTGAAGCCTGTGGGTAATTGTGAGAAAGTGTGGGCAACGGGCTGACGAGAACTGCGAGAAGAGGCGAGATGGCGGGATCGCGCGGGAGGGAACAAGTGCGTCATTAGCGTCGAGTGATGCTTGTAACGCGACGCCTGCCTGGCGCGCCGATGAAATTTATCGGAGTTATATAACTCTTGTATGTATACTTACTTATGTACTCCCAGTCTGATCCATTCGTCATTATTAATTAATATTATGATCCTTATGCAATGTTACATGCATATTTTTGGTTGTACAAATATTCACTACAGTTCTAGTAGGTATAGTTTGGAAAGTACTGGGGTTTTTAGGAGGCGGTGTGGCGGAATCGAACCGATTAATGCCGCGTTCCTATAATCAAGAAACGATTCGTTTTGCTTACGGACGGTAAAATTTTCGTTGAAAATTAAATACAATTTTACCGCCCGTAAGCAAAACGAATCGTTTCTTGATTATAGGAACCGGGCATGAGAAAACACGCACTACATATTATAAAACAAAGTCCAACGCCGCGTCTGTCTGTCTGTCTGTCTGTTGGCGATAAACTCAAAAACTACTGAACGGATTTTCATGCGGTTTTCACCAATAGATAGAGCGATTCATGAAGAAGGTTTAGGTATGTAATTTGTTAAGGTGTTGTGTAAATTG
This sequence comes from Euplagia quadripunctaria, assembly GCA_963859945.1. Taxonomy (NCBI): domain Eukaryota; kingdom Metazoa; phylum Arthropoda; class Insecta; order Lepidoptera; family Erebidae; genus Euplagia; species Euplagia quadripunctaria. The sequence continues at coordinate 11,470,364 of OY982581.1, forward strand.
GTTGAAATATAATGATGATTGTTGAAGATGCGAAGCCGGGGCGGGTTGCTAGTTTTAAATATGTTACACTAGCTGTCTCAATGATTTATTACTGACTGTTGATGGTCTATGGTCTAAGCATTTGATATCTCCTAGCTCACTTTCTACGTGACCTAGATGCCATCAACAATTAATTCAAAATATTCTATATCCCACAATATTATAAATGTGAAAGTTTGGATGGATGGAAGATAGATGTTTGTTACTCTTTCACGCAAAAACCACTGAACCGATTGCGATGAAACTTGGTATGTAGATAGCTGGTGACCTGGATTAACGCATAGGCTACTTTTTATCCCGATGTTCCCACGGGATCGAGACTTACGCGGGTGAAACCGCGGGGCGCTGCTAGTCATATACATGTAGGTAGTATATTTTGTTGGTAAGTTAGGTCGGTAGGTAAGTTTCAGACAGGTATATTCTTTGTCAGAGAGCTCGGACTTTCCGGCAACTGCCAGTTCCCCTTTCCTTCCATTGCCTTTTCTACCTTTTTCTTACAATATCCTACTAATATTATGAAGGTGAAAGTTTGTGAGAATGTATGGATGTTTGTTACACTTTAACGCAAAAGCTACTGAACCGATTGCGATGAAACTTAGTACCTATGTAGATAGCTGGAGACCTGGATTAACACATAGGCTTTTTATCCCTAATTTCCCACGGCACCGGGACTTATACGTGAAACCGCGGGCCGCAGCTGGTACACAATAAAGTTTCCCATCTCTAATTCCTAAAGTGCCCGTTGACGGTAATAGGCTTTCGTGAATGCACCTAAACTATAGAGGCAAATTTTTTTTTTTTTTTTGAAGAATACTAGCAACGTGGCTTACCACATTACTAGTATTCTTGTTAACCCCTCCAGCTAAGCTTAGCGCTTGTGTTAGGAGTGGGTTCACGTCGGTAGTGCACTGGGTGGGGTTCGAACCCGCAACCACATGATCGCAAGTCCGACGCCTTAGCCATTACGCTACCGCCGCTTACTGTTGGAGTTTAATAGACTTCAGCCTACCCCTTCGGGGATACAGGCGTGAAAGTAAGATATATAGATAGATAGACAGATAGATAGATATCTATCTGTCTATCTATCTATCTGTCTATCTATCTATTTAGAGATATAGATAGACAGACAGACTGATAGATAGATAGACAGATAGATAGATACACCTTTTTTTATCTATATAAAAAAGGTAAAAATTACACGGTATCAAGAGCCTCAATCACTTAGCAAGTCAAGTAGTACATACTTACGCTATGTTTCACATACATTTACCGTATACATTTTATAAATGTGTGTCCCGTACGTACCGGACGCTCAATATTGGCCGCATACAACTTAAGTAACTAGTATGCAACTATCAATCTGTCACCCACCGGCCACCGGTTAGCTAGTTACATAGACGGCCCGCGGTAGGTAACCGCCGGCTGTACGTACATATATATTTACATACAGGTGTAGATAGGTATGTATATATCGGTTGCGCGGTAAACTCTGTTTGCGCCAGTTTGGAACTTGTCGCACGCTCGTAAATCGCTCTCAGCTTGCTGTAGAGATGGTCAACTAAAAGCGATTATTTATCGATATCGGCATTTTTCAGAAGTTGTCACACCTTTTTTTTTTTAACTCCATTTTATAATACTGCCGGCAGGCTTCCTTTGTTGGTATTAATATTTGTTTTCGGATTTGAATTATATTTGTGTAGTATTTTTTTTAAATGGGATTGAGGGCATACAAGCAGAAGGGACACCTGATGCTAAGTGACTATCGCCGCTCATGGGCACCTGCAACTCGAGAGTCACCAAGTGCGTTGCCGGCCTTTACGTGGGAGAAGACGAAGGGAGATAAGAGGGGGAGAAGGAAAGGTTACGGCCACAGAACAGAAAGATTTACGTAGAAATGTTATGTGTCATAATTTACAGCGGAACGACTGTCGCCAAACTCAGACAAATGAAAGGACTATTTATTACTCCACACTAATAACGAATTGTTTTGATTTGATGTTTTTATTTTGTTCAAAACTAGCCTACAATACATAAAGTCACACATTTGATAATATATCTTTGTGTTCTGTGCTTACGGCCTCCGGTAACTTCACTCACTCGGCGAAACACAATAATAATAATATAATATATATAATATAATAATAATTCCACACATCTCACACACGGCCGTCTGATCCCAAACTAGGCAGAGCCTGTACTATGGCAACCAGACTGCTAAACATACTTATATATTTCTAAATACATACATATTATAGATAAATTACACCCAGACACAGAACAAATGATCGTGCTCATCACACAATTATCTGTCCTGGGTGGGAATCGAACCCACGACCTCTGGCTTAGCAGTTAGGGTCACTAACCACCAGACCAACAGGCCAGTCAACAATGAAAACATTGCTTTACTACCGGTTTTGTGTGACGCCGTAGTATCACTCCGGTCGAGCCGGCCTATACGTACGTAAAGTATTTGTAGGAATTACCTAATAATTTCTTTCTACTGAATAAGATTAAGGTAGTAAGTGAATAACTTCCAGCGCGTTAAATAATCAAAACTAAACATCTTTACAATATTCGGTGTCATACAATAATTGTATGATCCTTTATATTTTTATTATTTTGTCACACTTGCCGGCTTTCAGGAGAATTTGCACCGTTACTTATTATATCACTATCACTACATACTTATTATATCACTACATATTATAAAACAAAGTCCCCTGCTGCGTCTGTCTGTCTGTCTGTTCGCGATAAACTGAAAAACTACTGAACGGATTTTCATGCGGTTTTCACATATACAATAGACAGAGTGATTCATGAGGAAGGTTTAGGTGTATAATTTGTACCCGTACGAAGCCGGGGCGGATTGCTAGTTATCAATAAGCTTCACTGGACAAAGATATTTGCCAAGAATTTGTGAATGTTTGTATGACGTATTCACGTATTTTTTTACTACAACTAACAGCTAGTAAGCTAGCAGTTGTTCAAGTGGAATAAGACCCAAATAAAATTCCAAGTTTATAGGCATTTCCCTTTTGTCCACTTATGCATAATAAGGAGACTTGTACTTACCTGCGATTCAGTAACAGAGTTAAGATTATTTTTTCACGTCCAAAGCAGTCGAATCTTTACTTAACAATATGCAAGTAGAAAATAATGCAATAAACGCTGAAAAATAAGAAATAACATTAATATATAATTCCTTGTGAACCGATGAGACAAAATCGTAAAACGATCATACATATACAAACTTACGCCTACTTCGGGGAAAGCAGAGACAACAGCCCGCCACTTGCTTCCAGTCATCATCATCTTCATCATCACCTTCATCATCATTTCAGCTATAGGACGTTCACTGCTGGACATAGACCTTCCTCAATAACTTCTGCCTGCATCTAACAATCAAAACAACAGCATATATGCTTTTAATACTAATTGAAAAAATAATATTGATATACATCAATATACTATTAATACTAATCCCACTAATATTATAAATGTGAAAGTTTGGATGGATGGATGGATTGATGGATGGATGGATGGATGGATGGATGGATGGATGGATGGATGGATGGATGGATGGATGGATGGATGGATGGATGGATGGATGGATGGATGGATGTTTGTTACTCTTTCACACAAAAACCACTGGACCGATTGCGATGAAACTTGGTATGTAGATAGCTGGAGACCTGGATTAACGCATAGGCTACTTTTTATCCCGATGTTCCAACGGGATCGGGACTTACGCGGGTGAAACCGCGGGGCACTGCTAGTATTACTATAATACTTAATACTAATTGAAAAAATAATATTGATATACATCAATAAACAATAATTATAGAATTACTTCGATCATATAATAAATAATAATATCTTGACATATCTCACATACGGCCATCTGGTCCCAAGCTAGGCAGAGCCTGTATTATGGTAAACAAACTACAGATAAACATACTAATATATTTTTTAGAAATACATACATATTATAGATAAATTACACCGAGACACAGAACGAATGATCATACTCATCACACAATTATTTGTGCTGGGTGGGAATCGAACCCACGACCTCTGGCTGCTGGAATTAAAGAGCCGTACCTCAGATACTCTTTAATTCAAACGTATATAGTGGTTAGTGATCCTGACTGCTGAGCCAGAGGTGACCCTTCTGCTGCAGTACAATAAAGATTCCAGGACTATACTATTGTTATAGTCCTGAAATCTTACGGATCCTATGAAAGAATGAGAAATAAAACATATCCTCATTAAACAATTATGGAACGAAGGAGTTACAGTTATGAGTAGAGAATAATTCCATGCTTAAATTTTAAGTAAGTCTTAGACTCTAAAATCTGGCATCGCCAAACATTAAGCCCTATGCAGTAATACTCCAATAGTACCTACAATCAGCAAAGCTTAGTCATCTATGACGTAAGTATTCAACAAAAGTAAAACTAACTTTCACTAAATTCCTCCTCGTGTTCATAAAACTTCAGAATATTCAATATAAGGGCGAGTTTCGGTAAGGCGGCGTAACTGCCACTCATATAGTGCGAACATAGTTGATGTATTATTAAATATCGCGGCTCAAAACAGAAGTTCGTAGCTCGGCTATGTTGGCAGTCACAACACGTACGAGTGCTGCACAGACGGATACCGTGTTTACAGACGCCAGGGCTGTACGAAGTAATTATAGTCATTTTGAGTTTGCTGCCGCCCTGTGTTACGAATGTTGATGCAAGCCTAACTTTTTGAAGTATTTGATTTATTTATTTGCAGCTTTTAAACTTTCTTTGCTGACGTGGTTGGACGTACGTAGTACGGAAATGTTATTATGCTAATCATATACACTGTTAAAGGAGGGTTTCTTATTTATAAAGAATTTTTGTACGCATTTTTCGAAATATTTCGCGAACGCAGGAACGGGAAATTTGAAATTAATTTATTTTTGTTTATGGTATAGGGGGCAAACGAGCAGATGGGTCACCTGATGGTAAATGACTACCGCCGCCCATGGACACCTGTAACTCGAGAGTCACGAGTGCGTTGCTTTAAGGTGGGAGTAGGAGATGAGGGGGAGGGGGGGAAAAGCGGAAAGAGGGGAGAGGGGAAGGACGGGAATAGGGGAGAGGGAAGGGTTAGGGCCCCTGGTAACCTCACCCACGCGGCGAAAAGCAATACTAGCATTGCTTCACTGCCGGTTTTCTGTGCGGCCGTGGTATCGAGTGGAGTCGAGCCGGCCCATACGTGCCGAAGCATGAGCCATGGTTGCCCACGTGAAAACTAATAGTTTATGTATAGAAGAAGTACAGAAAGCTAAAACTTTTAAACAATATTGTGTTAATAACAAATTAAAAAAATACGCGAAAACGGCTACATCAAGCTACACGCGTCCAGTATGTACATATATTGACCTGTCATGGTACGTAAGCCTGTAACAATGACAGTTCAAGTTATACTGGCCAATGAAATAAACCAAAAATGGATAATAATTAAAATTCGACCACCAAGCGATCTCTTTTCATTACATCATGTTATAAACAAATTTATAACAATTATTAAATACCTTTACAACATTTCATTTAGCAACCGTAAACGTATATACAGTGGCGTCGTAATGAAAAACAGTGACTTCAGTGTAACCGTAACTGAACCAACTTTGTTGTCAGTTACTAGGGCATCATAGCAAGCACATTGTTGGATATAAACCTCTCCAGAGACTTCTACAAAGAGCAGTCGTGTGCGGCTTCCACATAACTGCTCGTTGTCACTTTGACCGGCTCGTTGGTCTATGTATGTTTCAGATTTTCCATGCTACGCTTTTCAGTTAAACCCCGTTATTTTTAGTGCTATAAGTTAAATGGAGAAAAAATAACGTATTTGAGAATCCGAATATTTTGCCAAATCAAATCAAATCATTAACGAATAAATTTAATATGAATCGGTGATATTTAAAAGGTTTTTGTTAAAACCGGTTTCGATCGATTTTCAAGGATTGTGGTTACAGATGGACTGTGTCTGACCCGTAACCACGATCGCTAAAATTTCATGAAGAAATATATTGTAAACTCGATTAAATGTCGGATCTATTAGATGCCTGTTAATTGTTAAATTTTATCAATGTTATAATAACATACATATTTTTTGCAGAATTACCTGTATCAGCATAGACCACAGGTCTCTGCTGGCCACTGATGTGATATATATATTCAGATAGTAATATTCAATGTTATTACTCCTTGACTTTTAGCTATCACTTTATCGACCTTGTAAATATCCAACAGCTACATATATTATACGTCTCTATAAGTTGATGGGTTACACAAGTTTGTTCCGTCGCGTACGTAGTCTGACACGTAGATAAGTACAGTTGGATGTCGTGTTTACTGGCACAGGGTTGACAACGGCAGACAGGTAATTATTTTTAAAACCAAAGAATTTGAGACACACTTCGTTTTATTGCAGTAATATGACTGTATTATATTTCTTCATAAAAATATTTTAAAAAGTTGTATAATTTACGGTTTACAGCGTATCAAATTATAGCTTTGTAAATATAATATAAGCAAAGCAATAAAATATCCAAACACAATCTGATTAAATCTTACCGTATAATAATAGCCTCACCGCTTAAAATTATAATAATGACTACATTAAGACTCAATGAAATACTAATAAAATATAATTATGTATTTACAAAAATACCGAAAAGCTCGTTTTCTGAAGTGTGACACCCCTGTACTAAGTACATAGTATCTACGCCTGTAGCTACATATAGGTGTACTGTGTAGTGCCGCCGACAGAATCACCTGGTCTCGCAATTTTACGACCAGCCCGCCGCTTCCACCGCCTTTCACGAGCGCAGTGATGTGGCTTAAACATATCGATAAATATGTTTTTCATATAGGTGATTATGTTATATTATGTTAATGTATTGCAGCAATAGTACTTATCCGTCAACATATTGAAAGACTTTATTTACAATGGTAGTAATGTTTTTGTATTTCAATCAACACACATTCTTGTCAATATTATTATCAATACATATTTTTGTCCTTTTTCTTCATGAATTGACATATATCGAAATAATGCTCTTCATAATTTCTAAGTAGAGTTAGTTATCTATACATCGATTACATGAGGATAGATGCGAAATAATTATTTTTATTAAACATTTCAAACTCCGAAGTAAATGTACTTCGGACATTCTATTCTATTCTGTTCTCAAATTAAATAGTTCAAATTAGGATAGAGAACAGAATAGAATAGAAATGAATTGATTGAGAAATGAGAAATGATTGCTATAAGTATTTTGTACAAGAAAAATGTTTTCCTTCCATATTATATGCGAGAATTATAAGTGATGCATTATAACTACGTACTATTTTAATCCCAAAAGAGTGATGATGACACACATTTAAAGTAATTCCTTAGGGCACATTCTATGTGACAGACTTTGAAATGCTCTAAAAATAACTCCGCTGCTCTGTTACCTCCGGTTCTAGTTCATCGATAATATTAATATATACAAATTACTTCACATCTCTAAGCCTCAAGTGTGCTCGGGCCGTCGTCCCGGGCGCGCCGACGATGGAATTAAATCGCACGCACGACACTTCCGCCCCCCGCCACACCACTCCTCCACCCCTAGCGCTGTTGCTCCCGTCGCCTTTAGGGTTGGCAGACGCATCCTGTCAGTTTTTCTGACACACAATTATTATATTGGTCAATGATACTTTGGAATATTAAGATTGGGTACTACTACAATATGGTTGCGCTAAAATCTTTGTCGTCAAAAAGTAACGTTTTTCTTATAAATGCTGCTGTGTAATTATAATACATTGTTTAAAATTCGTTAGTAAATTACATGAATAAATTAATAAGTCGAAATAGCTAGCTAGCCTAGTCCTAATTAGGTAAGCTAAGCTAAGGTGATTCAAGATTAAACGACCGAGATACAGAATATTAATATTTACAGTGGTTACATACAGAAAGTATTGTCAGCCCTAAACCTCATCGCTAAGGGCAAGCCGCGCGGTGACACAGAGGTGACTGATACTCGTGGCACATGTGCTACACGGGCACGTCACTTAGCTACGTCATATTACCTACTACGGCACGCTTAGCTTTTCTAAATTTGAATTGGTTCTTTAATATTCTGATAACCTGGTGCTCTGACTTAAAAATAACGCTTGTTTTTTCTACATAGAGCATAGTCTAAGAAGAACCCACGCTTGAATCATCTGCAGGCAGATAGGTATCTGTTATTTTTGATAAAACCAAATTTTCATTAATGCTACATTTTGTCAGGTCTTCTGTAATGTTTTCTATAATACAGCAGGGTTTGCCCGGCAAAATGGCAGTCACAATAACTTATTTACTACGATATCACTACATATTATAAAACAAAGTCCCCCTCCGCGTCTGTCTGTCTGTCTGTTCGCGATAAACTGAAAAACTACTGAACGGATTTTCATGCGGTTTTCACTAATAGACGAGTGATTCATGCGGAAGGCTTCGGTGTATAATTTGTACCCGTGCGAAGCCGGGGCGGGTTGCTAGTTTGTTGATAAATTACAGTTATACGTTTTTTAAGTGAATAACGTCATTTGAAAGAATCTAGGGAATAGATAAACAAATGGCTGCGAGCTCTCATTCAACTGCAATCTATGGCAACCTAGCCGCAGGATTAAAAGTAAGTAGAGTTTCCACCTTTATGCTTCATCATCAGACCATTAGCGTAACCAAGCCCAATCTATTTTTGATATTTTGTTAAAATTTACCTCCCAAACTTGTTTACTTAGTTACAACTTACAGGTGAATCTCATAAAAACGTGTAAAATATTTACAACTACGTTACTTACGTTAGTATTTTTACCGAAGTCGGTTTTTTTTTAATTTTGGTTTAAATTTATCTTTACAAAAATTTTGTTTTCTCATTAATATTTATTTTTAATTTTTTTTTGGTATAGGGGGCAACAGAGCAGACGTGTCCCCTGATGGTAAATGACTGCCGCCGTCCATGGGCACTTGCAACTGAAGAGTCACAAGTACGTTGCCAGCCTTTATATTAAGGTGGGAGTAGAGGAAGAGGGAGGTAGTGGAAGAGCGGGAAGAGGGGGAGAGGGAAGGGTTAAGGCCTCCGGTAACTTCACTAACGCGGCGGCAAGCACTGCAAGCATTGCTTCACTGCCGGTTTTCTGTGAGGCCGCGGTATCACTCCGGGCGAGCCGGCCCATACGTGCCGTACCATGGCTCTCCCACGAACGATATATGTAGATAATATTAGGTAACACGGCTTTAGGGTACTTTCAAAGAACACGTCATTGGGAGACTTTACACTGTGCATTCGAATCACTCTCAATGATTGGGTTTACTTCTGCACACTGTTTGTGGACCCTTTTCTTTTACCGAGCTCTGAAGGGTTGTTGATATCGCATATGCTACTTATCAAGCGGCTTGCGGGGCACGTCACTAATGGCAATCAACGTTGGAATGACGATTTGTCCGAAGCGTGTATTAGTGAAAGCACATATCGATTGCGTCATTTGTTTGCGGTCATGCTGGTGTTCTGTGTACTTTCAGATACCAGAATAAATTAGCTGAAGACGTTTTAAGGCACCCACAACTAACTAATGAGAACGCTATTATTAAAAGGTTACGTGACAATAATTTGAATCGTTGTTTACTGCTGTTCAAGACATAGAGTTACGTCTATTGGGGCAGCCTACTTCTTAATAAAGCATGCCCGGACATCATTTTAAGGTGAACGCATTAATAGAGATTACGCGAGTGAAATAATTTACGATCTGACTGAACTTTACAAACTGGTGTCTTGAGACTAACTGAAGAACAGTGTTTAATATTCGATCGTGTGTGTCGCAGCGTAGACAGTACTATAGAGACTCGCTTGGCAATGAGAGTTGAGGTACCCGTACAGCGTGGTATATTAATGGGTAAACAGGTAAGTTTGGAATCAAACAACAGGCCTGTAAATAATAGTTATTAAATTGGAAGTTAAATTGAATACTTTGACAATCAAATACAACAAAGACTTCTTGAAAATTGGGGCACGTTCACTTCGTCTGACGTCCCACGTTAGACTCTCGCGCCGTCTCTTATTTCAATTCTAACAATTATACAAATTTCAAATATACTACAATCAGTGATTCAAATATTATGTTACCAGCCAGCTTCTGATAAGTTCAACGGAGGTTTGAACATTACAGTACTTGGGAGAAATGCTGTTTGTATATGCTCGAGGTGGAACGGGAAAGACTTTCCTCACCAAAGTCATTTGGGCAAAGGTAAGAAGTCAAAAACGAGTCCAATTTCCGGTGAGCTTATGTCATGCGATGGGGGTGTGGATTTAAATACCGGCTGTTTTTCTCACGAAAACCCTTATGTAGCTTTATCGCAAGTTAGCAATTCCAGAAAAATCTATACTTGAATCCCCACCGGATCTAAATTTAATAGTGTTTGCAGAAGCATTATAGTCTGTGGTTTTCTTCATTAGTTCTAATTCACCAACGGATACTTTTTTCAAAGATATTCTTAATTTACGACATATAAAATGCAACGTTGTTCGGTGCTCTACACGTACGAAGTCGCGAGCACCGCGAGTAATGAATAAAAATTAAAATGGAGATTTAATACATCTTTGATACCTTCTCTATTTATTTGGTTTTCAGACGCAGTGAACTAGGAATTCTGACTGTCTAGTCTAGTTAATGCGCTGTTTCATAAGGTGAGGTTTATTTGTATGTTCGTACGGCTTGCGATAGTGTGTTATTGGGTTGATTCCCTTTTTTTTGTTACGAGGTTCTAGAAAAACAACACAGCCATCTATTCGCCAGAAACATGGTCGGTAAACGGTAATAGAATCGCTCCCATCACGTGTGACTAAAAATATATCTGAAGAAATATCGGTCTTACTTTTAAGCTGTGGGTATATAAAATTAAAAAAACTTAACTGTAGTTCTTTTAAAATGCTCCTAAAGCAAAATGACAATAAAGAGCCAACTCTGATATTCCGGGGCTGTTCGAGACACAGGCAGCTAAGTGACTTAAGGCCGATTCACACATATCCGTGCAGTCACAGTTCCGGCACAGTACCGGCACAGTTCCGTATCAGTGCTGCAGTGATGCGGCAGTGCTTCAATTCAAACATGTCCGTACTCATTTCTCTACGGATCTTCAGGCAAAACGTGTGCGATGTAGATTGTTGCTATGGCTCTATTCAATAATACGGAACTGGCAATGATATCTATTGCTTTAGACGAAGAAGAAGAGCAATATCAAGGAAAAGATAAGAAAAAGAAAAAAAAAGAAGAAAAAGATACTTGTTGGGGGAACAATTGGTTTTGTATTTTGTATCCATGTACTTTGCATTAGACAAATGATACAAAACAATATTTTCACAAACCAATTCGATCAATCGCTCATCGTCCATATTGGTTGTGATGCAGCGGCGTCCGTGATCCGTGATTCGACAAAAAATATCGTCGTTGACGATTACGTCCGTGATTGTCGGCGCCGGCACTGACACTGAGACCACTATGCCGTCACTGACACGGACAGGTGTGGATACGTTCATAGAGAATGTATGAAAGAATAATTATCATGGTTGCGGTATTGTGCCGGTACTGTGCCGGAACTGTGACTAGTGAAGTCAGATATGTGTGAATCGGCCATTAAGCTCGGGGCACTATGCGCGACGAAAACGCGGTGTTCATGTCACACTTACACCCTGTATGGTTTGTGCATATACATTGTTATATAGCGGTTTTTTTTTAACACGGGGCAGCATATGTGTTTATTACATACATATAGGTTTTGCGTGCACCCGATATTACTATAATTCATTTTAAGGTTTTATTTATTAATCAACTACGAGTAGGTACAAATATGTTGACATGGTAGATTACAAAAAAAAACGAAATATGAATACAGTAGACCCGCGGTATTCCGACAAGCTTCGGATTATCGAATTTGTCGGAGATTAGGTAGGTACTACCACTGACGCCTTGTAGTCCGGTTGGAGGAGTCCCACTTTGTAATCGACAAATTAAATATGTAGCTATTTATAAAATTAATAAGATTTAATCCATATATACTACCTCAATAATAAATATGCTTCGAGTTTATCATGACATTATTTATCATATTTTCATTAATTAGCACTTACAAAGAGATGCATAACTACGATTGTGTCCTGTGAACACGTCATAACGTGTTTTAACGTGCATTAACGGAGATTGGACTACCATCATAGGTATGCCGGCTGGTGGATTACAAAGGGTAGGTACTGGAACCGGAATAGAGAGGGCCAGATTACCGCGGGACAACTGTATAGGTATAAACCGTATAAATAAATATACGCCACGCCTACATAAGACGTGAAAACACTTTCAACAACTACAATTTATGTACTTTTAAAAAATATGCCATTAAACAGGAAGGCATTTCGGAACAAGGCTTAGAAATAACAATATCGTGAGCTGAGGGCTTTCGCCGCCATTTTCGTTGGCAACCGTAATAAATGTGGCTGGTGAGATTCACTAATTCTATTATCGATAAGTTGGACGCGCGAGACGTGACTTATCGACTCGTATCGATAACTGAACTTTAAGATGAACTGATAATTTAGCAAATGCTACAATAACGTTGATTCTTTAAAATGGACTTATGTATTAAAAAGTATAGTGCAGTATAAATATCAGAAAGGAGTCAATTATACGGTAGTTGACTGACAAGCCAAATCACCTACTCTTTATTTAATGTCAAAACCGTACCCTAGGAATTTGTATGAAATATCATTTTTATGGACGCCGTACTTAAGATCGTCACACACTATACCGTCACGGTAACGGCACGGCTCCAACCCAGCAATTAAGTTGTCATGCAAATCTGAGCATTAAAACGTGGTCGTATAATTTATTTCATAATGTCAATATGAAAAAGCCAACGGCGGGCAGTAAGCGCGCTTGCTGCAACCATACAACTCGACTCGCAGTCGGCGCGCGGTCCGCGCAAGCCGCCAAAAACTTCGCGTCGTGTCGCACAGGAAAACTATGAAATTAGCTTGCACCTCGCGGGCGGCGCGCGGACTGCCAGCTTGCACCTGGCGGGCGACACGTGGTAAAGCACGCTGGCGGCTAGCGGTAGCCTCAATTTGTGCTGCAGCTGTGCCGTTGCAGTGCCGTTATAGTGTGTGACGACCTTTACTACTCACCTTCAAATCAATTTCTTTTAATGTTTGAGTTTACATTTAAAAATAATAACTTTCAACTATTTCAAATTCTCATTTATGACTTAATTTCATGAAGACCATGAAATAATTTATTTTAAACAAAGGCAACTAACTACCCAATTACGTGATAAGCCAAGTGCATGCCAAGTATAATCTGCTCTAACATCTTATAAAGCCCTGGTGCCATTATGAGGTGTACTTTTAATAGCACCAGGGCTTCATAAAAGGTAAAAATAATGTGTAAGAGTGAGTGGTAAAAAAATGTATGCAAGTTTTCAATTTAAAAGACTCCTAATTTTGTGACCTATACAGTTGATAATAATCTTACTTCGTTAACATACTCATGGACAGGGGGATTGTCCGACGATAACTAAAATACTACCTAAATTATAAAAAAAAAACGATTAATAATAACACAATCAAGTTTACCAATACATTATTCTCGCAAAAATGATCCATCAAAGAGATATTTCCCTTCTCTGAGTCTGATTAATTACTAATCGAATAAAGTTGTACATTACATGTCACCGCCCCGTCACACTCGTCATACACAAAAAAAACCGGCCAAGTGCGAGTCGGACTCGCGCATGAAGGGTTCGGCACCATCGTACAAGATTTAATACTATGTAGGTACGTACTTTTTATTATTAGTTGCTTTAGCAGCAACAGAAGTACATCATCTATGAAAATTTCAACTGTCTAGTTATGAGATACAGCCTGGTGACAGACAGACAGACGGACAGTGGAGTCTAGGTAGGTAGGTCTCTCATGTAGGTAAGGGTTTGATAGACGCGACAAGAATTACCATAGTCGTAGCCAGTCGTAGGACAATAAGTTATTATTTTTGTCCGAATAATAGACGGGCTTCGTTATTTTGTGACTACGATACTCGTATACAAATGTTGGACACAGTTCTTACCGACTAATAGCCGTGTTCTTGTTCTTTTGAGCTAAGGAAGTATTTGAGTTATTACCTACCTAATTCTTTTAACAATAATAGTAAATCTCAACTTGAATAAACTTAAACAATGTGTTCACATAGTAACCATCTAGCTTAACTTTTTTTTTATGGTATAGGGGGCAAACGAGCAGACGGGTCACCTGATGGTAAATGACTACCGCCGCCCATGGGCACCTGTAACTCGAGAGTCACAAGTGCTTTGCTACCTTTTAAGATGGGAGTAGGAGAAGAGGGGGAGGGGGGAAGAGTGGGAAGAGGGTAGAGGGGAAGAACGGGAATAGGGGAGAGGGAAGGGTAAGGGCCTCCGATAACCTTACTCACGCGGCGAAATGCAATGCAAGCATTGCTTCACTGCCGGTTTTCTGTGAGGCCGTGGTATCGAGCGGAGTCGAGCCGGCCCATACGTGCCGCAGCATGGCAATCCCGTAAAAATAAATAAATACTGTTTGAGAGCGATTTAGATCAGTTAAGTACTTGAGCCTTTGCACTGTTATGTATTCTGTGCCTTTGCCTAGAAATCGGTGAATACTAAGCGTATCATATGACATTGTTGATCATATTCATACCTCATCGTTGTTTAACAACGATCATAAAAGCGACAAAGAGTGACGACTGACTGACTTGTTTTATATTTACAACGATCCCACACGAAAGCAATTTGTTTATTAAGTGTGCATTGTATAAATAATTATGTTTTAAAAAAGGAATCACAGACTTCAATGTGCTTTTTAGTGGAAAGTACCTAGATGTATTTTGTTTAAATATAATATGGGTAGGCCAACTAAACGCACTGCTCTAATGAGACAGCGAGGTTTCGGAGTAAACGAAAATATCATCCATGTATAAAATTTTTAGATATTTGTTGATTTTTCAAAAACCGCTCGACTGATTTCGATAAAATTTAAATAGGACACACAATAGGGAAGTATACCCTTTGAAATAAAAAAGAATTTTCCAAATTGGTTCAAGCGTATTCAAATAATCGGTGAACATACATAAAAAAAAGATTTCGACGAATTGAGAACCTCCTCCTTTTTTGAAGTCGGTTAAAAAGTCGATATTCGAATACGCCTCTGTCACCGATTAAATAATATACTTACTTGGAAAAAGAAATAGGAAGACAAATTATTGTCTGTCAATTCGTCAATTTCATACGTGGCTCCTGAATTCTGGTTTTGAATCTATTAAAAAAGATCATTAGCAAAAGTCGTATGGTGCTTACGATTGATAATTAATTGAGTACAGCTTAAATATTTTATGTACTGTCAACAAATCGATCTGGTGTAAAATACTTTAGTTCTCAGTTGCGCTCTGTAAATATAGAGCGTAAAAACCAGTGGAGTGTGTATATCTGACGTTTTGCCGCGCTGTTAAGCGCCCGAGTATCGACACGGGCGGACTATTGTCATTCCCGCGCTACGTTCACCGGCCCGCTTGTTTACGCCCCGAGGCTCCCCCGACCTCCTCCCCATTGGTGCTCCCCTGGTAGTTTTTATGTTCTTTTATTACGTCACGTTCTCGTTTGCTCCCGTTTACCAGTTACTTGTCTTTGTTAATTGCGGCTGTCTTCTAGTTTAGTGGTTTTCCTGTATTCTTGATAGTATGTAATGTATATAATAATATTTTATGTATATAATCTTCTGCGTGTGTGTCCATATGTGTCTAAAATACTTTAGGTTAACGGGTTGACTGTCACCACCCACTTCCCTTTTAAACATCTAAAATCCAAACCATTTGGTAATAAATTAATAATATTGTAGGTAGTAAGTATAAATGATTCAAATTGCCGTCATCCCTGGCATCATCGTCAATTAATGTTATTAGATTATATTCCGACTCATTTAAAAAATATAAAAATAAGTTATGACAGGAGTCCTCCTCTAGTACTTAAATTTTCAAAATATGAAAATCCCTCGCTGGGAATTCATTTATTGATTTTTAAGTAGGTAAGTACCTAAGAGTAAATTGTCAAAACTTGCACAAAACTCCATACTGTACGCATACTCCCCAGCTGCCTTTTAATGCAAATCAAGTCAACTCAACTCAAAATAAATGTTACATTAGGTTGCAAAGTTACATGCCTACCGAACGCCACTCTGGAAATCCATCCACCTATTACAAATGTATGATCGAAGACGCTTCCAAATCACAGATGGATAATTTTGAAATCTAGCAATACCATCCAACAGGTAAACTATCTTGCCCCTTTTGCAAAACATAAACATAGACTGACTGACTGATTGTTTTATTTATATTAGACTAATGTAAAATAACGGGACTAAATTACTAATTTACACCTTACTTAAAAATTTTGCCATGCGACAATGCATAGTTTCAGAAAATAAAAATATAGAACCGTTGATAATTATAATTTACATTTCTAGAAATAATAACCATTTACTTTTTCTTCTTCTAAGTTGCCATGAAAACATCAAGCAATAAAAGCAGGATCACTAGGATATCATAAAAGAATAAACGTAACCGCAATATATCCCACAATACGTGTCGGTTATATTTTTACCGCTGTGGACCGTTGCCTCCGGCGGGCGGCGTGCGGTCGCCGGGATGCGGGACTCGGGAGCCGGGCATGTATATCCTGAATACAAAAGCCTCGAAGCCTTTGTCTGAGCGTTGAGTACCGGCGCAGTATTATCGCCATAAGCGTCGGCGAATTGATTCAGAAAAGGTAACAATTAAAAACTAGGCAAATTTAAACGAGGCTCAAATGATTTTACAGAAAGCCTTATTGTTTTCGAATGTGTCATATGGATATACCTACGACTCTTCGTTCGTATCGCGAAATTGAAGTTTAAAGGCTGGGTACAAGTACTGTTACTATGAATATGGCACCTATTTTATCTGTGTGCTCAAGATAGGTTTCAATCTATTAAAATCCATCCAAATTATATTATTTGTAAACAGGTACAGATGCAGATGTTTAGATGAAATAAACATACCTATCACTTATTATATCCTCACGTGTTTGGCGTATTTTTTTGAAACCAGTATTTATTTTATACATGTTGTTAACGGTGCATTTTTGCACATCAGAAGAAAAATACAAAGATTTATAATATTAAGGTACCTTTTCTTGTTGGATTTCAAATTTTCAAACTGTATTTCGGGTGGGTCGTACTCATTCAACCCTCTACCACTAATCCGGGTCAGAGTGATACTTGACAGGTAAAAATCGTCTCTCAACAATAGAAGGGACCCGATTCTTTATGAGGGTTACTTATGAGTGCTTTCTGGGTGATTTCTGTGCAAGCCGAGATTTTAGACGTGACTTTATTTTGAGATTTTAAATTTTATTCTGAAATTTTGAGTGAAACGGACGCTTTCGGGGCTAAAATCATTATAGGATTGCAATATCTGAAAGTTTATGATTTCCTGGTCCTTAGATGTATGTATATTATTATGCTATACGCAGTATCACGATATTACGTCGCTCGTTTCAAGGCTTCCAATATAGCATAGTTGCTTGTTTTATACGTTTCCTCGTGCAAGAACATTTTATCTCAGCATTTATGGCCGAAAGCGGCGAGCGAGAAATTTTAATATTTCAAATCGGACGTCATATTATGTGTGTACGCGGTGCAATACTGCAGGCTGCTACGAGTGAAATCTGGCATGAATATCTTACAGACCAGAGCTATACAGTCTGTCTGATATACACGATAGACATAAAACTATCTATGAGTGCTACACAATACTATTGAGTAGAGGATGTATTACTTTAAATAATGAAATTGGTTAACAAACAATAACGGTAGTAATGGTGTGAAAGAACACTGTTAATTAGGAACTAGGTACTTCACCAATCCGACGACTTCAATTCGAAATCGACAGTGCCTTACATCCTTTCAATACCCATTTCAAGAATAAGTTTTTCATGCACTTCGTTCGGTATGACCATCGATTCAAAATCCCTTACTACGAGTAAGTTATCATCAAGCGAGTACTATGAAAACCATTATAATAAGATTATAGCATCTACATAGCATAAAACAAAGTCGCAAAGTCTCACTGTGTTTACGTTTAGATCTTCAATAGACGAAGTGATTCATGAGGAAGGTTTATGTGTATAATTTTATTCAAGTTTTGTGTAAAATAATTGAAATATGATGATGATTGTTGAAGATGTCGGAAAAAAAATCAATATATGCTCTGATGCCCGTGTGAAGCCGGGCGGGTTTTTAGTATTAATATATTATATTAATATTTTAACTATATTATTGTAACAATACTCATAGATATGTCACAAAGGGGACGATAAAGTTCTACGATGCGCTGACCAAACCGCAGTTGCTTGCCACTGAAATATTTTTTCTTAAACGGTTGTCAGTTTTCCGAACTATACATATCACACATTTTATAAAACAAAGTCCCCCGTCGCGTCTGTCCGTCTGTCTGTTCGCGATAAACTGAAAAACTACTGAACGGATTTTCATGCAGTTTTCACTAGACTTAGACATTAGACAGAGTGAACCACGAGGAAGGTTTTGGTGTATAATTTGTACCCGTGCGAAGCCGGGGCGAGTTGCTAGCACATATTATAAAACGGTTGTCCATTGCAATTTTAAGTCTAACGTATGGCAAGCAAGAGCTGGGTTGGCTAATTTGAACTCCTACGGCTTTTTCGTTTCGAATTCTATCGCAGAGATAAACATTAGTCATAGATCGTTCCACAGTTCGTTGAGAAAATAAACCTACCTAACCTATTTTACCCAATTTAACAAAACAAACACAAATTCTTCATAAACATTTTATGATCAATGGCAATCAAAAATAAAATGATCCCGTTATTGAACATACCTTTAGTCACTTAAATTATTTCAGGATAAATTACCTGCTTTTAAGACAAAATCCAACTCACTTTTTGCCAAGTTCCAGCCTGGCACTTAGTTAAGAAGTCAGTTTCGCCTCTGTGTAAACTAAATGTAGAATCAAATCGACTGCAAGTATCTCCACAAAGTTGTTTGATAGCTTGACGACGGCTGCAAAGCAGTTGCTATTGGCCGAAGTAAAAAGCGTTATTGAACATGGCGGGACCCAGGGTGACCAATAATTGGGTTTATATTAATTTGGTTAGATAAACAATTTTTTTTTTCATTTGTGGTCCTAAAGTGTTGTCAGTTTCTTTTGTCTGATCCTTTTAATACAGATATCTAATAAACAGAATATGAAATAAACATATTTATATATATATTATATAACATATAAAAATATTTTCACGGCCCGAAACTGATTCAAGCTATCGGTCAATAGACTCAATAGAATATTGATATTAATATTTTAAAATTCTTTGTCGACTGTTTTACAAATGGCTATTTTATTTTAACTTTTTTTTTGTGTGTGGTTATTGCCGATCGTTTTAAAGATCTTACTAAACCAGTGGTTCCTAATTAGTTTTTCCTACGTACCACTTCAAGAAAGATCTCAAACTGGCGTACCCCTTAGAGCAGATAAATAAAAAAAAATGGATTAGTTCAAATTAACTGGACACTGATATTTTGACAATTGTTATTTGCTTAATTTTTTACTAATTTTCTTAGTCAAGAGATTGCCCCGCGTACCCCTTAATGCAACCTCGCGTACCCCTAGGGGTGCGCGTACCACTAATTGGGAAACACTGTACTAAACTAATCTCAATTTCTTTTTATTTTAGCTAAACGATTTAAAACATGCTATTTGGATGTAGTGACGAACTAAATTTACACTTTGTTATGATACTAAATTTGATGGTGGCATTACTAAAGTCATTTTAGATAATATTTTGTTTGACTCTTCTTATTTTAGATAATTGTGGCCGTTTAAGACCTACGATGGAATACCAATAAAGCAATAATTAACTAGGGTTTAGGAAAATAGACAATTTTAGTTGGGCTTAACTAAAAGATTGTTTAATTCTACCTTTTTAGAATACGAACATCATTATTTACCGAATCAAACTAAATGGTAGTTAATTACTTTTAGTCTGGGTAGTCTAGAAAGTTTTATGACGGTAGAACCAATGGTAGTATGAACTCAAACAAACGACAAAGTATTTTATTTATTAACCCCCGACGCAAAAAGAGGGGTGCTATAAGTTTTAACGTGTCTGTGGCATCGTAGCTTCCAAACGAATGGACCGTGCGTTTAAGTGCGTTTTTTTGTTTGAAAGGTGACTTGATCGATAGTGTTCTTAGATACAATTCAAGAAAATCTGTTCAGCCGTTCGAAGATCCTCAGCTCTTTTCTAATTGTTGAAGGGATTTTTGAGTGTGGTGTTTAAAATTTCAATTTTAGTTTCTACACTTCTCGATATAAACTATAAGTTTGGTAAATCCTATAATAAAAATTAATTAAATATTGTCCTAGTTTTTTGGATTAGCTGGTCACTGTGGTTCCAGCCAACTAGATGAAAGTGTTAGTGCGCAAACAAACCGGGTCAGACAGTCCAGAGCTGCGGGTCGCAGGCAGTTAAGAGTTCTTTTAAACCCTTTGGGAAAACATACGGGTACTCCCGGACGTGGCCGGGACGATGACGCTTAATCACACAACCCTTTTTACACATTGTCTTCTGTAACTACGAATTTAATATACCTCATCGTCATCAGCCGAACCATTGAATAACTACCGCTGCAAAAAGTCCTCTTCTAATAACAAAAATCATTTAGACAAAATACTTAAGTAAATAATTTTATTCGTAGGAAAAGTATTTTTTTAAATGTCATTGTTTAAATTTGAGTGTGTGTGGAAATTAATCGTCATTCATACTACCTGTTGTATTTCCAATGACTACAACGAACATGACATTCTGTCGATAGACTCAAAAAATATGAGGTTTTATTATTTTTGACTTTTTATCTAAGTATTTAATAAAAATCCCCGCTTGGCTATGTATAGGTATATACAACTTCTTTTTGTAGGAGGAAGATAGGTAGAAGACTATGTTAGGACCGATGGGAAGAGTCACCGTATCCTATTGAT
Organism: Euplagia quadripunctaria; assembly: GCA_963859945.1. Taxonomy (NCBI): domain Eukaryota; kingdom Metazoa; phylum Arthropoda; class Insecta; order Lepidoptera; family Erebidae; genus Euplagia; species Euplagia quadripunctaria. Next base: position 11,491,591 of record OY982581.1, read on the forward strand.
GAGAGATCCTTCTCTATAGTATAATACACCACTTTCTCCAGAAAGTGGTGTATTATACTGGAGATGATAAATTATATTCTGATATCTGGAATGAAATATTAATTAATACAATTGTGGCGACTTCCACGTACAGCAAAAACATACTTCAACAACATCTAGCGTATGTTTATAGTTAAGACAAGACAACGTCTGTATGGTCAGCTAGTAATATATATATATATTTTTTAATTCGAAATATGAATGTATGCCACCCATTTAAACAAACTACAAAATGAACAATTTTATATCGCAAGGCCCCGAGCGATCTATCAACCCTGCATACCTACGTATATACTGCTTCTATCTCCTTTTACAAATATATAGATATAGGATAATATATGATAGCGAGTCTTGGCGCGCTGTCGCAAGGGATCGCGGATCAAGTGTCGCGGGGTAGCGTAGATAGGGATTACTAGGGTTGACTAATGTTGAAAGTAAGTTATTTAATTTATAAATATAAATAATAAATAATAATAACTTAACGCTTCTCACACACGGCCGTCTGATCCCAAACTAGGCAGACCCTGTACTATTATAACCAGACTGCTGATAAACATATGTACTTATATATTTCTAAATACATACATATTATAGGTACACCCAGATACAGAACAAATGATCATGCTCATCACTCAATAATTTTTTCAGGGTAGGAATCGAACCCGAAACGACCCCTGGCTCAGCAGTCAGGGACACTAAACAATAGTCCAACAGGCCAGTCAACCATATGTTTTCGTAGGTTTTTGCTTAACCAATAACAAGTAAAGTTGAAATCCCAGGAAAGTTTAAATTCAATGTCAGATTCAATAAATGAAAAATGAATGAAATTCCGTAGATAACTAAATTTCGAAGAAAATATGTATATGGAGATATTTCTGAACAGAGACAAAAAATATATAAATATTTTTTTAAATAGGAAATATTATTAGAGTTTAAATCTTTAAATGCGAATGTTTTTAACAGAAACCACAAACCACATCGTTTACTTACCTCGATCTATTAGGTCTACATGGTTACTGAGAAGAGAAATGTTGCAATTATAATTTCAAATTAAAACGACATATAAACCATTTTTTTTTTAATTCTAGTAACGTGGGTGACACATTACTAGTATTTTTGTTAATCCCTCCAGCTAAGCTAAAATGCTTGTGTTAGAAGTGGGTTCACGTGGACGTCGTCTAATTGAGAGGTTTTTAACAGAAGGTGGTGCCCGCGCTTTTGCGGGCAGGCGCTAGGAGGGCTCCGGATGTCTTAATAAAAGCTGTTCCCGGATCCCTCCTACTTAAGGCGCAGTACGGCACATCGTGTGGTTTTAGTCGGTTCGATTCCGACACACCGCCCCACCGAAAACCCCGGTGGGGTGACGGCCCGAGGGGGTTCACACGCACAAAAAAAGGGGTGGGTTCACGTCGGTAGTGCACTGGGTGGGGTTCGAACCCGCAACCATTTGATCGCAAGTCCGACGCCTTAGCCATTACGCTATCGCCGCTTTAACTTATCAAAGCCTAGGAGAGGTTCAAAAACATTTAGTTTTTAAACAGACATAAGAAAATGAATCAAAAATCTTTACTTATAAACAAATTATTGCAGACGTGTGACAACCCTGAGTAACCCACGTTTCGTGCAACGAATGCTAGGGGCCGGGCGGGCGCGACTAACGAGCGCACATCTAGCCTGGCCCGGGCCCCTGATCGCTTCTTAATCACAATAATATATTGATTCGTTATACTTTTAGCTGTTACGTTTAGTTACTGTTTGGTTTTGGAGTAGGAGGAGTAGGAGTTGCTAAGAAAGCTCGTCTAAGGAACTTTATTTGTTAGAAACGCATGATACACGTTTCAAAAAAACCATGTTTGTTAATTTTTGGGAAATTTCATAGCTTTTTTTGAATAGATATTGTATTCCTCAAAACCACAATATAAAATAACTAGCAGCGCCCCGCGGTTTCACCCGCGTAAGTCCCGATCCCGTGGGAATATCGGGATAAAAAGTAGCCTATGCGTTAATCCAGGTCTCTAGCTATCTACATAGTTTCATCGCAATCGGTTCACATCCATCTATCCAAACTTTCACATTTATAATATTAGTGGGATAACATTTCAGGTCTCTGAACTCTAAAATTGCTATTGTTATAAACAATCTCACCACTATTGCTACAAACTATCAAAATCACTAAATCACAGTAACTGCTTTGTTGTTCGTGTCTCAATCAGCACTCAAGTGATTGTTATCAACTTATAACGCATGCCTGTCCATTTAACTCCCCACTATTGTCACCGACCAATACCGTAGCCCTACACCGGTATAACTAGTCGTAATAATGTCTATTAACTCAATTTGCTTAAATAGTGAACTGTTTTATCATTTATTATAGGTTACCCTATTTTTAATAAAATAAATACGAGTTTATGATGTTTCGATAAGACTATATCTTACAAACTTAGGCCCAAAGGTGCCCGTCTAAATGAAATTGTGAAGCTAATTTCACTTCTCTGCTCTGTCACCACAACTTCAGTGGACATGGTCTACATTGGCGAAGATATACGCAATGTGGGGTTATAATACTATTTCTTATTTACTCGGTAACCGTAACATGAGGTCTCACCGCCTCTCCCCAGGGGGGTGTGCATTCGAGCTCGTAAGTGACGTCAAAACAGTTGCGTTTTGTAGGTACCCATTGATATGAATATTATTCCTAATTAAGACTATCTGGTGTAAATAATTACAGTGACGTGCATGTGCAATTTATGCCTACAGGCCTACATGCGCAAAGGCAAAGAAATTTTCATCATCATTTTGTTACAATCATTCGCGAACAGTCCTTTGGGATTGTCCATTAACCGTGCGAGGTTCGAAAGGCGGGGGGGGGGGAGAGCTCGGAAAAAATCACGAAATATCACAAGGAGGGGGGGGGGGGGTTGAAGTGAGATATCACGTATATTTATAAAAAAATACACGTGATTTTGGCTAGGGGGAGGGGGGGTTAGTCTAAAACCTCACGACGTATCACCAGGAGGGGGGAAGAGCTAAAAAAGTTGCGAAAACGTCACGTGATTAATGGACGACTTCTTTCCAAATCCGTAATTAGCTATCAGAATACTAATCAGGTACCTAATATAACGTGTTAATGGTTTATTTACCATTAACACGTTATATTTCAACACGTTTATTTACGGACGCGTAAATTCGTTCCACACAATGATTGCCACACTATTCCCCATGCATGTCTCTTTATCCCCGTCCGCATCCCTCTAATGTCCCGCACTCGTTCGTATTTAGGGGGTTATGGTATGACCACATTGTTAATTTTTTTTGCCGACGTACTAGGGAATCAAATATCAAGAGGTTTTTACTCCCTCGTCCTGTAGTTAACGTGAAGATCACATTAGATTCTTATAGGTTAAGTGCGTAACAATAATTGGAATAAAACTATCGTGAGTAATGAACCAAATTGTAAAAATATTCAGAAACCGAACATGTACAAAAAATCTTTTTAACAAAAAATTAAACCGACGAAAATAACTAAAAGCAATAAATAAATAAACCTCTTGAGTCTTATGCTTATTTACATAAACTATCAAATTTTATATAAACTTATTTTGAGTCGGCGCCAAACAACAAACTGATTAATTATCTAAATTTTATATGTATTTTATATGTTTTCGTCGGTTAAAAAAAAATATATATGGTCGAATTAACAACCTCCTTTTTTTTCGTCGGTTAAAAATGCAACACAATACAATTAGTTTTATTTTAAACAAACTGCTACAAATAAGTAGGTACCTTATTTTTAACTTATTATGATTTTGTAGACTTTCTGATAGTTCTAAAATAAATGTATATCTAAGCTGAAGCATAATCTAAGCTGAAGAGTTCGTTTGTTTGGTTGAACGCGCTAATCTCAGGAACTACTGGTTCGAATTGAAAAATTCTTTTAGTGTTGGATAGCTCATTTATCGAGGAAGGCTATAGGCTATATAATATCACGCTACAACCGATAGGAGCGGAGCATCAATGAAAAATCTGGCAAAAACGGGGAAAATTTACAAATGCAGACGAAGTTGCTAGGGTCAGCCAGTACACACTTCTACATTTAATTCATATACTAATACATATATAGATATTTTAAACTAGCAGTTTCCCGCAGTTTCACCTGTATTTGTGGTCACTACCCGGTAATTAAAGGTCGTAGTCATAGCGTTTCTCAATGAATACTCTGTGCAATACAAAAATAGTTATTCAAAACTGACTGATAATTTCAGATATTAGCGCGTTTAAATAAACAAACATATCTACAAATATATTATATTATTATTTTACATTAAACAATTCAATTCTTGATTCAACATAATTGCGTTGCACGAAATGTACACTTCAATATTGTACCCAACGAAGTGAGTAGAAGTAGGTCCGTATAATAATGTCGTCGGCCTCATATCCGCTTATCGGTGTACAAGACAGACCGGATATTCCCCACTGTCTGCTTCTTCCCACATCCGGCGCCCGTCCACCCCCACGAGTAGGTGCCAGGATAGCATATCGCCGGGGAGGTGAGCTTCGCCTGTTTTAAATTGTTCGGAATTACTTTCGATGCTGGTTTTCAGGATTAAGTTCGGTTTATTTTTAAGTTGTGAATTTGTAGGCCACTGTTGACGTTTACAAGTTATTTTTAATAAAAAGCGTCGGTAGCGTAATGGCTAAGGCGTCGGACTTGCGATCAAGTGGTTGCGGGTCGAACCCCACCCAGTGCACTACCGTCGTGAACCCACTCCTAACACAAGCGTTAATCTTAGCTGGAGGGGTTAACGAGATTACTAGTAATGTGTGACCCACGTTACTAGTAATCTTTAAAAAAAAAAAAATACTTTAAAATTTATTTAAAGATAAAAAATGTTTTAGGCTTTAGCTTATTTTTTTCTTTTATTGCTTTTAAATGGTAAACTTTATTTCAGGCAGATAAATAATAATAATAATAAGTTCACACATCTCACACACGGCCGTTTGATCCCAAATTAGGCAGAGCCTGTACTATGGGAACCAAACTGCTGATAAACATACTGATATATTTCTAAATACATACATATTATAGATAAATTACACTCAAACACAGAACAAATAATCATGCTCATCACACAATTATTTGTCCTGGGTGGGAATCGAAATCACGACTTCTGGCTCAGCTGTCAGAGTCACTAACCACTAGACCAACAGGCTAGTGAAATGCGTTGACTATGCAGGCATAAAAACATACCAATAACATACATTCTTTTAATTATAAAAACTAGAGGTGAAATCGTCTTTTATTCATTTCATTTTTTTTTCATTTTTTTAAGACTTCTTTCATTTAAAATGTCCATATCGCACACCTAGTTCCTTATTTGAATACCTACCGACCAATAAAACGAATTTAAAAATATCACCACTACTTAACGCTAGGCGCTAAATTCTTAAATTCACCAACACGGGCTGAACTCAAATAATAAAACAAATATACCTACATTGTTAAGCGATAGGGAATAACTACGACAATCCAATTTTCAGCCCCAAAACATGATTAAAACACAAGATTCCTAAAATATCTTTCTTCTAGCTGCGTATAAAAAGCATAAATCTATACAGAACAGTAATTAATTTTTCGCCTTTTCTAAAAAAAACCGGACAAGTGCGAGTCTGACTCACGCACCGAGGGTTCCGTAAGCAACAAACTTGTAAACGTCTATCTCGGGAATCAATTTTCAAAGACTTGCCCATCTTTTTCGAAAGACAAACTTAACTTTGCGGTAGCGATGTATAACAAAGTCAACAATCCAACCGCATTATATAAGTTTGTAATCACAAAATCTATTTTTTATGTCATATAACAGCAACTTAACAACTTTCGGATTTTTCCATTATCTGTGCTATAAGACGTTGCTTCGTACCAAATTTCAAGATTCTGAGTTCACGGGAAATCTTTTGATTGCGTTGGCTTAGAAGTTTGATTTTTTCACAGCTCCAAGGGACAGTAGGCCTAAGTCTTTGATATAAATTCCAGCTTGATACCTCCGTTTTTTCCTTTCGAGGTACGGAACCCTAAAAAAGTGTTTTTTTGAGTCAAAACCTTTTTAAATCTAGGCGTGCGATATTATATATCTATTAAGACAATTTAACTTTAACAAATACGGGCCTAGGTATGAAAACCAAGCTATTAATTCAATGATGATCAACATTCACAAAAGTTTTACCTACACATAGCATCATAATTATTCACGCCCCACAGTCATGGCTGAAACACACAGAACAAAAGCTATCTTTGCTTAAGACGACTCAACGCTCATATCGACAGATTTAGTATACACAGGCCTGCCATCACTTAAATGGCCGACGCCGGACAAGCTCTTCAAAAATCCCAGACACATCTGTGAAATCGAGATTCTTACCCGGACATCTTACAAAAAAAACGCCGATTCAATTTTTTTATTAAATTAAACATCTTCTTCATGTAATAATTGTTGTTCCTGGCTCAGAGTGTCCGGGTTTCACCCGGACACTTTTTGAAAACCCCGCCCGGACGCTCCCCGGACGCCCTCTAAACTAGGACAAATCCGGGGAAACCCGGAAGTATGGCAGCCCTAAGTAGACGTGAACGGCATAATCACTACATAGTATAAAACAAAGCCGCTTCCTGCTGTCCGTCTGTCCCTATGTATGCTTAGATTTTTAAAACTACGCAACGGAATTTGATGCGGTTTTTTTTAATAGATAGAGTGATTCAAGAGGAAGGTTTATATGTATAATACATGCATAATATAGTAGAGAAACACTGATAGCTTTAGAGGTTTCTAATGTGATGTCGTAAATAAACACATTTTTTTGCGTTTACATTGCAAACGCTGGCTGAACCCTACGAGATAGATCAAAATAATGTACCACAGTATTGTACCCCTTAAAAAGTTCTACAAAAAAGTCCTCCGTGGTATATGTCTATCTCTTAGGGATAACCCACAATAACCGTTTTTTATCTTTTACTTTTTACGAGAAATAATGGCGATTTTAAGCAATACAGCATTACATTGTGCATTTAATATAGATCAAAATGGCCCTTAACAGCATGTAATTTCAATCAATATTTTCGAAGATATTACAGATTTAAAATGCAGGGACATAGCGGTTGCGGCGGTTGCAGGCTTAGATTGGAGCGTTGAGTGTTTTTCACATGGTAAATTATATGTCGCTCTTTCAAGAGTAACCTCTGAAGAAAACATGTTTGTATTGTCTAATGACAAAAAAAATCTGTGAACGTTGTATATAAAGACATTCTGTAGTATATTTAGTATCATCATTGCACCCGTGCGAAGCCGGGGCGGGTCGCTAGTACGTTATATATGCAATTGTCGACAATATTAGCCTTGCGGACATTCCAATTTTAAACTAAATAAACTTTTAAAATGATAGGTATTTTTATTAGAGGTACATTGATACTGCTAGGTTTTAGTTTAGTTAATTTGAAACAATAATAATTATAGCGTTGCTCAATTACTCCTTAACATACATTCATCACAACTTAAAAAAAACCCTCATAATTACTAGTAATAAAACACTTCATTAATTTGATTCAAATTATGGAATTATAAGCTCACCATCTGAGAGAGAAGTGACTGCAAAACGAAATCCAATAGTAGGAGCGGCACAGGCCTTCCATTTTTCAAAATTCGAACGTGTAGTAGTGAAGTATCAATATCGGTACCATTTGCAAGAAAGTCGCTATTTCAAGTATCGAAGTCTCAGGTGTGAGCGAATGATGCATTGCTCGCAATTCACATCTCCACCTGTTGCTGCTAGCCGGTTCGATGTTTATCTCAACCCGTACTTCTTTCAAGACTTTTTATTTTGTTTGTTTCTTTTCTCATTTGAGGAGAACAGATTTAAAGACGGGACTTTATGATACAAACGATTTGATTTTTGATTTACTATTTTCGCGGTGTTGGTTGTAAAGATGCATTTAAAGAGTTTTTTAGAGTCGAATTTGTAATTAATTGCATTAGCACGTGCTTGAAATATTAGAATCTGAGCCACAATATTTATAATTATATATAGTAAAAGTAGAATATAATTTATAATAGAAGTATTATAACTCAAACACGAAAGCTTGAAGCACAACCCACTCGTTAATTTTCTTGTACGCTATGTTAATACTAAGTACTATAATATAATATTATAGTTTGAGCAATAAAAAGCCGCTTATTACTAAATACAGAAATATAAAAAACATATTATTATATTACATTAAAGTCCTTTAACAAATAAACTCGCTACTTTAGCCGACATTTTAATCCCGCATTTCACCCGCATAAGTCCCGATCCCGTGAGAATATCGGGATAAAAAGTAGCCTATATGTTAATCCAGGTCTCCAGCTATCTACATACCAAGTTTCATTGCAATCGGTTCAGAAGTTTTGGCGTCAAAGAGTAACAAACATCCATACATACATACATCCATACATCCTCACAAACTTTCACGTTTATAATGTTAGCAGGATAAATTTAAATTATTGTTACCGCTTATTGTCGACTCAGGTAGATCACAAAGATCTGACTTTCGTTCAGAGTTTAGGGTTTTTTGTAGATATATCTTGAATTTAATTACCTTGATTTTTAAAAGAATCTCTATAGACGTTTTAAGGCGACTCGCCTCATACCCGGTTTCTAAGACAATTTGTTAACAAATAATAATAATATAATAATAACTCCAAACATCTCACACACGACCGTCTGATCCCAAACTAGGCAGAGCCTGTACTATTGTAACCAGACCGCTGATAAACACATTTATATATTTCTAAATACATACATATTGACTGGCCTGTTGGTCTAGTTAGTTACCATAGTACAGGCTCTGCCTAGTTTGGGATCAGACAGCGGTGTATGAGATGTGTGAAGTTATTATTATTATATTATATATAAATTACACCCAGACACAGAACAAATTATCGTGCTCATCACACAATTATTTGTCCTGAGTGGGAATCGAACCGGGTCACTAACCACTAGACCAATAGGCCAGTCTTGACCAAATGAGCATAATATATTATTAAAACATCGCCAGGTCACCTCATTTTATTAAGAAACAATTATAATAAAAATAAACCTATTATTTATGACTTATTAAAGTAACTAAAAATACATTTTAAACTCTCAAACTTGAACAGATCCATCTAGTTGCAGCTTTTGCCACTGCTTATCGGTGATATAGTTATTGAATGGTCCGTTGTGTATTCAGATACCCAGTGACAGCTAACCGAAGTTAATCTAATTCATATCTTTATTGAACCAATAGTTAACTGGAATTTATCTGAGAACTTCAGAAACCGGGCATCAGCCACTTAAAATGTTTTAGGCGGCCTCCCCTTAGGTGGTAGGTACCGCTTGTTTGTCACTGTTGTCATCAACGACGCCATTGGATGTCCACTGTAAACGAAAGTATTAAAGCATGCCTACTGTGAAACAAATGCCATTTTATCCTAACTGATTTTTTATTTATTGTAAATAAGTAAGCTAGACGAAGTCATCACAAATGTTATCATTAGTGTTGGCAGACAAGGTTTTTGGTAAAAAATGACAAATAAACTCAAAATTAATCACTCTGTGTTAAAAATGATGTAGGTATTATTAGGTCAAAAGAATGCGTTTTATTATTTCAATGAGGTATCTTTATGACATCTTCACAATTGGTTAACGTCTTCGTAATTTATCATAACCTAGTATTATTTTTTTAAACTATTAAAAAAGCAGGTGTAGTATTATTTTTCTATGTAAGAATAAAGTAAAATCCTCTAAGTTATTTAAGCTCTTAACATTAGCCTAATGAGGAGACAAAATAAATCGTGAGAGACGAAATTTATGTTGACTCCAGTTAACGACTTGCTAACGAATTGTGTAAATTAAAATGTATGGTTGTCACTTCACTGAGGCTAAATGTGTAGCAGTGAATGTTGTTAACTTTGTATATAGGGACTTGATCAAATTAGTTGTAGACATAATTCTTCTCACAAACTTTATTTCCATCGGCAATGACTTCGGGTATAGTTCGAAAGAATCACGTTTAATCACTCAAGATAATCATAACACACTAGCTGCGCACCGCGGTTTCACCCGCGTATGTCATGATGCCGTTTGAATATCGGGATAAAAAGTAGCCTATGTGTTAATCCAGGTGTCCAACTATCTACATACCAAGTTTTATCCCAATCGGTTTAGTAGTTTTTGCGTGAAGGAGCAACAAACATCCATACATCAACACAAAGTTTCACGTTTAAACTATTAACGCAACGCAAGTATGACGCATTTTATTACATATTTATATTTGACAAGAATGATGAAATGTTATTAATCTATTCTTCTGAAAATATTGATTTGTATTCAATTGATTAGTTTTGGTTGATTATCTAATTATTCCCTATTATAAAAACAATGTACCTTTTAAAAAATGGGATAGCTGAATTCAAAAAGAGCAGCTTTTGTTTTTTCTTGACTACAGATCACACAGTAATCAAGTGCAAATTTGTTACGCCAAAGATTTATCTCAAAACTTAATAAATTTTAGGAAGGACGCTCTCACTCACAATGATACAATTTCATCAAAGTCGTTGTTCGTTGCATTATAAGTCGAGGTGGTACTCCGAGCACCAGGGTGGCAGCAGGCGTGAGGCGTTCGCCGATATTTCGTACAATTTATTTTTATTTGGCGCGGGAATTGTCTCGGCGCGCGAATGGCGCGGGCGGGCACGCTGCTAATTGGCGCGGCCGACATAATAGGGATGTGAAATACTCGACTTGTTGAGGTTGAAATGTGAAATACTTGAGGCGCCGAGTGGTGTTTCGAAATACTCATAGACGTTTTGGATTGGGTGCTGAAAAGGATTGTAGGTGTATTCTTTTTTTAATTTAGATTGAAAAGTGTCGTTGAACATCGCTTTCCATTACTAAGAATCTTTGGTACCGTATAGTTTCTGGTGAATATGGATAAGTTGTTATAGATGCTATAATTTTTAACAATCAATTAGTGGCTGTTTTTTTTCTGAAGCTCTGTTCTTACCTATTACCGGATTTGGTTTGGGGCTGGTCTGGACCAGAGAAGGGCCATATCCGTATTGGGAATAAATACAATCTAATATAAAGACAGCGTAAGTGAACCACCTGCCCCATAAGCCATAGCGATTATTGCACTTGCTCATCATAGAAACATGCAGTTACCCAAAGTTATTCCTAATTATAAGCATTTCAATCTAGTTGAAATAAGTAGTTGCTATTAGCAACGTTTTCAAGGAACAAGATTAGCTAGGCCCTTGTCATGCGCAGGATGTCCCTCGAGAAAATGTGGCTCCTGTAACATTGACTGACAATTCCTGCTTTTTAAATTGAAGCGTTTCATCATCATTAATAAATTTTAGAATATTACATAAGAAAAGAAATAAGTCATTACTCGAGTATAAAAAAATAAGATTATTTCCCAGCACTAGTGTGCGCGGATGGCGCGCTTCGCCCATGTAATTGCCGGGGCCATTAGTCCTGCCCCGGGCCACTTTCAGGCCGCGGGGATAAGGATCTCTGATGATACCGCTGTTTCGTCGCCACCCGTCTGAAACTTATATTTTTTTTTGTTCCAACAAATAAATTCGAAACGACCTTTTCGGTAAACAAAAACTGTGGACAAAGGGTTTTTAAAATTCGAGCGTAAAATTTTAGGTGTGGTAAAAACTGCACGTGTTTAACGACACACTTTAGGCCGAGTTATATATTGTTGTGGAATACTTAGGTATAACTTTTAAGTTTTTTTTAACTTTAGGGTACACCGCTGGTGTTGTGAATGTTAACAGGTAACTATGCTTGTTAACCTACTTAAGTATGTGATAGAGAAGAATGAGAGAATAGTTACAATACTTTGCGAAACATCTTCAAGCCTCCCCGAGTCAGACTCGCAGTGTTCTCGAAGCTCAAGGTGGTGATTAGATTTTTAACAAAACCTTAACAATTCGACTGGTTTGTTCACTGATGAAAGATTTTTACTAAAAATTTGGTTTCTAGATCACTTCATTACTTACAAACTCTGCATATCTCTGTCCCGTCATACTTCCTTACTTTCGTTCCGATTTTTACGTTAAGTACAAATATTTTTTCTTCCATTCATGAAATGGCGAAAACCAAAACTTGCATCGCTATATTCGCTATGCTCAAACTGTCAATACCACATACCTAATCTTTTAAAATAAGTAATACTGAGTTAAGATTTGAAATCCCTGGTAATGCTGGTTTACTGTTTGTGGGAGCCGTAAGCTGCAAGTCACTGCAATGCACATCATCTATTTTGCATAATTTGAAATCCGTAATGCAAAGTGCGGCGCTTCGCAACAGATTCCATAATTACCGCGGTCCCGGGACCGACGTCCGGCTAATTACAGCGGTCCCATGCTCCCGGGACGGCCTAATTACGGTCAGGCCGCGATCTCGAGCCTAATTGCCCACCGCGGGTAATTTATGACACAAATTACATGATTCACTTTGCTCATCCCTGCCGTGTTGTCGTTTGATTTTGAATTTAAAATCATCATCTTGATAACATATTATTTACGGTTATTATTTTAATTTTAGTCGTTACTGCTGTTGTGCAATAATTTTAAGTAATAAAAAAGTACTGATTTGGATCGGATTGCCTGATTTCTGCACCAAAATTATAGCGCCCTCTGTATAATGTTCCTCCTAATTATACATGAGGATCACGTTCATGGTTATAAAGCCTTGTTTGTATAGACACCTAGTGATACACAACGGAACTAAAATACCTCATACTTTTCTCTACTTCTCAGAGATGGCGTTTTCACAAAAATATATATTTATTCATTTTCAATACAAACTTTTATTTCTTTGGTTACAGAATGCGCCAAACCAAGAGCCAGTATACAGAAAAGTGGCTGTTGTAGAAAATTTCTTCGATATTATCTACACTGTACATGTGGAATTAGAAGGCAGGCCGGGGAAACATGCTGGACAGAAGCGTACTTATAGAACCGTGAGTTCTTTTATGTAATAACGTTATTCTTGACTTTTTTAGGTTGTTTATTATATAAATCATAAATATGACAAAAATAATAAATAATGTAATAATGCGTTATAATCTAGCTTCACACTGGTCTCGGAAAGTTGAAATATACTTTTGTAATCCTTTGTTTAGCGGCATCTAGTGGAAATTTTCCAAAACAGGTGCCCTTGTAGAAAAGCTACCCGACTATTAGTTGACAAACTCAAACCTGTCCCTCTGCACTGACAGATGGCGCTGCTCACGAATTTTACATTTTCTACCAGTGAAAATAATACTTCGCAATAATAGGAAAGGTTCTCATGATTATGCACTGCATGTTTTATTCAGTAAGTTACCTTTCCTGCATGCTAACTTTTTATGAATCTTTGTTGTATGTTCTTACCTATTGCAGCTGACTTTACAATTCAAGCAATAGGTAAACCTGATTAGATTTTGAAATTGCTAAAATGATATAATCTAGGTACTATATAGGTAGGTACCTATTTCTCCACAGGCGAAATGATACACTAGGAGATACATTTTTTTTGTACCTACTTATAAATGAAAATCAAAAAGTTATCTTTAATATTAATTTAGTTAATAAAATCGTAATACTGTTAGCGCTTATTAAAATAAGGATACAGATAGATTAACAGGTAAACCGTTCAGTTTTATATTCTTGCGGTAGATTTTTTCTAACGTTTAAACAATCCCTTTAATGTATTTAATTCCTAAAGACACGTTCAGAACAAGATGTAACAAGTCCATTCTCTAAGATTAAGTCCACGGTATCAATTCGAAGTCATTATCTAAGCACAACTTTACAAAGACAACAAAAGAAATACGCTTTCCCTTAATCACGGATGTTTTCGCCAACAGATCACGGAGACGTACGCGTTCTTGCCGCGGGAGGCAGTCACGCGCTTCCTCACCGGATGTGCGGAATGTGCGCGGCGCCCGCGCAGTGCCTCTCCTCCACCCCTGCCTACTCCCTCCCCTTCCCCAACGAGGCACCCTCCTTTCCTCCCCTTTATACCCCACAACGTGCCTGATTACACACGGAACTGGGAATCAGAAATAGATGCAGCACATTCAAACTATTACGAACCAAAGTTTGATTATACAGACCTTCAGCCTCTTAAAAAAGTTGAAAGCCCGAAGCCTACTGATATTGAAGACCAGGAACCCACATATATTGAATTAACGTCAAAAAAAATTAACGGATTTGAAGGAACACCTCTCTTAAGCAGAAGTTCGCCTACCGAGCCTCCATTCAGGGAGGAGGAACCAGTTAGAACAGATCCTGAGATAGACAAAGATGAAAATAGTCTCATAGATGTAGAAGACGTAAACCCTGAACCTCCCATTCCAATACAAAAGAATGAAGAATCAAAATCTGAAGTTGAAAGTACTAAGACAATAGAAAACGGCGGTAATAAAGACAAGAATGAAATTAAGAAAAAGTTCAATCCCCTTGATGTTGCCAATTTAACTTCAAAAGATCCACCAAAATCAAGATCGCCTCCAAGGAAGAAGTTGCTCCCTTCTAGTTTAGAGTGCTCAAACACATTCGGAAGGGCTCCTAAACCATGGAGACCAGACGGAGGAGTATTTTATGGAGGAGAGGAGATGGATTACAGCGTTCCAATAACGACAGCGTATTTGAAACATATGAGAAGTATGGCGTACCAGGAACGCATGGATACAGATAATAAGGTAAGTTTTTCATTAGTATGAATTTTCTTCTTAGTTATAAACGCCTGTCATCATAGTAAAATAGAAAATGCATTTGTCAATTTTTTTTTTAGATATTTCTTATAATATAAGTGAGATAGTTGAAATTACAAATCAATTTTTTCATACACAAATCATTATTTAACAGCAGCTTCAATTTAACAGCTAAATAAATGATGAGACGATTTAAAACATGGATGTACATAAATAAACCGTGTCCATTTTATTTATTTTCTTTGTGACAATCGTTTAAGACCTATGCGAGAGTTCAAAATAATGAACTTTAAAACGCGCAGTAAGAAGAATATATATAGATTACCTATTTTAATTCAATTATACTATTTATTACCTTTCGTCAGTGGCGTAACTACCGGAGGGCTAAACGGGGCAGTGTTTCGGGGCCCCCAACCTCAGGGAAAAGTTCGCCCACATTCGAAATATAAATAAACCAGATTTTTTAGAACCAGAAGTTATCAGGTTTGTGCTAGAGTTGTGATTAAACCACTATTTACATTAAATTGCGTACTTGATAACTTGAATATGGAGTACGACCAATCTAGATTACGACAAATCTGGAGTACGTCGAAATCGGAACACGACGAATACGGAACAAACGATTTTAAATAGTTTAGTTGGGGCCCTAGTTTATTTTTTGCCTTTGGTTACCTAGCTACGCCACTGCCTTTCGTAGACATTATGATGATATGATTATTTTTAAATAAATAAAGATATGCAATAAAAAGAGTAACGTTCTATTCTATGAAGTGACATATTATGTATTCTGTGGTAGTGATGGAAACAAATGTTTCTACTGCATATTTACGTTCAATACGTATTAATTATTCCTAAATGAGTATAAGAAACCTTCTGTCTATTATGAATTTAATTGTATTTGCAATAAATAACATGAAAATGTTGACATTCAAGTTCAATCTTATAGTAATGAACAAAAATGAAAGACGATACGAACTAGATTCGTCACTTGAATCCCCAGTAACGTTAATAATAAATTTTTATGCATCATTATATTAAACGTGGGTAATCAAATTTATTAAACGGGTTCAGCATGGTTAGCTATAATTAACTTTTTACTTTTATTTAAATCGATTGAAACTTCCTCTTACATAAAATCGTTTATTATTTTTTCTCGAATATGCAAAGTGTTATGTCATCACTAATTCACTACTCGTCGAAATAAATAAAAGAATGGACAAAGTATTCTGCAAGATACATAAAGCATTTACTTATCCACTTCAAGTAATTAAAAAAAAGCATAATGACACATGAACAGAAACTTCGTTCATAAAAAAAAAACAGTCAGTCGTAGGACTGCACGTCAGAAGTGAAAACATAACTTCACAATGTATTTGCATTTACATACACACACATATCTGTATATATATAATTAGGTTAAAAATAAAAAGTAGGTAATAACATATCTAAATGTATAGGGTACACTGGAAGTTCCGCGCTCCTGGCCGCTCATAAATGTTTGAATTTCGAATGTTATATTTTTTTAAATATAAGAAACTCGGCTCCGTCTTACGAATGTTTGATCAGGTCACGTGTCCTGACGCGACTTTAACATTTTTTACCAATCCCAAAAAGTGCACAACGTCGCTATAGAAGTTTTTACTTCAAAAACTGTTTTAGGTACCTAATTTCAAAGCTAATCTCTCAAATATTTGCGCGAAATTGATGATAAACACTTTTAGATGCCGTATTAAGTTGAAGCATCAAACCGCACAGACCTGATGAAATCATTTTTGTTCAAACAAATTTACAATGTAAAATAAACATATGATTTTGCGAAGCGGACCGCTTAACCCTAGCTTAAACTTTTGGCAACAAACTGGCGGAAAGCTGCGGCGGTCGGATCGACCCCAAACGCGCCTTTGTACCGGGCCTTTATACTCAACCTTGTTATGACTCTGAGGCTCGCATTTGTTGTTAACGTCGAAATTATTGAACGCAGCCATTATGTTTAAGGGTTTCGATGAAGAATCACATTCAAGTTGGTCTCAAAAACTTTATTACTTAGCTGGAGATTGATCATTTTATGAAACATATTCCTCGACTAATTAAAGTTCTTTA
The DNA here is from genome assembly GCA_963859945.1 of Euplagia quadripunctaria. NCBI lineage: Eukaryota > Metazoa > Arthropoda > Insecta > Lepidoptera > Erebidae > Euplagia > Euplagia quadripunctaria. Next base: position 11,508,512 of record OY982581.1, read on the forward strand.
GTGAACTTTTCGTTAGAAGTTCGACAAAACGTGTAGGTTAGTAGTGATTACTAAATCTGTGTAAGACTGTTTTATGGTGTAACTTTGCCGCGATGTCTTCTCATGAACTATCATAAATTTGTGAATTATACATCTACCTATAAGTTATTTTTAGGGTTCCGTACCTCGAAAGGAAAAAACGGAACCCTTATAGGATCACTTTGTCCGTCCATCCGTGGGTCTGTCTGTCTGTCAAGACCCTTTTCCTCAGGAACGCGTGGAGGTATCAAGCTGGAATTTATATCAAATACTCAAGTTTACTGTCCCTTGGAGTTGTGAAAAAATCAAACTTCTAAGCCAACGCAATCAAAAGATACAGCTGTTTATGCCGCAAATTTCCGCAAATTTTCGACACTCGCAAGGGAATTAAAACCTACAGGGTACTTCCCGTGAACTCAGAATCTTGAAATTTGGTACGAAGCAACGTCTTATAGCACAGATTAAGGAAAAATTGCGAAAACCGTATATTTTTAGTTACATCATATAATAAAAATATTTTACAGAACTCTCGGTGCGCGAGTCCGACTCGTACTTGGCTGGTTTTTTTTTCTTAAATAGTATGTATTAAATACACAGTGATGCAAGTCGCCGACTCGAAATCAAAGGTATTTATTTATTTACATACTAGCAACTCGCCCCAGCTTCGCACGGGTAGCAAAGCATATAAATTGATTTTTACAGATATCTTAAACAATCATCGTCTTATTTCAACCATTTTACACAAAACCTTAATGAATTAGACACGTAAACCTTCCTCATTAATCACTTTGTATATTGGTGAAAACCGTATAAAAATCCGTTAGATAGTTATTGAGTTTATCGCGAACAGACAGACAGACAGACGCAGCGTGGAAGTTTGTAGTGATTTTATGCGAATGACGATTTTTTGGAAATTTTTCATTTGTTTATTTTGATTTCTATAAGCAAGTTCTTAGTAGAGGCTGATGAATTTATCTGTTCTCGCCTATCAAGTATAAATTATAATAACTAAAGACACGTATGTACTTAGCTGAAACCCGACTAGTTTCGGAGCCAACATAGTTCTGTAGATTTACATTAGTTGATGAACATGCAAGGAGGAACTGGTGCATATCTAAGCCTAAATATGTAGATCTAACATCTAACCGCATGCTAAAACTTATTTCACAATAATAGCATGCGGTTACGGTAGTACGTTTGCTGCACCGGATTTCAAAAAACCTTACCTACTAACTAATTAAAAACTTTAAAAGAGCCCCCTGCTAAAGTCTCTCGGGGATACCACGGGCTGGGAGGCTTCTCCGCACTAGTATACGGCATTATATAGTCTATAATTGTTAGTACATATTTGTCTATGTACATTTTTTAGGCTTTACGTTGATTGTAAATCATCTCAAATCCAACAGATGACATGACAGAAACTGCATGTATTAGTAGAAGGGCATATTTTTACAAAGCTAAATTATGCACATTTATGTCGATTTCAATGCATACATACTAATTTGTTTCTTTACATTGACATTATTTCAATACTCTTGATTTTTTAAATTAACTAGCTACCCGGCCACGCATTGCTGTGGCTAGGAAATTTACAATAAAGAAAATGAAAAGAAAGCTGTCTTATCTCTCAAGTTACACCAAACTACACATATTCTGCAAAATTTCATTGAATTCGGTTCATTACTTTAAAAGTTCATCGTGAACAAAAAACGTAAAACGAAATTGGTATAATAATAATAACTTCACACATCTCATACGCGGCCGTCTGATCCCAAACTAGGCAGAGCCTGTACTATGGTAACTAGACTGCTGATAAACATACTTATATATTTCTAAATACATACATGTTATAGATAAATTACACCCAGACACAGAACAAATGATTATGCTCATCACACAATTATTTATCCTAGCGGGAATCGAACCCACGACCTCTGGTTCAGCAGTCAGGGTCACTAACCACTAGACCAACAGGCCCGTATTTAAGTGGTGTTTAAGAAATATTAGCTTTATAGTTAAATTTCAAGTTGTTGTTTATGTTTAAGAGAATTTATTAATAAATTAAGAATTTATTTTAATAAAGATAAAATTACTTACATGAGAACAGTACATGACATTAAGTGTACTTAGAGTAGACGCTATAACAATGCAATATTTAACGCAATTTATTTCAGGAAAGGTTTTATATAATGTAATGTGCTAGCTTGGCTTTAAATACATTATTTTTTTAATTGTAGAGGTTAGTTTATTGTATAGTTTCGCTCCTTTAAATATTTCAAGTCGTTATTATAACTCAAAATATAACTTCCAAATGAAAAATCAAGAATTTTCAAAATAATTTAGCGCTTAGTGTTTCTAAATACGAGGTATGTCGTGAAAACCGATATATGAATAAACCTTACTTACTTTTTGTTTATAGTCGGCCTTGTGTGTATTTAGGAGTACAGGTATCATAAAAAATTAATTTATCGGAAATTATTTCATTTTTTTACACAAAGCTAATAAAAACAATATTTCATAACATTTTATACAATACATTACATATATACTAAAACACAGTTTTGCAAAATTCGCATTAAAGTACCAGGGTTTCAGAATTGATTGGCGTTAGTTCGTACCCACCTGACACATAACCGTGTAAAGTCGCAGTATCTAGCGCCGACTCGATTGATTCAGACGAATGTCCCTTACAAAGGACCACAGGGCGTCACGCCATAATCGGGCGCCGCATCTTTTCTAACTCATTTTTCTCGCTTGGGGCGAACGGGCGAGGGTGGTGGGTGGAAGGTTTCATCAGCCTGAAGGGGCGTCACGGTATTAGACAAGACACAAAAACGATGCCCGACGGAGAAGTGGGCAAGTAAGTTTTGTGATGACGGTTATATTTGCTATATCTCCTATATAATAGGTTTTTCCTAGCTAAATTATGTTACACGCAACTCGGATTTCGGTATGAAATACTTTTGGTGTATTATGGTATGTATAATATCATAATGTAGTGCAAAACTCTCAGTAAACAATTGTTTTCTACAAAAAGATTTTAGAGAATAAAGAAGTTGAAAGAAAAGAAAGTAAGAAAAGATTTATTTTTGGCACTTTGTGGTACACAATTACGCACACAAACACTTAAATTTTCACAAGAAACAATAAAAATAAAAAATAAAATAAAAACAAGAACATAAAAATGTAGAACTAAAAAAGGTAGAATACAAAAAATTTAATTAAAATAAAAAAGTTCTTAAAATATTTTCTTTGAATAAAACAAGCATCTGTGTGTTATAGTGACGACGAAAAAATGTTAAAATTAGGCCAAACTCTAATTTTGGACTGAAATTATATTCTTAGTACATTTAATATAAAAAATCCTTGGTAATATACTTAACATTAATTGCTAAACCACATAAAGCTCATATTATGATGCGACCGAACGTACAAAATATCCTACTAACAAAAAGTTTATGTTTGACCTTTTTCGTGTGGAGCCTCCCGAAGGGTCAGCCGGGCCCGTCCATAAGAGGGTATCGTCCCTTCGACCTCCCAAAAGTGCCTTATCCCCCTCGGCCCCCGCATCGCACTGCGACTTGTAAGATTGATTGGGGCTCCTTCAGTCCATTGCCGACCACCCTTGCGGGATATTCGACCCTCCCCCCTTTTTTCTCGGGTACTTGCCACCGAGATATAGATTAGATGGAACGGTTTTATTTTACACGGCTTTTTTGTTGCGTTACGGCCTTTTAATACAATTATTTTTATCTGGATAGTTTAATTTAATTTTTCTTTCAGTGTATTAAATGATTTTACCCTTTCAGCACAGTGAGTTAAGTAAATAAATTAAGTAGTAATCTGTGTAATATTTCTTTATTATTAAATAGTTTTTGTAGAATTATCACTTATCAATATTTTGAAGAAGACAAGAGGGAATTGCAAGATTAATCATACAAAAAATATGGAAGGCTTCACGATTTTGCGTATCATCCTTGCGCAGGAGCTACGCTAATCTTCTCTGTATCGTTCCAATTTTAATTGATGTACTACCAAAGCATGCATACTGTAATATTAATATCCTTATACAATGTGACTCTATGATAAGATACGATGGTAACATCGGTTAGGCCTGATAGGTCAGAATATGACAGGGTGTCTAAATACGGTATGTTTATGTTAAATGTTGTAACATAACTATGTTTTTTGTTATAAAGAATCTACTGGACTTTTTAATCGGCAACACTGAATAGGTCTTCTCCGAATCTTTTCACTTTCAATCACCTTTATTTTATGTTTAAAATAACTATTTTTTTTAGGCATTGCATTGTCATTGATTCTTGCTATGATGTGCACAAAAGTTGTAGTAGGTGGACGTGGATAAAAATTCAGTCGTAGGATCCCATTATTTACATGGAGACAGTTACAAGTAGGTAAACTATTCTATTGCATGTAATAAAAACGGCTAAGTGGTCGATTCGCACAAATTTGTTCGCACACTTTGTTTGCACACCTTTTTAAAATTAATATTTTTTAATGGTCGATTTGCACAAACTGTATTTATTAGTGTTCGAATCGACACCTCTAGAAAAATGTGGTGGTGATTCGTACACATTTTCTTAAATAAAAATATTAAAAAAATTCTACAGTAGCGCATAAAAGCGGTGCATATAATTACAACAAAGGAAACAAATAATAATCAACAACATATATATTTGTGGAAAATATTCTTAATCAACAAAATAATAGCTCTTAATTAAAATTCCTATCCACTATCTTTAAGAAAAAAATCACAGAATCAAGCAATGTAATAAAATATACTAAAACTAAAAAATATAAAAACGAAACGTAGGCAGCGGCTTGGCATTATACCCCTGGCATTGCCGAAGTCCATGAGCGGCGGTTACTACTTACCATCAGGTGGGTCGCTGACTCGTCTGCCACCATTGCACCATGCAATAAAAAAAAATTGTCGTATTATTGTTGATTAAGAATATTTTCCACAAATAAATATTTCGTTGACTATAAATAATAATCCTTTGTTTTAATTATATGCACCACTTTTATGCGCTACTGTTCCATTTTCTTAAATATTTTCATTAAAGAAAATTTGTGCGAATCACCACCACACTTTTTCTAGAGGTCCACCACTAAAAATATATTTATTTTCAAAAGGGTCGTTTCGCACAAAGTCTGCGAACAAATTTATGCGAATTGACCACTAAGCCATTTTTTATTTTTATACATTGTTTAAAAACGAGCATACTTTAATACCTTGTGTTTTTAACCGGCTCATCTTTGGATCATTCTTAGAGGGCTCGTGGCTAAGTGGTAACCGAGTAGGTTAGCAAATTCCAAAGTAAAGTAATCCTAGCCAGGTCAGTCTAAGATGGGTGACGATTCTTAACACATTCAGACCCCTCCGTGCCTCGGAGAGCACTCTTAAACCGTCGATCCCGGGTGCCATACAAACATCTGTGGCATGGCAATCATGGCAACACCGGTAGTTGGAGCCCTAAAAAGTCCGAAAACCTGGCCTAACTACAGGACGTCGATATCGCCTAGTACTTGGGTTGTGGAGGTCTGATGGCAGTCGCTTCACGTAAAATATCGAAGTTCGACCTTATCGTAGTTAGACTAAAAAGCCGACCCCAACTTAATTGGGAAAAGGCGCGGAGGATGATGATCTTTGGATCATTCTTAGTTTATGAATGTGCTAAGTGGCACGATTTGGTCGTATTGAAAATGGTTGTATTTAAAAAATACACAATCACGGCACGTATTAAACATTTTGCCAACTATAATATGGTTGATTAAAAAAAATATATATATATGTCATATAAAAAGGAATTTTCTGAAAGCTTGAAGATTGACAAAGTTCATTGGCAAAAAAAGGCTGCAAATACTAAAAGGATACACAGAGGAAAAATAAGTGTCTAGAATTGACTTCCTTTTCGCTAATGGCAGTTATTATATTTTAGACTATCAGTTCCAGAGCTTCTTCGCTCGCGTGTACATATTTTTATATTTTTGCGCGGAACCCTAATTCTTTTTCAAAAATAAAAGTAGCCTAAGTTACTCGTTATAAGAAAGTGCCGTGAAAGTGCTTCGTCTGCCAGTGAAAGTCCCGTGGGAATCGATCCACCCGTTTCGGAGATTAGCCGAAACAAACAGAGACAGACAAAAATTTTAATAACTGATTTTTAGGCATAGGTGTCGTGCAAATAACTGTATGAGTTTAAAAAGTAACTAATATTTTGACATTACAAATAGACACTTCAATTTTATTTATTTGTATTGATAATGATTGCCGACATCACGCATCAAACCTGAAAATATTTTTTTTTCAAATAGCACCGTATGTCTCATCTAGTTCTCACTTTAGCCCACCATCCCCTTTTTTCTCGTCGGGCGCTGTTAATAACACAACAGGCTATTTTATTCGTGGACTGGCACTTGCGGGCCGTGCGCGGGCTTTGATGTCAGAGATTAGAAGTTGGTTTACTTATACGGTGTTGTAGCAAATCTGTACTCCTGTTCAAATGTGGCACACACTTTGAATATTAAGGCAGTTTAAGTAATAGTGTGTATGAAACTATCCTAACTGACGTAGAGGTAAAACTTGCTTTTAACTTTCGAGTCTTATACAGGTTCTATTTGAGAAAGGAACACTTACTTAAACCACTGAAAGGGCATGACTCTAGCATGCAGTTACAATAAGAGTTTTTGAATTTTGTTTTCAAGTTATGACCGTTTGAATTTCCAGGTATTCTTAACTCCGTTTTTTCATAAAAGCAGGTGGAACGTGTAAAGTTAAAGATTTGAAGGCGTAAATATTTTTTTAATTTTGGGACTATTCACTCAGTTATTGAGAAAATCGATAATAAAAACTAACTAAAAAATTGTTATTCTAACTTCAGTGATTTAAGTAAGTGTTCCTTTTTTAAATACGGCCTGTACAGTCCACCCTTGTGAACGATCTGAGCCGTTATTAAGTCTCGATTAAGTTACAATACAAACTGATGAATTTTTTTAAGGTTTGAACTTAACTTAACCTTAGAACAATCGGTTATATCTATATCAATATTATGAAATGAAAATAATTGTTTGTTTGTAGTCGATAAACTCTAAAACTATATTGAACTTATTTTAATAATGTTTTCACCATTAGATAGTTACTTTATCCAGAAATGACATAGGGTATATATATTATTTCAGTAGTAGGTATAAGTAGCAAGTAGCAACAAGCGAAGCAGGATACAGCTATTATACTATAAAATCAACAAAATTTCTCAAAGGTCTTCTGAGAACGCCCGCGAAGGCTTCAGGCCCGAAAAATGTATATAATTTTTTTTTTTTGAAAAAATGGTATTCCAACGTATGCCGAGTACACCTAGTAATATTTATATTTGTTTTTTGTTTAAGTACGAAAGCTGTGAACTTTCACATCAAGCGTATGTAAATCTATAGATCGCTTGGGGGCCAATGTTTGCGTCCAAATTGTTAATTTACTTTAGCCTTAGTGGCAAAACAATTTCCTTTCCTCCTGTTCCTTTGTGCTTGTGGAATTATTTCTAGGTAGTATTTAGATTATTTCATTCATTGCTTTCTTATATTTTTATTACAATTAGTGCACATATGTTGTATGTAATGTCATGTATTTTTCGGTGAGTATTCGCTCGCATTAAAGGTATTTTTCTATTCCTCGTAAAACTGCATTTTTTCTAGATGAAAAGTACCCACGTCCTTTTTCTATAAACGTGTCAACGTGTGTGCAAAATGTCATTCTGATGTAACAAACAACAAACAAATAAATTGTATTTCTCATATAAAAAATCAGTTATAATTACGAGCAAGTTAATATTTGCCATCAATTATATACTAGCAGTTCCCTGTAGTTTCACCCTCTCGGTCACTGCTTCGCTCTTAAGTCTTGTAGCGTGATGTTAAATCTGTTGAAGCCTCTAACCTTACTGAAGTATTGGGCTATTAAATGCAAAAGGATTTTTCCAAATTCGATCGGTAGTTATGAGATTAGTGCGTTCAACTAAATAACAACTCTTCGGCTTTATTATTACCTAGTACCTATAAATAAACAATCTGTCAGAATCTGCTACATCGATTACTACTTGTAAATACTATTAATATACTGAATGTTATCTATAGCTTATCATATAAATCTTTGGTTTAATCGCCACAATGTTATTTAAAAAATCATTGTAATGATTGAATGGTTAGAATGATTGATTTTATTACTAAGTTAAAAAGTCTAAAAGGTATATTAAATAACTTTTACATTTAGAAATACTCCAAAGAAATACTTCCTTTAAAGTTAAAATCAACATCTAAATAACTGTAATCGCTTTATAATCAAATTAACACCATTTAAATTTCGTTCGAATCTCCATGATAGTAATCATAAAGTTGTTCAAAAGCAATTCATTTGAAACTGAATTTATGGGCGAAATCAATGCGTGTGCATGGCGACCTTGAGATGTGACATAATTAAGTTTAGTCCCCCAGCGATCGATTCTGCTTTTCATTACCACGAGGGTCCGCGAGACACCCGCGTGCATCAATAGGGTTGATCTTCATAAGGGACAAGAGATGTAAAAATCATTTTAGCTTCTATGGTTACGGGGATTTAGTTAATTTTTGCTTATACAGTACTTTCTGTTAGAGGTATAGAAATTAGAGAAGAATTGCTTTCTACATGTGTTTTGCTTTCGTCCATTATGATGTCATGCAATATTTACTAGGTCAGCCATTGATTGTAACCACTTAAATGCTCATCAACTAAAAAAGAGAACAAAACTGTATGCATTTTGTTTTTTATCTGTTTTTCCTTAGATAATATCGCCCATCTACTAAAAGCCTCCGCGCAAAAAGCGGGATTTAAGTGTTATTCTAGGGGCAGGTTTAAATCAACCAAGTTGAATTTACTCTACATACCGTGCCAAGTCGGGTTGAACAGCTAGTCGCAAATAAACGGGAGCTTAAAGCCCTTGCGCCACGGGGGCGGGTGCCAGCCAACTGGCAACCACCCCCGTTGTCATTTACCCTACTTACCGTCGCCGTTGCTACCAGGGAAGCATAACAGCAGAGAATTTTAACGGAATTAGTCGCGAGGCTGCTTGCCGCCTGCAGGGCGCCGTAGTAAATTCACACATGTACCTAGAACCGTAAGGCGAAGGGTAGGAGCGCCTGCCACCCACCTCCACGCCTAGTTTTAGCGCCTAGTAACTCGTGCACGAGGTGTCTACACGCAATGCCGCAAAAACAATATTAACTGGAAGAAAAAATATTTTTAACTACGTTTATTATGTAGCTCAGCTTGACACACATGCAAAATAGAGCTTTGGTTTTCACTCTCTCGAGAATTATAATCTTATAATCGCTATTTAAGCGAAATCTTTTGATGCATTTATAATATCTACTACTTGAAAGCAACATTACAATACTATTTGATGAATAAAAATGACTGGAAAGTTTTCACAATTATTATAAGTAGCAGTTTATACTTCTGATAGGCCCTCCAACGTAAGGTAAACTTATAACGTAAACTAAACCTCTAAAAGATGCTAGAAATACCAAATGTCTGACACAATAAAAAAAAATTACATCATGCCTTGACGGATTGTCATGACATGGCATGTCATTATCGATGATGTATGAAAAAATCAAAATGACGTGACTGGTACCACGTGATACCAGCCAGTGAACCAGGGTTAGGTAAAAACACTCGTAGCCGAACTTACATTATTGTTCATTCAAAAAAATAAATCTGTGAAAAGTAAATTTACAAAAACCTTTATTGCAGAATAAATATAGAAACGCTTTACCAAATAAAAATAAATAATAGATAATAATCGTAAGGTTGACACATCGTGTAGCAAAAACAATGATTATGAGAAGTATTATGATATGATTACGATTAGTATTGTGATAGTTTTCGATCACGATTAAAAATGGACTCGATCAAATGAATGTGATTTATGATAATCTCTACATAATATAAAACAAAGTCTGTCTGTCCCTAAGTACGCTTAGAGCTTTTAAACTACGCAACGGATTTTAAAGCGGTTTTCATCAATAGACGAAGTGATTCATGAGGAAGGTTTAGGTGTATAATTTTATTAAGGTTTTGTGTAAAATTGCTGAAATATGACGATGATTGTTAAAGATGTCGAAAAAAATCAATATATGCTCTTCTACCCGTGGGATGCCGGGGCGGGTTACCAGTATTTTAATAATCGAATTAATTGCAACAAAAATTTACAAAGAGTTTTCAGAACTATGCTGCCAAACAAATGTAACATAGTTACCTAACTAATTTTGAGTCGGCGCCAAATAAACAATCAAGCAAATGCATTGATCGCTATTATATTATTTTTGATTAAAAAGTTTTTAGTGTCCCTTTAGTTCGGAACCTTGATTTGAAATAAATTATTTTTACCTTTATTTCCTTTTTGGTTAATTCTTTTTCATACTTTCATCAAAGCAAACAGAAGTAAGTTTCAACATAAAATCAATGATTGATTTTCTTTAAAATTCTGTTTCTCTTTGATTGAATTTAAATGTTTACCTTTGGAAGTGGATTTTTGTCAAAAAATTTAAGAGAAAAATCTATAATTGCCTATTTTACTTACCAAATGGATTTTTGTTAAATTTAAAATGGGACCAATTTATTTTTAATATAAGGTCGGAGAAAAAGTTTCTTCGTATTTTATGTAGAAATTCAAGTAATTATTTTTCAAAGTTATTATGTTACTTTTATTTATTTATGTTACGATATTATTATGTTACGTTATTAAATTACTTTAAGTATAATATATATGTGCCATTTTGTTCGATAACTTGCTGCCATCTTGTAGATAGTGACATAATCCCGTAGCTGTAATATATATTAGCAAATTATACACCTAAACATTCCTCACGAATCACCCTGTCTATTAGTGAATTTATCATTTATCGCGAACAGACAGACGCGGCGGAGTCTTTGTTTTATAATATGTAATTAAGTATAGAATTTCAATCTTATTTGATGTCAATTGAAAGTCCACGGGTCGTGATTTGTCTCTGTGTAAATTTTACACATTTTCGTGAATAGGAGAGCTACTACTCCGTGTATCTATACACGGAATAGTAATCTGTTTTAGTGTTATCACATTGTGTGTGCTACACTACAACATTGTCTTGGAGATACTGTTGACTTAGTTGAATATTGGCGTTTTACAGCGAAATCTCTTCTGCTCTTATAAGTGCCCTGTACAATATGTGCCAGGTGGAATACCTTTCACATATTTATTGGTATTTTATTTTCACCTCTTACACAAAAAGGAGTGTGTAGAGTTACGATGCGGCGGTGTGTAGATCTATGTGGCATAGTGGCTCCTAAACACATGCACCATGCACACACAAGTTCTATTTAAGAAAACTTGTTTAACCGGTGTGGTGCATGTTATGTTTAATGAAGGTTTTTCCAGTTAGTGTTTGGCCACTACAGATATAAGTATCTGTACCGGCCAACAAAAAAAAATACTCGCTAATTGTTTCCCTATTCAAGTTTTGATAAAATTCTTTCTCAAAATATAAAAATTTTAGGAACAGACATCAATTTTTGTAGGTATCACTTCTAAGTTTATATCTTCATATACTTCTAAACTGAAAAACAGGTTTAGGCAGCGGCCGCACTGCTAAGGCGACTGCGACGCGACGGCGATTTCGTGAAAACAAACTGATGTAAACATATGTCGGCGGCCACACTGTAGAAGCGACCTGCAGTTACTTTCACTACTTTTCTTAGGAATATATTTTTCATATGTCATGTGCTTAGTCTACCTACAAATTTGAATTACAACTGTCTAGATAACTACATAATTTCTTTTCATAAACGACTAACAACTTCGGACGGGTGCAATTTAGCGTTGTAATTTTATCGTAATATACGTGGGTCATACTGAAAGTTTTTAGAATAGGCCAGTAAGAAAAGCAGCCGATGAAAAATTTATATAAATTTCGAACTAGGATCTTTTTGGGAATCTGTAGATGTTTAATGATTTCATATGTTTATTGTTTTAACAAATTGCCGGCAATTTGAAAAGTGCCGTCTGCATCGAAATGGATTTGACTGGAGCAAATTTTCGCTCAATGATTTATTACAACTTTCGTTGTGGTCAACAACGATGTTACCACGATGTTACGATAGACTTCGACTCGATTACGATAGTTTAAAAGTGGTCGAAGCAAATTCACTGATGATTCTCGAGAAGGACGTCCTTTTACGCCGACTACTGAACATAACGTGAGTGCTGTGCGGCTAATGTAACAGATTCGGTCAGCTTTATTCATTGGTATGAGTCAAGTACAAAAAGTCTTGCATGAACATTTAGGCGTCAGAATGCTTTGTACTAGATGGATACCTCATAATTTGACGGAAGATCTAAAACGCCGTCGTTTGGATTGGTGCTGCTCAATGCTTGAAAAGTATGACGGAGGTGACTCGAATGCTGCATATGACATCGTCACAGGTAGTGAAAGCTGGATATATTGTTACGAACCCGAAACTAAAAGACAATCTGCGCAATGGATATTTCCATGCGAAGATTTAGTGACAAAAGTAAAGAAGGGCAGAAGTCACAGAAAAGATAATTTCCTCATTCTTGGGACGAACGGGTCATTTCACAACAATCATTCTAGAAGATAAAAGGACTGTTACTGCAGATTGGTCGGTCAGTCATTGTCTACCAGTTGTCTTGGAAAGTGTTAGACAGCAGGGCCCAAGAAGAAAAATGTTCCAGCTCATTCCGCCTGATGGACTATCGAATATTTGTCTATTGAAGGTGTGGAGCTAGTGAGTCGTCCTGCTTACAGTCACTACCTGGTATCTTGTGACTTGTGACTTTATTTATTTCCAAAAATAAAAGATAAACTTAGCGGAATTCGTTTTATGAACCCTGAAGATGCCTTAGCCGCGTTTGAAAAACGCGTGGAAGAGATCCCTATAGAAGAGTGGGCTCACTGCTTCAGTCGCTTGCGACGATGCTTAGAAAGGAACGGAGATTACTTCGAAAAGCAATAAAAATATTAACAGGCTTCTATATCATTCCGTTTTTATTTTCTTAAAACTTCCAGTGTGACCCTCGTATAGTTCAAGTCAACGGCTTACAGATTTAACAAATTAATGTTCTAGTTGTCACTGTCAAATTTGTATCATTAATGCAGTTATAAATATAAAAAAGTAGCCGTTATGTTACTTCTGGATAATGTAGCTTTGTAATAGTGAAAGACTTATTAAAATCGGTTCTGTAGTTTCACTGTTAATCGATTATAGCTGACTCGCCCGGGCTTTGCACGGGTAGATAGACAGAAAGATAAATTAGTACTCTTCGCATGGAGACGAATAGACTAAGCGTAGGTCTATTCGCTCAAACCGCGGCATTTGTCCTTTCAGCATTTTTATACCCATCGTAATTTCTAAACGAAAGGTCCGATTCGAATAATATAAAGAAGAAACTATATGTACATAAGTAACCTTGGTTATAAAACTTTTTAGTTGGATTAGGATTAAATAATTTGAACAATAAGCGGTTTTTGTAACTTAACTATAATACATAATTTGCCAACTTTTTGTGGGTAATGATAAGTACTATAAACATCTAGTATATCATGTTATGTATCATTAATAGTTTTCGCAGCGCACGCCAAATAATTACTTTTATAGGAAAATTTTTGGTACCGTGGGTTACAATGTTGCCATTTTTCAAAATAACATACGGCCTATGTTACTCGCTAATAATGTAGCTTTTGTGGGTAAAAGATTGCTTTAAATAGTTTATGTACTTTTTGAGTTTGTCCATTACAAACTTAAAAAATATTTTCTTTTTATTACATTCTGTAATCACCGGGTTGAAATGATTGGCGTCGCATCGTAATGAACATTTTTATTCGTCTAAAAGGGAAATCGCACACGGCGACTTTTTGCAACGATGCGGTATTGTTTTGGTTCATTTATTTACAACGCGCGACAGCATCGCTACTAATGAGCGACTAGGCGACTGTAGCAATACAAACGTGTGATTTTTCTCTGTCTCCGTTGTGGCTTCTTCCGTAAAAGTAGCAACAAAGACAACGTGATCAATGTTATCTAGACGGAGTCCATCTTGCAACTGCGGCGTGTATCAAAGTTGCGTGGCAACAGCTGCTCGTCTACATCGCGTTTGTATCGCTTGTGAAGCGCGCTTGTATCACTACTGAAGTGTCGCAACATCGCGATTGTAGCGATACAGTATCGTCGACGCCGGAGCAGGTGCTCTGTCCACGACAGTATCGCGGCTGTTTTGCGATTATTTATATTTTATCATTTGAAACAAAATATATGAGTGCAGCTCAGTATTTAAATAAACTCATATAGCCTCACTTCTGTTCTGTAATCCTAGTAGTAGTGCCTCTAAACGGACAATATTTTTATTGCAATGTATAGCTGCAATATAGTTGCCGGCAACATTGCTAGCAATTACAGTCAGCTTATGCAATATATATAAGTACATATGTACTGGCCGATGTATTTCTATGTGTGGCCGGCAGGTTGCAGAACGATCGCATGGGCACCGAAAATACTGCAATATGGCTAGCATTGTCGTCTCGTCCTTTCTTTTTATTTTTGGTTCAATTTTATTTAAAAGGTATTCGAAGTCACTCTTGGACATTCTTGCTTCTTGGAAGGCTTATTTCTTTACTTAGTATCTACTAAAGTAAGGTCGTATCCACGATCTGGATTTTTTCTTTGGTTTTGCTTTTCATTTCAAAATAATATAAGCCTGGTACGAATAATGTCGTCAGCAATTTTATTTTTGTTGCCCATTTAGAGACAAAGATATTGAGCCATACTGGTCCAGACATATTGCCGAAATATATTGCATAAAAATGGTTTTTTTATGGCCGAAAATATTAGTCTTCATTAAAAACTTTTTGTGGTGGTCAGAAATATTGTAGCCACATATTGCAGTAAAAATATTGCTATAGGCACCTTATATAAACTACCAAACAGGCAGACAATCGATTCACTTCAACGATCTTACGCTACGTACAACCCAATTTAAATAATTCCCAAAATCAATGCAGTCGTACAGCGGGTATGGTCGATCTATTTTATATATTTACCGAGCGGGTAGACGAAAAAACACGCTTGCATAAGTTATCTGGAGGTCCCAATAAATGTTTTAAGGGTGCGTAAATCATTACTGAACCCGCTACCCCGGGATCGGCAAAGGACGAGGCCGAGAAAAACGAAATAATAGATGCGGTATATTTTACTGAGAATATTTTCCCATAAATAATATTTTAAAGCTACTTACAAGTAACGCGGTTTTATGTAAGTATGTATAAATATTAGAAAGATTCTAGAACAAATTAAGTTTTTGTTTTCTAATAGGACACTGGAGAGATCTTTCTCTTGCAAATATGTAAAACACTAAGTCACTTCTTTTATAGTTTGTGATTGGACTACGAAACATAAACATACTACAAAAAATAGTACCTAGTTTCAGAATCTATTTTCCAAACAAGACTAAGTAAAGTGCTAAAAAGCAAATCAAACTTCTTTCAGAGAGTTACGGCACAAAATAAATATTATGTAGTAGGTACTTGCGGAAACTTACTTATTTTGCTGACTGTACATGTAAAACTTTCATACATGTACAGTCAGCCGAATAAGTAAGAATTTATGAAATAACATATATTAAATTTATGACATCCTGGTAGCAAGCCGCGTCGGGTCCAGGGTATCACCCACGGGAGTCCTTGCGACGCACAAGCCCTATATAATCTGCACTGACAGCCGAACCCTCCACTATGTACGTATTATCTTCATTTATATTATGAAATCCTGGTTTTCAGGAGCGATATTGTCCTTTATTTTCACGTTATCAAAATAATTTTACTTGTCGTGTTCTTCATTTATGTATAGAAAAAATTGGTTGTCTGTAAAGTCGGTTTACGGACGATAATTTTACGTGATAACGTCATAAGAAAACACAGTATTTACAAACTCTGGTTAAAAACATTAATTTTTATTTTTATTTTATCAAATTCTTAAAATGAAAGAATTAATTACCTTTTTTACCGCAATTGTTGTTGGAATAAACAATGGAAACCACATTAACTTCACTTCACTTTATAAACAGTTGATAAAACAGTTCACGTGTAGGTTGTGCACTGCCGCTGTCTCTCTTCTACTCGGACGCTTAGGCCGATCGTGCCTCTCTATCGTATGTTCCGCGCTCTCGCTTGCACGTTCGGCTCAGGCAGAACGTGACATTTTTTCGTGTGTGCAGCCGGCGTTAATCGATTTATAAGATGTTATCACGTCAGAAACAACAAAGTGTTTAAAAGTATTTGAGTTAACAATAACTGTTATCTATATAAATAAAAATGAATTGCTGTTCGTTAGTCTCGCTAAAACTCGAGAATGACTGGACCGATTTGGCTAATTTTGGTCTTGAATTGTTTGTGGAAGTCCAGAGAAGGTTTAAAAGGTGAATAAATATGAAAATGCTTGGAATTAAATAAATATATATATATATATATAAATGAATTGGGACATAGGCTAAAAAAGGGGTGTAAGGGATTGAAAGGTGGGGATGAAAAGTTGTATGGAAGTATCATCATATTTAGAGCTAGAAGCTTGAAACTTATTTTTTAGGCTCTTGATTCGATATAAATACACTATTCCACGCGGACGAAGTCGCGGGCACAGCTAGTTGCATAATATAAATTACGTATTTCGTAAAACTTATAAGTTTATTTCTCCTTGGGAAATTGTTTTATTACTTTTAATATTTTCTGTAACTGTATTTATAAAATTAAAGTTTCTTATTTCAAACAAAATGGAAACCTAACAAAATTAGTTCTTAACCGCATCATTGTTTACTCTTGGTCTGCAGGTAATTTAGTTACGTAACTGAAAGGTTGGTCTAAAATAAGGGCGCGCATCTGAATTTCATATAATAATGGTTGGTTCTAACTTGTTGCAATAACAACACACAATTCGTATTAGTTTTGAGTTAAATTTGCTGGACAGTGGCAACAGTGCAGTTACATGTTGTAAAATTTATGTTGATGTTAGGCGAATTAAAAATGCATATAACGATGACAGGGTAAGATTATAATCTGAAAATTCACTGTTTCAGGTAAATAGATGTGTATTTATTAACCTCAAATCTTCAATCATATATGCTTTAGATATAGCCAAAATATATATATGTGACGTTTCAGATATGGCCAAAAATGCTACAACTGTACCTAAGAAATTTAATGCAAAGAATGCATGAAATATCGTACTTTTGATAAGTGTAATATTTTTATTACAGCTTTTTTTTTTTAAAGTATAACGATAATTTAAAAAGTTAGTTATTTTTTAAATATGTAGTTAGCGCACGTATACTTTTCACTCTCGACTCTCGAGAGCGTGCGTGTCGAGTCTAATAGGCTCCGTTGTGGTAAGTAATAAACTACAGACGCTATACATTGCAGTTTTTGTATCAAACAATTACAACATATATTCACAGGAACATTAATTGTATGGTCTGGTTTATTATTACGATGACATGTATTATTATTATTATGTGCACGTAAAGTATGTTGAACTATCGAGTGCCACTATTTAAGGCGATTTTTGTAGGAGATCGTGTATCTAGGGTATATTTTGATCTAAGATTATTACAACATATATATTCACAGAAACATTCACTGTATGGTGTGGTGTATTATTACGATGACATATTAAATGCATTCACGTAAAGTACGTGTATCGATGGTATATTTGATCTAGGCCCCAATGAGTAAAAGTGAATTGCGTTCGGTTAGGAGGAAAAATATTATTATTTCAACATAATATTGTTTTTTTTTCACTCTAAAGTCCAGTTTGTTTATTGCTGACTCTACATATGATTTATAAATGTGAGTAATTTAATGAGACTTCTGGGATGTATGAAGTATCAAGCTCTCAATGTACTTACTTGCACTTGTGCAAGTAAGTAACTAAGCTAAGCTTACTTGAAATTGTCTAGTCATATATAATGTTGTATTATATATTAAGCAAGTAAAAATACTCTATTCTGTAGCTTTCTCTGTCCAGTCCCCTAGTTTGATAGACGTGGAAACGAAACTTTTTCTAGGGGTCTCGTACCCCACAGTCCGTGGGGAGGCTTTCTATTATTAAACAATCATTTTGGTGCTGCAGTAAGCTCGTCACTATTAACTGTGCGAATTAGAGTTCTTATAGTTTTATGAGAACCTGGTATTGTGAAATAAATGATGATTGATTTTGTATAATAATGATGATAATAATCTTCTTATGCTCAAATTATCACCCAAATCTTCGTTCAACAAATAATATTCTTCTGTTACCTCACACCACCGACTTCGTCAACTCTTCCTTCTATGTTCAATCAGTTCTTCTCTGGAGTGCTCTTCCTGTTAAAATCAGGACGTCCACAAACCGTTTTATATTCAAGGAGAAAGTACGTGATCTTCTTCACGCTAGTTACACGACTGTGTATTATGGTATTCATATGTCTGAATGTGTATGTATATGTGTATTGTGTATGTTGTAGTGTGTAGTTGTGTATGTATGTGTAGGAATGATATATAGCAATCTATTTTTGAAAGTAAAGTTAAAAAGTACACGGCGAGGTCGACTAAACTAGCCAAAATTCAGTGGGCTCCCGCGCGCCGACCGGGCCTCACGTTAGTTCAATGCTCACACACGCGCTGCGACGCGTCATCCGTTCGTATCTAGACTATTGAGTTATTAGTAGGTACCTAGCCTAGGTTTATTTGTTTACAAAATAGGTACATAAGTTATTCAGATTCATTAATTATTTAAAAAAAGACAACCCTAACGTCGCAGCGTCGTCAGAACAGATAAGAGTTACCCGATAGAAGGAGAAGTAACTTCTATGTAAATATATGTAACTGTAGGTAATTAACGCTGTGTGACCTAAATTACGACTTTATTGTGTCGGAACAAGAGTCGCTATTTATTTAAATGATTTGGCTGAGTGGGACTTCTGTACCTGTAATATTGTGTATGCTGTGGTAATAGTCTGTATTCCACGTAAGGCATATATCGACTTTGTTTTTGATTATTTAAATTATCACTACATAGTATAAAACAAAGTTGCTTCCCGCTGTCCGTCTGTCCCTATGTATGCTTAGATTTTTAAAACTACGCAACGGATTTTGATGCGGTTTTTTAATAGATAGAATGATTCAAGGGGAAGGTTTATTAGTATAATACATGCATAATATAGTAGAGAAACACTGCTAATTTTAGAGGTTTCTAATGTGATGTCGTAAATAAACACATTTTTTTGCGCTTACATTGCAAACGCTGGCTGAACCCTACGAGATAGATCAAAATAATGTACTACAGTATTGTACACCTAAAAAAGGTCTACAAAAAGTCCGCGATGGTATATGTCTATTTCTTAGGGATAACCCACGATAACCATTTTATATCCTTTACTTTTTACGAGAAATAATGGCTTATTCACGAAGCGATTTTAAATAATACTGCATTAATCCTTATCCAATTAAGTACTTACCTTAAATACATTGTACATTTAATATTGATAAATATGGCTCTTTACAGCATGCAATTTAAATCAATATTTTCGAAGATATTACAAATTTAATCTAGCGAGGCAAATAACAAATATCACTACAGATTATAAAACAAAGTTCCCCGCCGCGTCTGTCTGTCTGTTCGCGATAAACGGAAAAACTACTGAACGGATTTTCATGCGGTTTTTCAAGAGGAAGGTTTATATGTAGTATACATGCATATTATTGTAGAGAAAAGTCGAGAAATTTAAAGATTTGTAATTTGTGCGCTTACATTGCAAACGCTGGCTAAACCTTACGAGATAGATCAAATTAATGTACTACGGAATTGTATATCTTAAAAAGATTAATAAAAAAGGCGATGGTATATGTTTATCTCCTAAGGATAATCCACAGTAACCATTTTTATCTTTTACATATTACAATAAAATTATGGGTTATTTATCAAACTATTTTAAACAATACAGTATTATACCTTATCCAATTAAATACATTAGATACGTTGTGTATTTCATGTCCATCAAAATTGCCCTTTACAGTATATTATTAAAATGAATATCTTAGAAGATATCAGAGATTTAAAAAACGGGGGCAGAGCGGCTGGCGGGCCGAACCGATTTTGATTATTCTTTTTGTTAGATAGGGAACCTCAAGGGTGGTCCCATTTCAAGGAAGTCAGGATCTGATGATGGGATCCTGATAAAATTGAGAGAAACCCTCGAAAATTGTAGGAACGAATAGTGTTTCTGTTTACTTTTCATTACTTTATGAGGTTTTTGCGTTTAGAATCATCATCATATCACGTAGCTGAACTAATGATGAAAAAAAATCATATTACATAAATCTTCACTACATATCACTACATATTATAAAACAAAGTCCCCCGCCGCGTCTGTCTGTCTGTTCGCGATAAACTGAAAACACTACTGAACGGATTTTCATGCGGTTTTCACAAATAGACAGAGTGATTCATGAGGAAGGTTTAGGTGTATAATTTGTACCCGTGCAAAACCGGGGCGGGTTGCTAGTTATTAATAACTTTAAATCTTATATTTTACCTTTGCACCTACCGTGTAATATAATTCTACATCACCCCATGGTTGATTGTTAGAGAATGCTATGGGCATTACCTCTGCTTTTGTACAAATTGTGCATTAAGTTATAAATAAATAAATTTCACTTGTATTTAATTTATTTCACGCCACTATTTATTTATTTTAGCTTACGCTAAAATACTTATAGTAGACTAAAAATTTCTTCTAATCAAATATTGTCATGAAACAAACAATGTTTTTTTTTTTTTAAATCATTTCAATTTCATTACAATGTACTATTATAAAAAATTGATCTTGTACAATAATAGTACGTCACTCTTTGGGGATGTCAATAAAATGTGTTTTAACTTTAACGTTTAAGGGTTCAACAGTGTACCACTGACATAATTTGTTTTAAGTATCTATAAGTGTTTTTCATCCCAAAAAACAATTGACACTCGATTTCCCGCCAATTTCTTTTATCAATGATTGAGTTTCTTAGGTTTAAAAAATAAATCATTCGAAATTCAAACATTTATGAGCGGCTAGGAGCGCAGAACTTTCAGTGTACCCTATGTATAGTTTGTTCAAGGGTGACCAACTTGACTGCATGGATGTCGGAATGCGAAAACAGGATGTTTGATTGCTACTTAAATATGAAAGAACATTTCCATTTGTCCGTCTCATATAATGGCATGTTGGTGAAATTGGCAATATTATCTGGTAAAAAGACCGTTTTTTATTACAAAATGTACAAGTACATCATTAATTGTTGAATACGGAACGTATTTTTAATGAAAACGCGAAATACTCAAAAGAGTAAAATAATTGCAATATATAAACTGGATGAGAATCGAACCAACGACCTCTGGCTCAGCAGTCAGGATCACTAACCACTAGACCTACAAGCCCGTCTGTTTGTTTGTAACGCTTTAATGATCACTTCTAAACGATAACTAGTCAATCGATCATTATGACATTTTGTATACACGTTCTCTGTATTCTCTGTACCTCAGTACAGAAACGGACATACACAACCTTTCATCCCAAAAAAAGTTCTGTTCTTGACAATAATAAACGAGCAAAGCCGCCACCAAAAGCTAGTCCTAAACTGAAGTCTCGTTTAGAGAATCTGGCGCTATCTCATTCACGTTGACGTGTTAACGTTATTTTTAACAAAAAGCTAGATGTTAAAAAAACGTGAAAGTTACTTAGACGTTTCTAGAAACTTTTGAAACTGCTTTTTAGGCTTCAGA
Source organism: Euplagia quadripunctaria (assembly GCA_963859945.1). Classification (NCBI taxonomy): domain Eukaryota; kingdom Metazoa; phylum Arthropoda; class Insecta; order Lepidoptera; family Erebidae; genus Euplagia; species Euplagia quadripunctaria. The sequence goes on from OY982581.1 coordinate 11,530,428, forward strand.
GCTGGCATTTATTTCTTGAATTCCTAAAGACCTAAGATGCTTTTTTTTTAACAAAAAAAGAATAATTGAACATGGAGCACTCGGATAAAAATGGTTGCTGAACATACAATAATTAAGAAACAACTTTTGAAGTCGGTTAATACTATCCTACGTTTGAACCTATCATATATATTCATCCAAAAAATTCGTTATACAATAATTTATTTCTGTAAAAGACTTATCTAATTATACAAATATGGAAGAGGCGCCCGGTCTCAAGTAATCTATATATATCAAAATTAATCCCTATTTCCTTTGGTCACGGCATCACGTTTGAACGGCTGGACTGGAGACTGGAGACTGGAGTTTGTTACTGTCAGTAGAAGGTTCTTATGAAAGAAAAAATTAAGAAAGTAGCGCGGAAAATTAGAAAACTTAACGAGGGACTTACGCGGATGAAACCGCGGGGTTCAGTTAGTGCTTAATATGAGAGATGCAGAGCTTGTATGTACTATGGTTTCTAGAACACGGATAAACATACTTAAATACATTTATTTTTGTAAATACATACGTATTAGACACACTGACCTGTTGGCCTAGTGGTTAATGACCCTGTCTGCTATGCCGTAGGTCGTGGGTTCGATTCCCACTAGAGTCTGGGTGTTCTTTGTGTCCGTTGTTTGTATGTTTGTAAAGTTCCCCGCGACACAGGAGTTGTCTTTTTAAGAAAAAAAAATGTATATATAAAAACACCCAGACCAATGCAAATAGCCATCATGCATACATGATTAATGCATAGAAATATTTACGATGAACGGGAATCGAACCCGGGACCCCCCGGGGGCATTTGAATGCAGTAACACCACGATCTATTCGGCTCGGCAGGTCATGCAGTATTAACTAAGCGTCTATATCAACTATTGCAAATGTCATAGCTTAAAAAAAACTGTCAGTTGGACTACACATCAGAAGTGAAAACATAACTGACACATCTGCCATCTGAGCGTGACGGTCACGTGAGTTCAGTGCCCAATGTGCCTAAAGAAGTTTTCCCTTCAAAAATTAACTAATTAATTATAGAGACTATTATAGGGAAAATGTATAAAATCAAAACGAGAGTACTATGCACAAAAACGTACAGAGGCGGCGGACTTAAGGCTTTCAGCAGTGGATACCGATAACTAATCTCAAACTTAAGTCACTAAAAGACTAATATATACGTAAGTATAACATCATACATTACAAGGACTACTTCTACGCTTTCGAGATCTTAATAAAAAATATCTTAAAAACAGAATCCACTTCCTTCGGTTGCTGCCAAGGGCCGGGTATCTATCGAGTCGTACGGGGTTTCGTACCCCACGCCTTTGCCCCCTCACATGCCCCAGGGGGCGTATGGGAGGGATGAAACCTCTTAATTATTGTCACATATGAATTATTTTGGTATTGACGCGCGTCTCGACCTCCTCTCGTTAGCGTCCCTTTGGATTTCTTTTGAAAGCTCTAGTATTGCTATGTTTACCTAGTATCACAAGGCTGGATTTTTTTTCTATTTGGTTGAATTACTGAAAGAAGAAGGTTTTTTTACGGTGCTTACTTTTTTACTGGTGTTTTTGTGATGGCACAAACTCGAATACAAATGTCTAGTTTATTTAGTTACATAAGTTTGCATATTATTGACTCATTCACTATTGAGCTAAGTGAATATTAATAGAAATTGTGCACACACTTCCTGTCAAATACTGTAAAGTTGTTTTTAGTAAAAAAGTGGTTGTCTAGACTCTAGACTATCGAAATCATCCACCTACTGCAAAAGTTTGTTTTATTATGGAATGATTTTCAGATAGTTTACACATTACTTTTACGTCTCTCTGCTAAAAAAATGTTTTCCAGACAAGAGCGACACCAATGACCAAAATATTGAGCAAGATGATACACCGTCAAGTAAATTTTATTTAAATATAATGAGTAATAATTAACAAACCCTTAGTTAAAAACTATTATGGATTCATATGGAACTATTAGTTCTGTGTTAAAAAACGTCTTTATTCCTGCTGTCTTTTTGAATAACATACACAGAAATAAAAAATGTTAATACATTGTCGTAATTTATATTTTAGGGAATAGGAAAAAAAAATTCAAGATAAGTTTCGGTCATATCTAAATTTTATTCATAAGTATGTGTCGTGTCGCAACTACAATTAAGCCGAGCCTTGGTCTGACTACCCAACTAATGACAACTTTAATTTTCCAAATTCACCTGGCGTTTATGTAATTCACCCCATACATGCGCCCCCTGGCCGCGGGGTGTCTAATGTAAGGCCTGGGGTGGCAAGCGACGCTCACGAAAAGGAAAAGGGGTGGTTCTAGCAATTTTTTTCTGATTTTGCCCCCACCCTTTTTGCCCGATAATACCCTAATGGTCGCTTGCTTCCTTTTCGGCGGACTTTTTTCGTCGTCGAAGATCGAGACGTATTTTTTACTCGCTTGTAATTTCCTCGTTTCCCCTGAAATGAAAAATAAACGGTCAGATTTTTTCTATTGACGTATGATTTTTGAGGTCGCGCGTTCGTTGGTGGATGGGAATATAACAAGTTAGTATGGATGGCCGCGCGATTGAGGTGCGACCGTTAGGCCGTTTCTCGTAGGTGCGACGGACACGACAAAGGTGTCAACGTTATTATTATGACAAACCTTGTTTGTTGTCAAAACTAATTATCGATCGATAATGAAATCAAGTTGCAAGTGGGTTACTAAATAAATAAAATAATGCATGGAGTCTTCATTCAAATTTAAGTCAAATTTCAAGTGAAAATTTATGTAAATCTTTAAGTCACCTTGAATTTTTTACAGAAACGCAAATATTTTCTTAATACGATGTGTGCAATGATAATAATTCTTATACCTTATAATATAATTCTGTTACTAAATATAAAATAGAAATCCACCCCAACCATTTTTCAAAATAGTAAAAAGCTTTAAGGCGGTGTATCTGACTACGATGAAGTGACGGTCCACTATATGGCCTTCTTGGTTCCAATTTTAGCCAAGCGCCTAAAGATCCTTGTCGCACTATAAAAGTAAAAGTCGTAAATTATAAGACTTTTACTGCTGGCAAACCCTTAGCACCGTTCGTGTTCATCTTCATCGCCATTCATTTATTTTTTCTTTTTACGAATATATCTATCTATAATATAAAAATAAATCACTGAATGTGTTGCTAAGCGCAAATCTAGAGAACAGCTGAATCGATTTCGCTAATTCTTTTTTTAGAATATTCCTAGAAGTACGAGGATGGTTCTTACGCAGAGAAAAATTTAAAAAAAATCCTGAAAAAGTCTAAAAGCAACACTTTTCTATACTCCCATACAAACGATTCGTAATAATATTTAAAAGTCAATTTGAACTTTAATACCATAGCATAAAGTTCAAGTGTTAGTAGAGAGGTTCCGGGAAGGCAAAACAATTGAGATACGTTAGTATCGTATAAATATTGATGTGAAATTGTAATTTTAATTGTGATTTTTTATTGACTATTAAAAGAATTTTAGGTGTTTTATAATTTTTATTTTTTGACATAATGTAATTGTTGACTTATTAACTTTCTTTTTCTATCTTACTAGCTGACCCGGCGTCCCGAATAGCAGAATAAGTATTAAAAAAACTAAAAAATTAAAGAATCGACTGTTAGGCGGTACGAAGTTCGCCGGGTCAGATAGTTGTATATGAAATTAAGAAGATAGAATACAAAATGTTTTCAATTTGTTCTCATTTTTTTGTTTTTTTTATACTACTGCTAGTAACTGCCCTTTCCTTTTCATTATTAAATGATTTGACAAGAGGCTTAAGGCGTCATTACGTGTTTAGTAAATACAGGTTTTTAAACACTCTTTCCATTTTATGTAACTTTAAATAAAAATGTTTTGATATTATTTTCTTACTTCACGATGTGAATTGCGTAAAGCTTATTAACCCGCACTTTGCCAGAGGGTCGCCTATACTATTTTTTATACTTGAAAGGGTACATAGAGCTCCTTGAGATGGTGCTATACCTTAAGCTGAAGGGACCCATTTTTTTACGTAACCACAATATCGGGTATTTATATATAAATTAATTATTAATGTAAAGTTATATCTGTACATAAGGTTTTTACACTGAAAAAGAATATTTTAAGGCAAATTTGATTTTTTAAAAATATAATAGCAGATATTGGTATTATCAGATACAGAATAGTGTAACGTAACGTCTTTTTTGTCAGAAAAACGTTTTTTGTGCTATCTCCGTAATTCTGTGGACAGTTTTTACGGATTATATCGGATGCCACAAGGAAATTCTCGGCAAGCCTCGCATGCGAACGTTAGCACATTACTTTTATTTTGGCATCGATAAATTTTCCTACTCGGGGTACCTCCCTGCATAATGCATGCAGCGAAAAAGTAAGGAAAATAGAGAAAAATCGAGGAAAATTTCGCCCCCTCGACGGGCTTCCTTGGGCACCACCTACCAGGAAAGCAGGGGCGCATAGAAGGCTACCGTCCGCCAAGATTAATCCGGTACGGTACGACCGCCCGACGCCGCAGCTTTCATTAAAAATACTGAGACTCTGATGGTTAGCTGGCAGGCTTGCAGACTAGTGGCGCTATAGGGCGCCGTCTGCGGTTTTACACAGAAACGGAACACGTTCTGTTTAAATGAATTCAGAATCTTTCCTTTTTTTGTACAGTGGTGAAAGTGCACGAAGATAAAGAACGCGGTCAAGTGAAGTTTTTTATGTTTAACATACATTCTTAGTGTGTGTAGTGTAGTTATAGGTACCTTAGTACTACGTAGCATCCTCTTACTTTAATCACCAATATTGATTTAGCGATATTAAAATTAAATAGTCAAATTATTATAATTAAGTCCAGGAACACATTTATGTCACCGATACATCTCGGTTTTCGTTATCCGAAGATAAAATTCAACCTCCCAGAGGTTGCATGTAGCTCGATCATAAAAAAACTAAAAGTTTCTGTTCCGAAAACCTTTTCTTTTATAATTCTAACAACATTACAAAATTATACCACCATCTGATGTTTTAAAAGTTAATCGTCTTGGAAAGTGATTTAAATAATGGAAAAAATCTTAAAAAAATTAAGTAAACTGTGTAGACATTGGGGTCGCCATTCGCGATGCTGGGTCATAATCAAAAACATAATTTTATAATCACAAAATTCAAAATAAAGTATTCGATATACCATATATGTTTGATACGATTAAGTTTTAAAAAATAATAATAATAATCATCTATTTCAGGCTGCATAGGCCCATAGATAAATACCTTAATCTAAATATACATACTAAAACATTATGTTAGTAAATAAAACTTAACAAAACTTAACACTAAGTTACTAACTCTTTACTTGCACAAGTCTGTGCGATCTGTTGGTACTTGTTCGTGGAAGCGTGGACGTTTACAGTACAATAGAAAAAAAAAAGAAAGTATACACCCATTCCTGCATAAATATTGAACTGCATGTTATATTTTTTTCTTTATATAAAACAATAAAATATTATATTTAAGATCGATTGCTGCCAAAGTGTCTAATGTGAATAAAACCCTAAGGGCTGGGATAATTTCACTTTAAGTAGGACAGAGACTTGCATTTTGAAAAACAAAAACTGTACGGTTTGTATATTTCTATGTAAACCAATTTCTATTTATTATTTACTCAGATGACAAATAGCAGGTATTCCATGCATTTTTTGTTTGTGAATACTTTAATACTCTGTCCATGCGTTTATTGTTTTTGACAGCTGTTTGAGAACGTAACTGTGCCAGAGTTATTAAGGTACGCATTAAAATAAACATTTTTTACCATCAATTTCATTTCATTTCAAAATATGTGATTTTTGTTTTACACAGTAAAAAGAGTCACGTTCTATTGTACGTAGTGATGAGAACAAATGTTTTTACTGCATATTTAAATCGATATTAACCATTTCTAGATATTATTAGTTTAAACGAGCAATTCTTGTATGGATGTATTTATATTTCGAGTATCTCGGAAACGGCTCTAACGATTTTGATGAAATTTTGTATACAGATACAATTTTGCATTTTAAGTTTCAACTATATATTTGTATTTCCTGTAAAAACGCAATTACAAAAAAATTTAAAAAAAAAAAATTATGATTTTACAAAAAGCTACCGAGCGAAGCTCGTTCTCCCAGGTACTTAGTTTAAAAGGCCTTTCATCTATGGTTAGGAATAGTTTATTAATTGTATTTGCAATAAATAGCATCAACATGTTAAAATTGAACTTTAACTTAGAGTATTGAACAAACTAGAATCGACACTTGAGTTCTCAGTAATTTTAAGGAATCAATTCTCATGTATAATATGAATATTAAAAAAAAAAAGTTAAAAGATTAACTTTTTTTAAATCGATTAAAAGTTCCTCTTAAATAAATTCGATTGTTATTTTTATTGAATCGGCAACGCGTTAGGTCATCCATCACTGACTGCTTATATAACTGTCTTATAGAAAATAAATGAATGAACAGAGTATAAGTCAGTTGTTATCCTACTAATATTATAAACGTGAAAGTTTGTGAGAATGTATGGATGATGTTACTCTTTCACGCAAAAACTACTGAACCGATTGCGATGAAACTTTTTATGTAGATAGCTGGAGACCTGGCACATATAGGCTACTTTTTATCCAGATATTCTTACTTGGGGGCTTACGCGGGTGAAACTGCGGGGCGCAGCTAGCAGTAACTAAATGAATATACTACTTTATTATACTTGGTTCCTAAATACGGAACTAATCTAAAATATACAGCTAGCAGCCGACTAGTCATTAGGATTCCATCACTCACAAAAGTATGTCCAGTCGACCCTTGCATGCTCCACAGTTATTATTTCTTAGCTCTTGCACCCCATGTCCCCCTAGTCGTGCTAAGTACTAAGCGGACTGTTTGTAGGCAAAAAGTAGAGTTACCCTCTAGTCTCCCCACACCCGCTCACGCTTTTAAACCTCAAGCGTCCAAGTGCGGGGAATATGAAATTTTCGAAATGATAAAGCCGGTAAATAATAACTAGTAGTACGCCGGGTACGGCCGTCTAATGTACTGACGGCAAAAAAAAAATTGTACGCACCTTATAACAAGTTATTAACACTATTATAATTAACAGAACTTTTCTAGAAAAGAGCGTACTCCCACCTCAAAGCCGTGTGTAACTCTTGAGTTGTAAGTGTCCATGGGCGACGGTATTCGCTTACCATCAGGTGACCCGTATGATCGTTAACCATACCCTATACCATAAAATATATATATATATATATGGGGTACTGACTGGTAAAACAGATCGAATAAAATACTCTACACCTAAAATGAGTGATCTTTCGGTGACGCGAGAAAAAGATAATGAATGTGATTTCAAAATATTATTATAAATTAACAACAATTTTAAACCAGTTTAAAACTGCTTATAAATATATTATAATCTTTCTTTAAACTTTATTAAAATTAAACATTCAAAGAAATAAGATATAATAGCCGACTTAAAATATTTAGATTAATACACCTCTACTAATATAAAAATACGGACTATGTATACACATATCATACAATTCTTCCGCATTATCGCAGACTGGTAGCATTCCCAGAAGGTTGGTAGCATTGCCACGTTGAATGCCACTCATGACACTCGTACCAAACCATTGGGTTCACGTACAGCTGGAACGCATACGGATTATTTTTATTTTTTTTTTATTTTTTTATATTATAGGGGGCAAACGAGCAGGCGGGTCACCTGATGGTAAGTGACCGCCGTCGCCCATGCAACTCAAGAGTCACAAGTGCGTTGCCGGCCTTTGAGATAGGAGTACCCTCTTTTCTTGAAGGTTTGAAGGTCGTATCGGTCCGGAAATACCGCAGGCGACAATTTGTTCCAAAGATTGATTGTGTGAGGCAAAAAATTTCATGTTGATATTAGCATGCCGAGATATTCGGCCTGCGCTTCTGCTACAAAAAAGGCCATGATGTCCGAGACTGTCGACAGCTTCTCTACAGTGATAAATATGCTCCCAAAACCAACAAACGAGAGCACTCTGCAAATGTTGGATGATGTGTTAATTAAAATATCCATTTTTAAAGTGCAGAGCGGCGCGTCCCATTGCCGCTGAGTGAATAAATTAAGAGGTAAGAGAGTTTTGTAAGTCATCCGCCAAGCATTTATGGCATACTACAGAATTAGGTAGTGTGTTTGTTAGAATTTTCCTGGTGAACTCTTCTGTACCGTGAATCAAACACAGAAATGCTGGAAGACTGACATCTGAAAATTTGCGAACGCCAAGACCACCCAATCGAACCGGCAGGGAAGTTTGGAGCCAGTCTCGGTTGTTTAAAGCCTCATTAAAAATTTGCTGTGTTGATGTTTTGAAAAAAATTGTAATTTTTTTCTATTAATATCAAATGTTTCCAAAATTGCGATGATCGAACAGCATGAGTAAATTAAGGTACGAAAAGACTAAAACAATCTTCATGTTAAGTTTAAATTCAGTACAATGTTATCTTTTGACAAGATATTATAAAAGTACACGAGGGTTACACAAACTTCAAAAAAATAATTATAGAGCCCTAAATGTGTACAGCACCCAATTCACCCAAAACATGCGGCACCCATCAGTGAGCCAAATATGTACATATTATGTAATGTATGTTAAACTGTGTTATTCCATTCAACTTGTTCCTCATTGAAATGAAATAATGAAAGATAGTATTCAAGTTTTTACTATACTTTTGAATTCGATTTCAATTTTACTTTTTGCCTTTTGACATTGAAGGTTTCGCAAGGGAAATGTAACTTCATATAGAGTCAGACGTTTCTAAAATAAAAAAAAAACAGTTATTTACCACAACATTTTTATCGGTTTGTCCTTTTCTAAATTTATTAATAAAGGAAGGTTAACGTAAAATTATGAACCAAAATTTAAAATGTATAATTAGGAAATTTTTGTGCAGTCAGTACGGGGGCAGCAGCGGGGTTCGTGTGTCTGCTTTCACATTTCCCACTCGCAACGTAAGGCGGGGTACGGTACACCCCACCACCCGCTGTGCTCCTGGTGCCTACACCCGCTTTTTATACCTTCCTGCCCGTCGAAAGTAATCAATTTGCGACTTAATTAATTAAGAAAAAAGCTTTGTCCGACGTTTAGTAACTTCAAATGACTTGTGTTATTTTTCTTTCCGTTTTTTGTTTATTAACTTATGAGCAGATCATGGCTATTCTCGATATAATTATCGCCGAATTCTTAAGAACTAAATTAAATTGTTCTCCGATTACTTTCAGAAACTTGATGAATCAAAATCTTCTAGTGGAAAAAGATTTTCTTGATTGTGTTCCTGTAACATTCCAATTTTGGGTTGAAATAGATCCCGTTTATATGTACGTGTTACAGGTATCGTACTAAGGAGTTACAAGGGAATAGAAGTCGACTAGGTATGAGATCCTATCAATGCGGAATATACCTTTCCATTGAAATTATTGCAGATTCAATTAGTGTTGTGTGTATTCTTGAGAGTTCCTTGAAGATTTACATCACTTAAAAGTTTTGTAGAAAAACAATAAAGCTGATGATAGATTCCTGTCTGCTGTACTGCCTGCTCATAGATAAGACCTAACTTATTTTGAACTATCATCGAAACATGATAACTTTATGTATGCAAGTTTGTAAGACAAACCATAGAAATTACATAAAGTACATTACTTTTATGAAATATATGGAATTTGTCGCCAATGTCGTGATTATCAAACAAACCGCAAAACTAAAATGCTTATAAAGCTCACTATAAGTTTGAAAAGGCCGAGTCAGCGCGCAAACATGTTAATTTACCACGCGACCCAATTCCCCCATCCTAATTCTGTACAGTTTCCACACTAGCAGAGCTACAAATACTTTTCCTTTAGTTTCGTTTCACCCGATATCGTCGTTATCTAGTTAGCCCGGGTCGACGAGGGTCCGAAGGGTCCGGACTAAGTACCAGGACCGCATAGGTAGGTAGGAGGCTCGCGTGATGCCAGCCCCACACCCGCCAAGACTATTTATAAACGCTCGCGCTACGCAATGCCAGTGAGGGATTGTGTTCTCGCACGCTGAAACCAATTAGAGCTTATATGATCCTGGTAATGGTATTTTTCTTCATGTATTTTTCTCTTAAATTATTATTTTCTTTTGTTTCCTTATCTGTGACTATTAATTTCGTCTTCCAATAGATAATAAAACTCTACCCATTTAATAGCGTTATTCAGTCGGGTGTAGTATTTATAATAACTACTTATATATTTTTTGTAACTTGTAAATGTTTATTAACTTAAAATATAATAATAACATTGCTTTAATGTCCTTAAAGTCACTTTTAAATATCCACCAAGTTAATAATCGAAAGAAGATAATAAGAGACAAGTAGAAAAACATAATAATGAACGACTTTGTTAGGAACGTGAACTGCCTGCCAATGTTATGTTAGATAAAAAAAATGGTAAAACAAGGTCTGATTGGTAATGCATTTATCATAATTATCGTAAGTGATGGTGATGAGAGACCATTTAAATATTCTATTAACAATGTATGGGTATCAATCCATACATAAATACGAAAGTTATTAAAGGTTTACTACCATCCTACAAATATTATAAACGTGAAAGTTTGTGAGGATGTATGGATGTTTGTTACTTTTTCACGCAAAAACTACTAAACCGATTGCGATGAAACTTGGTGTGTAGATAGCTGGAGATCTGGATTAACACATAGGCTACTTTTTATCCCGATATTCCCACGGCACCGGGACTTACGCAGGTGAAACCGCGGGGCGCAGCTAGAATATTTATAAACACGTTAAACATTCTTCAATGGTTGAATGTCACAATCGCGTCATATAAATTAGAAAAACAACTAAAAAAAAGCTTAAATACCCAGGGAACAATTTTATATTATATATTTCCGCAGCTACATTAGCTAGAATAGTAACCACCCCTAATAAGCCTAACGAGAAGTTACTTACATCAAATATTATAATCGCTGTTTACTAAAACAGACGCTTAAACTTATAAATGCAATGCTACCATCCGAAACATTTCATAGAGCCTACCCCTATATAAATTTTACCTTAAAAATCCGCAAATTCGGGGCTCCGGCACGGTCGGTAGACCTTTCCGAAAAGGGTCCACCAAAAGGGATTTGCCTTGGGATCGGAGCATTGGGCCCTACACTTATACAAAATGTCCAATATGAGCCCGCCCTGCGAACCCTCGGGGGTCCGACGTAGCTAGCCTGTGAATGTAAACACACAAGTTTGTTGCCTAACCTATGGTCTATTACGTAAGTGGTTGTCAGTTGTGACCGAAATCATGACGATCATTTGTTTGTAGAAAAAAAAAACAGCTTTTTAATGTCTGTGGACCTAAAGTTCATATTATACCTACTGATAGATAATAAGGACTAATGAGTATATATATCCTATTTGAAAAGTTTGATATATGAAATTATATAAACTTCTCTGTATTCAATGTTTTGCAGTGTATAAAAGACTCCACTACCGTTTTGCTACAAAAATGACGATATCTTAGAAAAAAAAAACAGTCAGCCGTAGGACTGCACGTCAGAAGTGAAAACATAACTTCACAATGTATTTGCATATACATACACACACATCTGTATATATATAATTAGGTTAAAAATAAAAAGTAGGTAATAACATATCTAAATGTATACATAGGGTACACTGGAAGTTCCGCGCTCCTGGCCGCTCATAAATGTTTGAATTTCGAATGTTATATTTTTTTTAAATATAAGAAACTCGGCTCCGTCTTACGAATTTTCGATCAGGGTCACGTGTCCTGGCGCGAGTTTATCATTTTTTACCCATTCCAAAAAGTGCACAACGCCGCTAAAGAAGTTTTCACTTCAAAAACATACTGGCTAATCTAATTTAAGAAGTATATTAAAAAAAATAAAGTTACACATTGAATCTCCAATATTTATCCCCGATCGATAGTATATACACTCCGCAATATCTTTGAATGGCATTTTTAGTGCCACATTTTTTTGTTAATATTCAGTAAAAATATTACTCTACTTTTCAATGGCTACAGGCAAATATAAAAAAAAGGATTTTGCTATTTACAAATAATTAAGTAGGTTATTCCACCATGATACCGCCATGATTATATACAATCATGATGTATTCTTCACCTAAACCCAATTAAAAAACAGCCCTAATATGAATAATAAAAATAAAGTATTAAAGTTAATAAATAAAAATATCACTGTTATCTAATATTATAATGCTATTATCTTTTCAGGTAAGAACAAAAGAAATGCAAAATATACGTCACTGAAACTACACAGGTAAGATAACCTTACTTATAATGACAAGAAAAAAAAACACAGTCACTACATATTACAAAACAAAGTCCCCTGTCACGTCTGTCTGTCTGTCTGTTCGCGATAAACGCAAATACCACTAAACGGATTTTCATTCCGTGTGAAGCATAACTAGCAACCCACCCCGGCTACACACGGGTAGTAGAGACATCTTCAACAATCATCAACATATTATGTGTAAATTGATTGAAATATAATTTCAATCAATTCACACAAAATCTTAACAAATTAAACACCTAAACCTTCCTCATGAATCACTCTGTCTATTAGTGAAAACCGCATGGAAATCCGTTCTGTAGTTTTACAGATTATCGCTAACAGACAGACAGACAGAGGCGGTGGGTGACATTGTTTTATAATATGTAGTGATACATGTCACATGAATAGGTAGTTATTTAAATGTTTTTTTTTAATTATGGGTAAGGTATTTGTTCAACTGCCGACGAATAGCGACCAGCGAAGATTGTTCCCTGGATAGATTCCTACAACTAGGTCAAAACACAAGAAACCACAATATTTAGCAAACAAGAATTGAAAATTGGAATTTCTTGTGTTGTTGCTCTAAAGTTGATAGCTTACCTATAAAATTAAACATTTTTGGTTGAACTTCTGTCGTTTGGTAAAATACGAATAGGATCTTAATTGGAATTATTATGAGTCTTTATCTATATATTAAAACGTGATGAGATTTTTCTGTACGCATCTTCAAGTAAACTAGAGATCGAATTTCCAACATGGTTTATATCATTGGCCAATATTATTTGACCTGTCATTGTATAGAGTTTTGTACCATGACAGGCCAAAATATATACTGGACACTTTATGTATCCGTTTTTGCAATTTTTTAAACTTTATAGCAAAAGGTATAGATAAAAATATAAGAATTTTGGTCAAATTTCGACCACCACGTAATCTCTAGTCTATATAATTTCACAACATTATATATGGTAAAAGTTATTGCCTTAAACTAGCTTTTGTCCGAGACTTGGCGAGTCTCTTTTTTTTTTATGGTATATGGGGACAAACGAGCAGACGGGTCACCTGATGGTAAATGACTGCCGCCCATAGGCACCTGTAACTCAAGAATCACAAGTGCATTGCTGCCCTTTAAGGTGGGAATAGGGGAAGAGCAAGAAGACGGGAGAGGGGGATTAGTGGGGAGGAGAGGCGGGAGAGGGGAAGGACGGGAATAGGGGAGAGGGCAGGATTAGGGCCTCCGGTAACCTCACTCACGCGGCGAAAAGCAATGCAAGCATTGTTTCACGGCCGGTTTTCTGTGAGGCCGTGGTATCGAGCGGAGACGAGCCGATACGTGCCGAAGCATGGCTCTCCCACGTAAAGAGTCCAGTCTGTCTTTACCTTTTTTCTAGATGAAAGGTACAATTAAGAATGCAGTTAAAAAGAACAGTGTGTATAGGTATTGAGTGTTCAGTGTATACTTTCATTGTTGTCGTCGCCTTGTCAAGCATCGCACAGGAATATTCCAACGCACAGCATTTTAGTTCAGTTGTGAGGATGATAGGTTGGAAAATTTGATAGAAGTTTTACTGTTTATGATTCTTTGAACTTTAGTAAAAAAAAATAAAGAGTTGTCTTCTGTAGTTGCTTTGAAAATGCACCAATATCAGTGGCTATACTCAAGTTCATCTGCCAGGGTGACGATGAGCTTATCAGGTCAGGGAGAAAGGTCAGCCGAAGAATCCAATTAGGTTGGACAGCGTTTGTGGCTAAAAACTCAGTCTTTTCGGTGTGTGTTATCAGTATTGAAAAAGCACTATCCCTAATAATCACAGTAAGCGCCAAATAGTACAGAAGTAAATATTATCTTATCTGTGGTACAGGTTGTTGCAGCAAAGTTGTGGTCATATTTTAGAAGGATTATGTGTAGCCGAAAACTAGTTGATTAACTAGAAAAATATATATATATTTAAAAAAAATATATTTCTTCGTAAAATGATTTTCATGCTAGTTTCAACAGTTTTGTTTTAATGCGGATGTTTTCGTAATAATCCGGACATTCCATCAACATTAAATAGGTACCCATAGTTTTTTAACGAAATATTATCAGTCATACCAACTTTTAAAGTTTCGCGTTCCATGATATATATTTATGTATAAAGACGGGAATTAACGCGATCACTGAATAGGTATTACATCTGAATTAACTGACGTTTCGACCACATTTCACTGCGACAGTGCGATATATATCTGACAGTTTTAAAATACGTTTTCTGCATTAAACATCACGAATTTTCCTAAAATTTTTAGCGCTTTTTGTCTTTCACGGGGTCTACGATACGATACTAAAATAAAAGAGAATGCTTAAATATAACATAAAATGAAGAAAAACCAGACATATGCCTTAATACTTTACACGTACTACAAGTGACCAGTGTAGGGGAAAAATATACATTTACTAGCAACCCGCCCCGGCTTCGCACGGGTAGCAGAGACATCTTCAACAATCATCAACAAATTTCATCAACTAAATCTTAACAAATTATACACCTAAATCTTCCTCAAGAATCACTCTGTGTATTAGTGAAAACCGCATGAAAATCAGTTCAGTAGTTTTTCAGTTTATCGCAAACACACAGATAGACGTGGCGGGGGACTTTGCTATTTCATATGTAGTGATGTAGACGATGTAGTGATAGAGTGTTTATTTTTTACCTATTAAAATATGTCTCAGAAGGAAAAAGAAATAGTTCTTAACACACACAACTAAAGAAAATCGGTTGACAATTTTTTATTTATTTATTTGCCTATTTATATATAGATTTGGCTGGAGTTAGTAACACACTGGCTACGTTAAAACAATGTCCATCAATACAAAAAGTAAAAACAAATTGTTCATGATTAAAACATCGCCATCTTTACCTTTGAAGGCTCAAGGCCATATAAAAAAAGTCATGAAACAATTTCTGGCTAGCACTCAGCTGCTCTTTACAGCGAATACAGGATGTGCTAAAAGTACATATAGGGGTGTCGGGGAAAAAGTTATAATAACATTAATGTAGGTTCTTTTGACAGCTCGCCGGTCGTCGTTAGCAGCCCTGTGCTCTGTATCTTGTCATAATCTTTTAGTGACGTAGTACTTGTCGATAGTGTATGTACATCGATAAAAAATTGTTTAAGGAGTGTTAAGGAGTATTCATGTGTGTTATTCGGATGAATATGGTTGTCATTGTACCACTAAGTATCACCACGCTATTAATTCAGATATAAACTAAAAAATAATTTTTAAAAACCAAACCAGCATCAAAAACCATAAATAAATGTAGCTATCATAAGATAAAAATGTAAGTAATTTAAATACACAATTTTTTTTATATTTTTAATTATTCAAACTCGTGTGTGTTCAATCGTAATAAGTTTTTAAATACGTATTTAAAATAAACTCTACTCCATATATGCCCAAATCGAATCTGGTTGATATTCGAACTAATGTACTATAAGTTCCTTTGTAATTTTCTAATATGTTAAAGTAAAATCGTATCGACGTCTGTTTTATCGACAGAGCAGCAGCTCGCTTCAGGCCGCATCACTAATTACGGGACGCAGACGGCGGCGCCGGGTCGAGCCAAGGGTACACGGTCCTCTCGACTGAATTTTTTCCCTAACACCCCACACCCCACCGGATGGGGTGGGGGCTTCCTGTCCCTCCCGGACCCTTCTTAACATTTCCCTGGCTCGGAGGCACAGAAGGAAGACGCCTCGCTTATATGAAACCCTGGTACCTACCGCTCGGGTTATATACTTTTTTAGGGTCAGACCCTTTGAGGCCTTTCTCTCGAGTTAGGGACCTACATATTCCCTTTTCAGGCCCTTTTTGACCTTTGTAGGTTTAGGCGGCGTTGTTTCGTCGTTATATTATATAAAAGTTTCAGATTTCTCTGAGTAAGGGACGATGTTGACACGGTCGCTATGTGAATTTTTGACATTTACTATAAAAACTATTCATGGTTTAGTTATGAACTTTGGTAGATTATACAGAGATATATTAATTGTTCAATTTGCATCATCTATTAAAACTACTACTACTGCAATACCAGTTGTCAAAAAGCCTTCATCAGCGTTATGTATATTTTTCTTTTTTATTAAATTTAAATAAAATATCAGTATATTTCAAGGGCTACATTGTAATACTATTAAAAAAGTTTAGTATTATTTTCTTTTACTTTCAAAAAACATATTTATATTACTAATTTCGTAACTATTTATCAAGAAACTACTTGAAAAATGATGAAAGCACCTAATGGTTCCGTATTCAAATAGTAGGATTATTTTTTACCTCAAGTTACCAGGCGACTAGCGCACCGAAGATATGTATTGAAGACTGTTTTTAATCGCAACGCCAATATTTTGACTGCGTATCTGCGAGTATATCGTGCGATCAAACTGCGTAGATGTGCACTGAATTTTTATATCTAATTGTTGATATACAGGTAGCTTTTGAAATATTTTTGCATTTTTTATCAGGTTAAAGGGGTATTTCTTTTTTTCATTAAAAAGACGACTGTCGCATAAGGAATATTCACGGGGGGCTTCACAAACATTTCAACAACGGACACAAAGTGAATCATACAATTTATTATCCCGTATACGCTTTGAACCCACAACACTCGGCGCGGCGTAGTGGCGAGGCGACCAGATAAACTATTGCGCCATCCATGCAGTTATAATTTTCATTTTGATAAACATCCTTAACATTGTTGTGCGTATCTTTGTTTCTGTAAAATACAATAGGCAGTCATGGGACTGCCGACAGAAGTGAAAACTGAAAACGACGTGTCGCGTCAACGACATTAGCATGTCGGTGAGCGAACCCATCAACTTGAGAAAATAAACATTATTTTTGGGTTGTTAAGAAATATTTTTAGGAATATTTTTTTATTATAAATTGTTTTTATCAATGTATTAATATGGTAATAAAATTTTCATTAATTGCGCTGCTTTAAACCAACAAGATTAGATCATTTAAATGTCTAGCTAGATGGAGTGTCGCACTACAAAACAACTAAAACGAAAAGGCCAATTTTATTATGCTTGACAGACAGTTACGTTTTACGCTCGCGAAACTTCATTACATTATACTTTACTAGTGTGTGTGCAAAATGATACCATTTGACGACATACTCCCATTGAACAGAAATTTACTCCACAAAAAAATATAATTTTAAATCGAGTAATTTTCATACTTTTTTAAATCGAGTAATTTTCATAATGAATTATAAAGAAATTTTGAATCCATATTTAAACTGAGCGAGCCAGTATTTTTTTTTTCGTGTTCGGGGCTCCGCCACGGTTCATCACCTCACCATGGCTAAACTGGCGAGCCTAAAGGCTTCATGGTTTGTTTTGATTTATGTTTTCGAAAAAACCCAATAAACTATGTTCAAATTATATTTTTAATATTTTTTAGAGAGTGGAAAATATTATAATTTTTGTTCAAAAACAAGTTACTATCTCTAATGAATTTGGTAAAACGAAATAAAGTAAAAATATTCATTTAATTAACTTTTTATTACATTAGTGACCTTCCTTCTGGATCTGTTTTCTAAAAAGGGTTTGCCTCGATGTTCACTTTTGACATTATCTAGTTTTTGCTAATGAAAATATCAAATGTTGAAAAACTGAATGGACAGAACATAACAAGTGTCAATCATTATTACTTGCCATTTTATCATTCTTGTGATTCAAAACTTAAAACCTCGATAATAATACAACTCTTCCAAAACCTCCTGCTCGCTGTTTTTCGAATATCAGCACTTATGCATTTGCAGGCCCCATTTTTATACGGGAGTTTAGAAACCATAAACTGGCAACACTCACGTCAAATCCAAAATGTCGATTAAGAATCGAAATTAATTTCCGAAATTTTGAAAAGACTTATTTAATTATTTTGCTTTAACTTATATGAAATAATTACACTTACCGATAAAAATTTCAACAAAATTAAATATAAATAATATTTAAAGTACCACCGGGGGGTGGTACTTTAAATATTGCCATGCCATGTTATTTAACAAAAATTATAAATAGAAAGTCAATGCATAAGCAAATAAAACACCGAATAACAATAATAACACGCAAAATGGTGTTTTTGTTTTTATTTGGTGTTTATTTGCTAATCTAACAATGTACTAAGTAAAAAATGGAAACTAATGAGTACGAATTATCTAAAATTTTATTTAATTGTATTTCATTTTATATAATAATTACCTATCTATACTATTTATGAAACAATTGTTTATGTTGAAAATTGTTACCACTACTTAATAGAATATAATAATAGTGCATGTGGTGCTTTCCTATTACTAATTGTTACACTAGACTAGTATATCTGTATCACTGTATCCTATTAAGCCAATACAGAAAATATTATTCTTTCAAAAAAAAAAAACTGACTTCAACAAAAAAAACTATTCCATAAAAGACTTATATATGGTTTTCTCATGGATGCCATTGTCAGAACTGGACCAAATTGAAATGGGACCACACGGGAAGCACCAGCTTTCAAATAAAAAAAGAATAATCAAAATCGGTTCACCCAGTCAAAAGTTCTGAGGTAACAAACATAAAAAAAAAACATACAGTCGAATTAATCTAACCTCCTCCTTTTTTGAAGTCGGTTAAAATATAAAGAAAATTCGTCGATACTTTTTATAAAGACTAAAATATGTGCAGACAGCATGCATCTCATTCGCGGGGACGTGACGTACGACTCTTCAGTCGACGATTCAGTCGTTCCATGTTTCGTGACAGTACTAATGTACTAAATGAACGAAGTCCTATAAGCTCACAGAATAGTTCGTTCTAGTTTCATGTCAGGAATTAATTCCTAATAGTACTTAGTTCGTGAACTATCACAAGCCTACAACCAGTCGCGAATGCCCCGCAGTGACGAACGAACGTTGTGATGCTTTTGTAAGCAGTAAGCTTGCGATTTGTGAATTTGATTGAAATAAGTACAAGTACTTACTTAGTATGGCAATGGATCTTTTATACTATTAAATTTAACAATAAAGCTTCTTACGTCTCAGTCGAGGCGCAAATATTTTTCAGTCTAAAATAAGGGTGCTTTTTTTATTAAATCTACTAATCAAAAAACATAATATATATTTTTAATGAACACTTCCTATTTCATTCACAATGCCAAAACCTTTCCATTCCAGGAATTTGATGGTTTTCAACGGTTTCTAAGATATGACATCTCCCTGCCTTACGCCCTCCTTATAGAGACTCAAGCACCGTTATGTTTCGATCGAATCAAAGGTTTCCTCATAGTCCACAAACCCTAAACACGGCAAGTTGAACTTTACGGTCTTCTGTATACCTGGCATTATTGTTGGCATTATCATTGAGGGTTTTAAAGGTGTCCATAATTGCCAGCAACATATCTTTTGCTTTGTGACCAGTGTCCGGTAGAAAGTAAAGGAATTGTTCCACTGGTTCATTATATTATCTTGAACGAATCTCATAATCAAATAAAGCTGATCGATATATAGTCGCGGATAAGGCTGCGCAGCGCCAGCGACACTTGTTGGAGTTGATATCATCATTTAGGTATTTACTTATGGTTTTTTTTGTCGGATAGGGGGCAAACGAGCAGACGGGTCACCAGATTCTGAGTGACTACCGCCGTCTTTAGACACATGCAACTCAAGAGTCACAAGTGGATTGCCGGCTTTTAAGGTGGGCGTTGGGGAAAGGGGGTTCTCACTCGGCGAAACACAACACAAACATTGGTTTTCTGTGAGGCTATGGTATCACTCCGGTCAAGACCATTCCTGCCGAAGCATGGCTTTCCCACATACAAACTAATAATGAGTTTTAGAGTACTGTGTAATGCTGATTAGGTACTTTCTTCGATTACCTTTTGGAAAGTAGCTAATAATTGGTAGGTACTAATTATGAAACGCGACTAGATTACCGCCCCTAGCGGTCTGCCACCCTAGGCACGTGCCACCTTGGCTCTGGAGAAAATACGTCACAACCCAGTCAGGTCGCGGGTTAACTATAGTTAAATTTAAACGGCCCTCTCGGTTGGGGTAAAGCCAAATATTTTTTTCTACAAAGGTCAATATCCGATGTTTTAATTTTCAATTTATCGATATAATGTTTCTTCTATATTATGATATGACTTACAATACAATATCATCTAGTTTGTAAAATTGATTTTCAATAAATTTGCAAATAAAATTGTCGCTCCACAACCCTTTATTATTTCCATCGCCAACACGTAATCGTATACAATCGTATCCACGTCATCCACAACGTAATCCTGCTAAAATGACAATATACGTAATTCATCCAACATTTGATCATGTTAACTGTCATCTGCATCAATGATGGAAATTAACAACTGATATCAATAAAACATAATATTTTTTTTTGTATTGACAAGTAAGATAACTCCTTCATGAGGTTATGAAGTCCTGTTGCATGATTTGAAAAACAATACATAAATCGATATCATCACTATTATTCTCGTGCACAATTTTAATGTACCCTGATTTTAGTTTAATGATATTTATTCAACATTTGATTGTATTTTAGCTATCATCTGCATCATCAATGAGGAAACTTAACTTTCGACGGGTCTGTTGGTCTAGTCGTTAGTGATCCTGGTTGTAAGCCAAAAGTCGTGGGTTTGATTCCCACCCAAGATAAATAATTGTGAGCATGATCATTTGTTCTGTGTCTGGGTGTAAATTATTTGTAAAATGTACGTATTTAGTAGTATACAACTATGTTTATCAGCAGTTTGTTTACCATAGTAGACGCTCTGCCTAGTTTGTGATCAGACGGCCGATTTAACTTCTAGGAACACATAATCACTCTCTTTTTTGTTGACAAGTAAGACTGACTTTATCAGTTTATGAAGTCCTGGTATTAGGAATAGAAGAGTTTCATGTTGCTTACTGTGAAAGTTATTTTTGCAAACTACAATTAATATTGTTGTCGTTTCTGATATTGTTGTTCTGGTTGCCTGAAAGAAGAAACAGCATTTAGTCATAAGGCCGCCCATTGCTGTAAAATATTTGTAAGTAAAATGTAATACTAAATTATTTAATGCAATAAAATAATGTTTTCTGATGTTATATTAATTGACTATCACCTATTTACAATAGTCCAATAATAAAGCATTCGCTAAATTTGTACCAAAAACTTTTCGCCTCCCGGCAAAAAAGTGTCATAATACAAAAACAGCTATTTCGAGAAAACAGAACTTTTATGCCTGTGAATTCAACAAAACAGCTACCCAGTGAAAAAGTTTTTCACTGAGCTAATAACGATGTTTTTACAGCTGAACAAATGCAACATTTGCTATTCAATGCTATAAAAATGTTAAAACATTTTGTGATATGACACTTTTTTGCCGGGAGGCGATTTCATAACCGAGAAGTACTCGATAACATTTCTTTTAACTACTCATCATGTCTATACTTTTGGTAAGAAATTAATAATGTTTTTACGCAGATAAAGTCGCAGGTACCAGCTAGTAATATGTAAACTGGCAAATCCTTCGGGCATTCATGCGTTATGTCCATCGTATATTTCGTTCCTAATCGACACAAAAATTTATGACAATGTATATTTCACATCACTAATGATTTGTTTATGGTGTTTATATTCGATATTTAAAAAATATCTTTGATGTAATACTCGGTATGTGATTACTCGAGAGTGCTATTACAGAATCGATTAATCGTTTTCATTTTTCGTTATCGATGCGAGTGAATCGAGATATTTCATGGCGTAAACTGGAAATTATGAGGTTGGGTAGACCTATATAAAATATGTGTTGAGCATAAAGCCTTTGTGGATTTGAATCGATATTGTTATAATATATGTGCAGTATTAGTAGAATGCCTGCACTAGTCAGAAAATCTGTACTTTTATATTAATTACACAACGATATTTCTTCAGTAACATTTTTAGACACTAATTCTTACTTAGTTTATTATTGTGTGTTTATTTTTACTTGGTGTGGCTTTCTTATTGCGGAACCTGTGCTTGTTTGATTGATTTGTTGATTGTTATACATTATTGCGCGATTTTTTTAAACACGTGGTTTAAAACATCGCGCCATAAAACATAAGAAAGAGCGTTTTGTGTCGTGTGTTGTTGTTGGGGAAATGTAATGAGTAAGTAAGTTTAACAGAGTGGTCCAAGTAGGTGCTTGAAGTAATGGAATTTTGTTATATTAAAAGTTATTGTGATATTGTTGCTGCACACTAGCAGTAACAAACTCTTGAATCATTTAGCCATAAAACTATTGTTTTAATTAATGAAAAACCCAGTTGATTTTTTGAAATGTAATATAAAACATGAAATTCCTTGTGAGTGCAGGAATATATCCGCTATATTTTGTTTTTTTTTATCACATTTAATTTTATCAGTCTAATTCGGAAGTTACTTATTTTCCGAAAAGTTATACTAAAATTATACCGTTATTAGACAGAGGCATTTCCGTCACTTTAATCCAGCGTAGCAAGATATTTTCGTACATTTGACATTTTGACTCTGAGATTACAAACGAACTTTGCTGAGTCAGTCGTAAGCGCCCGCCAACTTACTAAGGATTATACTACTTTAATATAGCGCTGCGACCGTATGTACCTCCCTTAAGTGCCACTGTCACGAGCCAAAAGGCGAACAAAGTAGCAGAGGCAGTACCCTCCTACACGAAGTATAGCCGCCGCGCGCCACGGGGGTAAACTTTGATACCCCAAAACCTCCACCCGCGTTATGCCCCCCTGGTACCCGGCCCACCCACTGCGGGGCTTTGAGGACGTCTTTGAGCCCAACTTTAGCGGGGAAAACCCCAAAATTCAAGTTGGGCCACGTCCCCGATTACAAGTCGACGATATCTTTGAAATTTTCTGGTCTCTTGGCATTACGGCCGTAGTTTTTTACTATTTTTCAGACGTTGGTATGTAGGTTGAGGAGGATTATTGCGTTTTTTTTAAATTTCAAAGTGAAGGGTTTGAGAATCTGAACATTTTCGCTTTAAACAGGAGCCTATTTTAGCGACATATTAATATAATAATCACATATTTTGAAAGTGGACAGGATTAAGTATCTGCGCCATATGAGTTTATATGTAGGTAACATTGATTTCTACGACTTACAGACACATCTGATTAAGTATCAAAATCAAGAACTCTTGTCTCTTTCCCACCTGCCTTCCAATTACTTGTTGAAACACTACTTATGTAGAACTAGTACCTACTTGCTTTGACGTAGCATTATATAGATTTGTTGAAGTCGAGTTACTTTTGAAAGAAGTTTTAGTTTTTATTTCCCATGATATTTATACGTGTACACAATTTTAGCTACTATTATTGACTACTAAGACGTAACAATGTATATTGTTACGTCTTAAAAACATGGGATCTCGGGCTGTAGATTTAATACTACAGTTTAACGGATCAAAATATTTTGAGCCGTTTCTGAAAAATCGGTGAAAATACAACATACATATCTGAGACCATAATAGTACCTCCTCTTTCAAAAAAGATGAGATGATGAGAATTATACACTGCTAAATATATTTTCTACAAATACTACATATAATACAATAAAAAGGACCATGTTTAATTCTAAAATAACTTAAAGATCAAGGCACTCTTAAGAGTTTTCTCAAGAGTCGTGTCAAATAAAAGACATCAACGTGCGACTCAAAATATAATTTTAAATTTTCATACTACTTTTAAATAAAAGTAGCGTTGTACAATAAGTACCTAATGTAACATATTTTGAGTATGGTAAGTAGTGTTATAAGTAAAGAGTGTCCGTATAAATTGTTTATACAAAACATTGAACAAAACCGTTTATCATATTTTCGTTGGCTATTCTTTTAAATGACTAGCAAACCTGTGCGATTTCTGATCTATACATATGATGGTAATGTATGTCATTAGTTTTAGCTTATCGCGGTGTAACAAACCAATGAGGTTATAATTTGATGACAATTATATGTAACGTACGTTTTTTTATTAGACCTTTACACCGTATAACTTATGTTTGAGTGGTTACTCGTGCGTTTTACTACTACAAAATATGTTTTTAATAATCCTAATCTTCTTTTATTTTTTAATGGTTTGGCTTGGAGTGTAATATAACTTTTACACATTTTATTTAGAATTTATCACTCACGCTCACACGCTCGAGCGTATTTTGACGGTCCTATAATATTTTAGAAAATGTAGAGATGTAAAAAAAATGTATTAAAGTGGTCGTGTCGAAGGTAAAATTATGTATTTATTTATTACAAATAACATTTTACGGAGTAAACCAAGTTTTGCCCATACCAGCAGCACAGATCCGTAAGGAGTTGTATTTTAGCTACCAAAACTACCCGAAATTTACAGATATGACCAGGCGTAAAGGGATACGATAATACTAGGGTAGCAAGCACCGTAAGTGGTATAAACAAGGATAGTGGTGTGATCGTACAGTACTAGGCGTAATGTTTATTTCGAAACTGCTGGGGTGACATACTTAGGTGTGGTTTCGAAGTTTTAAACAATGTTTCATTTTACAGTGGTTCTCAAATTTTGGACATTTTAGCGACACATACACATCAAAGCATTTTAGGTCGTTTTGCAAATGCACCTGTGTAAAATAGATATCAATATCGTCGTCCGATTTAAGCTAATACGCTTTTACAATAGATACGATATCATATCTGCATTTCTGTATGTGTGTCGACTTTATCCTCGATGTAAAAATCGATTTTTCAGAGGTAAATGGTCCAAAGTCGTTTTCATTTGAACGCATAATGCTTCATTTGATGCTCACATTCAGTGAGGTTAGTTACCACTTTCCATAAATTATAATACGATATTAAAGGAGTTTTATGACAGAATATAAACTGCGGCTAAAAGGGAAAAGGGTTTTTTATTATTTTCGAAATACCTACAGCCTGAGGCGAGAAAGCAAAGCTATCTATCGTTTACGATCGCCCAAGTTAAGATTGGGTTAGTTACCCTTAATGTATATTTGGTAATAATCGTTCTCGGCTTTAAAACATTACAACATTAACGGATATAGACCTCCTTTACTTTATAGTTGCTTTGTACTACACTGTTTGTGAACAAAATATTTTAAGAGTTACTTTGCTACTTTTCTCAATATTACCAATACATTCAGTTTAATAAAATAAGACATTCGATCTCGATAATATAAATATGCTTTTTCTTAATTGAATTAAGACAAACATCTTATGTTTCTGGTTACTAGGGCAGCAATGAAGTGCGGGAGGTGCGATTAACTACTTCGTAAATAAGCAAAGTAATACTGCAAGAAGAATTACCGGCTGGCCGCCAGTGGCCGGGTAAGGCAACCGGATATTTCTTTTAGCTGTCCAAAGAACCCCCCGGTCATAATGCCCTAGTGGGGGCCGCAGGGGGGCAGATATAAAGATACAGGGCCCCCACTTATCCCGGGACCATACCCGGTCCTTTTGCTTTTATAGGGGGTGTGTATAAAACCGAATCGCCCGGTTTTAGCTGTGCTAGAGTGTTACGATCGGGGCCGGCGGCGGCGGTCGCATTATGTCGACGGAACGAGACTATATCTGATGTGGCTATGGTGCCCTTGTACTTACACACAATGTTTAGACGACGGCTTCACTCATTTATTAGTCTGGCGTTTCAAACAGTCAATAAAATGTTGAATGAAGGCTCTGTAATAAACGGAAATTAATCAAGAAAAACTAGAAAAACTGCGGTAGGCAAAGTCCTATTTTTTTTTATAAGTGATTATTACTTTTGTTGTTCATTTTATTATCAAGGGTTACTACCATTTGCCATCTATAATGATGTCATAGCTCACGATTTTTTTTCAAATAAACAGAATTAAAGCATTTTTCAATCTACAATTGTGAAGGGTACGCAATATAGAGCAATGATTTATTTAAAACATCCTGTATATTGGACGTCTAAAATGCACTGTAAACGTTAGATAGTGTAAATTTGGATAAACCTTCAGGATCTGGTTTCTCGATCATTTACATATATGTAAGTACTTGTGAGTAATGTTTTGTAGTTTATTAATAAACTAGCCGTTCTCCGAAGTTTCATTGCTTTGCTCCTAAGGGTCGTAGCGTGATGTTACATAGCCTATAGCCTAACTCAATATATACTCTATGCATTACAAAAATAATTTTTCTAATCCGAATGGTAGTTCTAGAGATAAGCGCATTTAAACAAACAATAAAACAAAAAAGCTTTATTGTATTAGTATTGATTTGAAATAGGTTAATTTGTCTTTATTACTTATTGATAAATATAATATATAATAAAATATGTTGAATGTGTAAGTACAAACACACTAAGTATATGAAATGAAATGAAATATTAAATGAAATGAAATATGAAATGAAATGTGAATTGAAATATGAAATGAAATATGAAATGAAACATGAAATGTAATGAAATATGAAATGAAATATGTTTATTTGCATAGAATACAGGTAGTACCAGGCATTACATGGGTGGTTTTGGATCAATGCTATATTCTGCCTTGTTTTGGCATGCAATGTTATTGCATTATGTGTCATGTACGCACTCTGTATGAACCATGTGCTTAAATGTTTTAAGGGACAAACTTTCAGCCTTACAATTTTGATTAGCTATCAAGTAACACTCACTGTAGTGCGTAAAGGAAAAGCTGATAATTATTGAGACAAACTGTTTTCTAGGCTATTTGCTTTTTTCCTCTTTTTCAAGGAGGGAAGTGGATTTAATAAGTAGGATACTGTTTCACAAAACAATCTAATCCGTAAGAAGTCTAATTTAACACAGAATTTACTCATTTGAGTCATCGGTTGTTGTACGCAAACAGTAGTCCGTTGATGTCGGAGTACGAACCTTTCTCTGTCCTGGCGGCTTTTGCTCACGTGGAGAGATTGTAACCTCAAGATATTAATTTCTCTTTATTACATGGGCGACATGTGTGTATAGGAGTTATAAGATGAAGGTAACTATGTTGTTTCATTATTCGAATGTTGGAGGGTTCGGGTGGCGGGGGCAGGGTGGAAACCGTATAAAAACGACAATTTCCTCTAAACGCGCGCCGCGCCCGCGCCCGCGCCTGTCTCGCCGCGCCCTCCGGTACTAATTAACTGCCACGCGGTTATGTCACCCTGGTACCCCTGTTCGTAGGGCGGTGTTCAATTTTTTTTGTCTGGAGGTTGACAGTTTGACCTTTCTGTACAGATATATATACCTATTTAGAATAAAAATAAATAAATTGGTAGTTAAGTTATATTAATATGTATGAAGAATGACTTGTGGTAATTTTTTTGAGTATTAATTAGCTTTTTTTTGTCAACGAGCGAACCATTCATTGCATATATATATATTTTAATTTTGTTAAAACATGAGCTACGAGTTAAACTGACAGACTTATGTGTTTGAAATTGGCTGTATAAACGTACACAACTAATGGTTTTATTAATTGAATGGCTCTGTACCGCGTGTTACATGTTATGGACCAAGTGATTAATACAGCATTATTCATAGTGTCCAGATCGTTTAAAATGCCCAATGTGAGTAGTCCATCTAATAAAAATGATTGAAAAAAGCAAATTGGCCGGGTTGTATGAATAATGTGCCCAATTGGACAGAGTAATAAAAACTAGAAATCGCCTGCTGTTCGAATTTCGATCATAATTCATTACTATATATTCAGTTTTGAATGTTTTGTTTTATTTCATTGACCAGTGTAACTAGAACTGTCATTGTATAGTTTTCCATACCATGGCAGGTCAACATATATACTGAACGTTTGTAGCTCGATGTAGCTGTTTTACGTAATTTTTTAATTTGCTACACATATTGTTTAAAAAAATATATATTTACACCGCAAGGAAACTGGCTTTCAAATGAAAAAAAACCGCATCGAAATCGGTCCATCCGCTTGAGAGCTACGATGAAACGGACAGACACACACACAGAGACATCAACATCAAACTTATAACACCCCTCTTTTTGCGTCGGGGGTTAAAAATCGGTTCATCAGTATAGGAGTTCATCGCGGACAGATGGGTCTCAGATTGCAGGACTTACACCTTGGGTCTAGTTTTACATTTACATTAGAACTATTCCATGGTGGGAGACTACTACATACACAGTATCTTGAGTTATGTCAAATGTAGTTAGCAGTAGTGCTAATTATATCAATAAGTAAAACAGAAAAGAGAGTGTTTTGTTGGTCCTGTGCCATTACGTCTTATGTTCGACTCCTCGGACAAATTGGTTATTAGTTTTCTTTATGAAAATTCGAGTCTTGTAAGTCAATCGTCATTAGATAGCAGTATATATATAAATATATTAGCAGTGCCCCGCGGTTTCACCCGCGTAAGTCCCGATCCCGTGGGAATATCGGGATAAAAAGTATGCGTTAATCCAGGTCTCCAGCTATCTACATACCAAATTTCATCGAAATCGGTTCAGTGGTTTTTGCGTGAAAAAGTAACAAACATCCATCCATCCATCCAAACTTTCACATTTATAATATTAATGGGATTAGTGGGATATAGCTGGCGACATGTAGTTAGGTAGAACATTGTTCTACCTTCCAAATTCGGTCAAGTACGAGTCGAACTCGCGCATGAAGGGTTCCATCGTACAAGATTTAATACCATGTAGAGTAGGGGAGGGAGTCCCCTTTAAATTTTCATTTCTTTTTATTATTTGTTGTTATAGCGGTAACAGAAATACACATTCTCTGAAAATTTCAGCTGTCTACCTATAACGAATCATGAGACAGCCCGCTGGCCGACGGACAGGGGGGCTTACTAATAGGGTCCCGTTGGTTATCTTTCTGGTACGGAACCCTAAAAATATTGTTAGTTATGAGTAGATTGTTGATAGCAGTATGACATCGTTATGTTCCTATTAGGGACATTTAACTAGTATTTTATAGAATCGATTTTCATTCACATAACATTAGGAAATGATCAATAAAATGTCTTAACTCATGTGATTATAGGTACACGTCTGTCTAACATTCAAGAAGATATAGGCGTTGCTGTAAAGTCATATTTACAACTATCTTTTGTAAGCAAAGCTAGTAATAACGGTATATGACCAATATTAAGGTTGAGAACACAAGTTCGCTAAACGACTTGAGACCTTCGTGTCTTCGGCTTACTTTGGCCACCTAATCGTCAGACCAACATTATAATAAACGACAGTCATTAGATATTAGACCTTGTTCGTGTCTATTTAAGGCATGTAATAGGATAATAGGGGTCGGTACTTATATGTACCTGTTTAGTATTTAATTATTATGATCGGTTTGTTGTGTTGCGGGCAAAATGCAAGATGGGACGATTATGAAAGGGGATAATTTTAGGTAGCCTATAGCCTCATTAATTCTTTCTATGAGTTTATTAATCGAGTCCTTTTATATGCGTAGACTGTGTTGGTTATCTTACAAACGGGGAGCAGATCACCGAAGTGTACTTTCCTTATTTGGGTTCCGTTCCTCAAAAAGAAAAAATAAACCCTCATAGGATCACTTCGTTGTCCATCTGTTTGTCTAAATTTAAACATCGTAAATTTGTTGACACACACATAAAACAATATTTTTTTGCGATTAAAACCTTATATTTTGCGCTTTACAAACATCGATGTATGGGAGAGTAGGTACTTTTAGAACGGTAAAGTTGTATTTCGGAAAAACCGGGGAATAATCTTCGAGAATGGATGACCGAGATGGGTAAATTATCTACCTACAATTATGTGCGGAACCCTCAGAGCGCGAGGCAGTCACCGAATTTATTTATTACTGTTCGACTTCTATTGAACAGTAATCACTACATAGTATAAAACAAAGTCGCTACCCGCTGTCCGTCTGTTCCTATGTATGCTTAGATTTTTAAAACTACGCAACGGATTTTGATGCGGTTTTTTTTAATAGATAGAGTGATTCAAGGGGAAGGTTTATATGTATAATACATGCATAATATAGTAGAGAAACACTGATAATTTTAGAGGTTTCTAATGTGATGTCGTAAATAAACACTTCTGTTGCGCTTACATTGCAAACGCTAGCTGAACCCTACGAGATAGATCAAAATAATGTACTACGGAATTGTATATCTTAAAAAGGTCAATAAAAAAGTCCGCGATAGTATATGTTTATCTCCTAAGGATCACCCACAGTAACCATTTTTATCTTTTACATATTACAAAAAAAATATGGGTTATTTATTAAACTATTTTAAACAATACAATATTATTCCTTATCCAATGAAATACATTAAATACGTTGTGCATTTCATGTACATCAAAATTGCCCTTTACAGCATATTATTAAAATGAATATCTTAGATATCAGAGATTTAAAAAGCGGGGGCAGAGCGGCTGGCGGGCCGAACCGATTTTGATTATTCTTTTTTGTTAGATAGGGAACCTCAAGGTCACCTCCCATGTTAAGGAAGTCAGGATCTGATGATGAGATCCCGATAAAATTGAGAGAAACCCTCGAAAATTGTAGGAACGAATAGTGTTTCTGTTTACTTTTCATTACTTTATGAGGTTTTTGCGTTTAAAATCATCATAATATCATGTAGCTGAGCTAATGATGAAAAAAAATCATATTATAAAAATCTTCACTACATATCACTACATATTATAAAACAAAGTCCCCCGCCGCGTCTGTCTGTCTGTTCGCGATAAACTGAAAAACTACTGAACGGATTTTCATGCGGTTTTCACTAATAGACAGGGTGATTCATGAGGAAGGTTTAGGTGTATAATTTGTACCCGTGCGAGCCCGGGGCGGGTTGCTAGTAATATATAAACCGTATTTTTGTTTATAGGAGGTAAAGCAATATATAAATATAGATATATTGTTTAAATTTACTAAAATAAAAACGTTGGTAGATTTTAGAAGCGTTGATATTGGACACGGACATTTCTGCAAAGTGTCGTACTTATGATTTAGAAATCAAATTCTTTATTTCCAAATAGGCCTTATAAATAAATTTATATAAGTGGTTGCACAAATGTACATTATTAATGAAAAATATGGTGTCTCCACTAAAATTATGTTCGTTTTAGGCTATTCTTAGCAATGTAGTACCGTACCTACTGAACTAGTTGAGGCTGTATCTCAGGAGGTAACTGTTCATCAGTGCTAATAATATCCCAAATTACAAATTTCATGTGTGGATATAGAAATGCGCAAAAACAATATTAGGTAAGTAGTGGTTACACTTATGGTAGGATATCACGCATTTGCCAAGTTGTAATTAATGTCTAGAAAAGATTCAGTGGCATAATATTCTAAGGTTCTTAAATATTTAAAAATGAATTCCTTACATTTTATTTTAGTCAGCTTAGGGAGATTTGGAATTAACCTAGCTAGTCGGTTATAAAGGAATGGTCCAAGAAAAGGAGTGATTAAAATGATTACTTTATTTAAAGGGTAGCAGTAGAAATAGGCGTAATATAAGGCCACTTGCCTTACGTCTATTTTTAACCGACGACAAAACGGAGGAGGTTCTCAAGTTACCCGTATATTTGTTTTTTTTATATATATATTTGTAAGATGCTTAGAAGAAAGTTTAAGATATCTGAAACCTCTGTAACTAAATTGTAACTGCACTGTCTATTTTCAGACGCTCTACATTTAGACAGGCAATACCCTATTTCTTTTAGAAGTTCACAAGATGCCACAAAATAGATATAGTACAAATTCAGCCCGAATTTTCTGTACATCATTCGAGCGCTCTAGCCAGCTGAAATACACAAGTCTGTTTCGGAAACTTGAAATTTCCTTTCACGTCTTACTACGGAATTCTGATGTTGCCAACCAAGATCTGTAAGAACGACAGAATAATTCCTACACATTTCTTAACATTTGACTCGATGTCATCAAAAGAAATTCTGAAGGCAAAAGGAAGCCAGTCGAGTATGAGTAGGAATCGCGCCCTGTGGGTCCCTACCAACCCAATATGTAAATAAATCGTTCATAACCTTCAAGAACAGAGCGTACTCCCATCTCACTTGTGACCCTTGAGTTGTAGGTGTCAACGGGCGACGGTAGTCACTTACCATCAGGTGATCCGTCTGCTCGTTTGCCCCTTATAATATATTAAATAAAAAAAAAACCAGTAAAATTCGAGTCAGACTCGCGCACCGAGGGTTCCGTACAAACCTGTAGGTATATAAGTAAAAGATCACCCATCACGACAATCGAGCCATAGTTATGGTATTTTTATTGCAAAATGAAATCCATAACATTACAATATGGGAAGCTGGAGGAGCATAAATTAAAGACAAAGGTCTCTTTATCTTTTCAGTATATATGATGTAACTAAAAATTTACGGTTTTCGCAATTTTTCCTTTATCTGTGCTATAAGACGTTGCTTCGTATCAAATTTCAAGACTGAGTTCACGGGAAGTACCCTGTAGGTTTTGATTCCCTTGCGAGTGTCGAAAATTTGCGGAAATTTGTGGCATAAATGGCTGTATCTTTTGATTGCGTTGACTTAGAAGTTTGATTTTTTCACAGCTGCAAGGGACAGTAGACCTAAGTATTTGATATAAATTACAGCTTAATACCTCCACGCGTTCCTGAGAAAAGGGATCTTGACAGACAGACAGACAGACGGGCAACAAAGTGATCCTATAAGGGTTCCGTTTTCTTCTTTCGAGGTACGGAACCCTAAAACAAGCTTAATTAAGTTATCGAAATTCATAAACTGTAGGTAAAGTTAGCACTAAAGTTTTGCTCTTGCTCAAAGTCAAGTAGCTTTGCAGAGGAAAAATTGGCACCCTTACATCTGTCTCCACTACGATCCTTACTCTAACGGCAAATTAAATAGTTTTAGATTTTCCTTATGATGTGAGAGTTTTCTGTACATGGTTTTCATGGTTTTAAGTCAACACGAAGTAACGTTACGTTTTGATGAAATTATTTACGAGTCAAAATATGTTAGTAACTGGAAGTATCTCTCGGTTAAAGTTTGTGGGCAAGGGTTTGCAATTGTTACTATTTGACATTTATTCCGACTCTACTCTATTCACTCCTGATATAAACGATGGTGAATGACCGACGACGAAGACCGAACACAGTCATAAAATAAAGTTCCAGTTCTATTTTCCTGTAAAGCGGATTGAGATGCGGCGTAACCGCGTAATTGGAAACATGTACAACATCATCCAATTTATAGTTTATCCGTTCCGGAAATCTAGCTTAAAATTAAATTAACTTACCAAAACAAAATTGCATGCCTCTTTAGAAGTTTTAGAAATTGCCTTAAAGTCCAGTACTGCTTGCGACACAGTAGGTACAGCTGCGCGAAATATATTTATATACACAAATTATAGATATATACGCGATGCGGCGTCTTACCTGACACGCGTCTTGCCCGGGTCATACGATCGCTGTGCTATGATAATAGGTAGTAAGCACACTTAAGTCCCGAACAATTTAGATAACGTTCCTATTTCATTATGTTATCCTGGTAGGACTTCCAAAATGGCATTTAAATATGCAATATAAAGTTAAATAGTCTTTTTGTCTGATCTTTTTTGGTTACATAGTTTCTTTATTGGTCTAATAAGCCACATATTAACCCATAGAAGTGGATGCAATAACCATAAACGTCAACCAAACGGCGTGGCGGCAATACCGTAATGGCTATGGCGTCGGACTTGCGACCAATTGGTTGCGGGTTCGAACCCACCCAGAACACTACCAGACGTGAATCTACTCCTAACAAAAGCATTTGCTTAGCTCTAGTGGTACTATTATGTATTCTGTGGCTGTAGGCTAACAATAATACTAGTAATGAGTGATCCACGTTACTGGTATTCTAAAAAAAAGTTAAGGCAAGTAGTAGGCGAAGGCTGATTTTTACATACTAAATCTAAATTAGGTAAAACAAATGTACTGATTGATTCGTTTAACAAGAAAACTGGTAAATATAATGTATTTGCCTAGTTTTAAACCTAATAGAGAATGATGTTACGGAGAGAAATTTAGCAAGATTTGTGTTCAAAATCAAAATTTAATTTCAAAAGTGTCTGCATACCTTTCTATGAGTAGGTGTTTCTGGAAAACATCCAAGTCAGGCCGTAACTTGAAGAAGAAGAAAGCGGATCACTTGGAGTCTGGATGCTGAACAACACATTCCCTTTACTGTATTTAATTTATTACTTACTAGCTGTGCCCGCGTTTTCTTCCGCGTGGAATAGTGTATTTATATCGAATCTACAGCCTAAAAAATAAGTTTCAAGCTTTCTAGCTCTAAATATGACGATACTTCCATGCAACTTTTCATCCCCACCTTTCAACCATTTACACCCTTTTTTTCGCAATAAAAAGTAACCTATGTCCTTTATCAGGCTCTAGACTATCTGTGTACCGAATTTCATTTAAATCGGTTCAGTAGTTTTGCCGTGAAAAGGCGACAGACAGACAAACAGACAGACAATTACTTTCGCATTTACAATATTAAGTCAGGACTAGTAAGGATTATGAACCTGCACCTTCTGTATTGTTCTGTGTATTTTATACCACTAAGGGGGCAATAATACACATAAACGCTTGAATTACCAGGTTGTGATCGAAGTAATAACAATAACTAATCATGGATATTGTCGACTCGGTTGATGTTGTTTACAATGAAAAAATCAGTTTGTGAGTGACACACATAATAATTAAACAAAAAAATATACAACTTTGCATATGCTTATTTGTTTGGTCCTGGATCAGACCTCAAAACAGTCAAAACTATCATGTGCTTCTTTTGCCGCCATTTACATAAATACCCGCATATAGACCTATCGCTTTGTATATCATGAAGCCCTGGTACCTCACTCCCGTATATATGCATGTATTTACACCAACATACAGGCTTTATTTGAATGTGTACGGTAGGTAGGTATGTAATTGCGAAGGGTATGTATTGTATAAGTGTGTGCGTATAGATTGTATAATTACATCATCATTATCAGTTTATAGTCATGCAACATTGGTTAAATTGATTTTCCTAATTGATATGAGGCTAGGCACCTTGAGGTTATAGAGATGTCCTTTATTTCATATAAATCATTAGGGTGGTATTCTGTATACACTGGACTTATTTCAAGGTTCCTTTCCTATTGTAGCTGTCGAGTATAACTTTTACGTATTGAGGAAAGCATATCAGATCCAATGCACTACAATTTATTTGATCTCATTGCAGACTACTACGCACTTTGAAAACTAAGGTGAGTGTTAGCAAACTTGTACGAACACTGTCGCTAGGTAAGTACGCTTTAGGAAACCTAATGTACTGATAAACATTTTTTTA
Organism: Euplagia quadripunctaria; assembly: GCA_963859945.1. Lineage (NCBI taxonomy): Eukaryota > Metazoa > Arthropoda > Insecta > Lepidoptera > Erebidae > Euplagia > Euplagia quadripunctaria. The sequence continues at coordinate 11,566,175 of OY982581.1, forward strand.
CCTATCGATTGTCCCCACTGTACAGAATGTGCGTGTGTTTCGAGTGTCATTGATGCATTTCGGTATGGGGACAGGGGGCGATGGGGGCAGGCGGCCGGACAGAGCGAACGGAACGCACCTCGACTACGGCTCCGTGCCAGTGTGCGTTGATACTCTGAGGGGCGAACACGCGCGTTGCGCCCATCTACAACTTCCTCGCGAAATACGAACGATTTGAGACTGAACATCACAAATTTCACACTACGACAAATAACTTCTGTGTCTTCTATAGGTTGGTTACCGATTGTGCTTCGTTTATGTTTCCATTTTTCAATATAAAAGTTGCAATTAGACGTCTACGTGCGAAGTTTTATCATCTTGACATACTAGTTTTTTGCACGAATGCAGGTTTGCATAGACCGTCAGGAATGGACATAGGAACTCAATGAGTAAGTAAGCCTTGGCATTAGTACATGCTGACAGCAAAAAGTGCAATTAGTCCATCGCTGGTTCGTGTCGCTAAGTTTCCTTTGTCAAGGCAGTTTGAGTAAGACTGGGCATTGTTTTAATGCATTTATTAGCCTAACTGACACCTATGTACCGATTCAGTCTTGGGCGACTTCCTTCTAGACTTTTTTAATTCTAGCTATTTATTTTCATTGAAATGTTATTTTGATCTTGTGTACTAAAATGTAGAGATATATGTTCTGTACCTGTAATGGTTATATTTACATATAATGTACATGAAAACTTTAGGTATAATATAATAGTAACGATTGTATATGTTTACAAATAATTTTGAATCAAGTTTTAAAATATCTATGTATCTTCTATTACTAATAACTAGACAATTCTACAATTAACTTTCTTTATCTTACCAGGGCTATCCGATCAGATATAATAATACCTAACGATACCAGGCTAGTATACATATACAGAGGTTCCAATATTATAACGCAGTGAAGTTTGAAAGTAATTTTGGAGTGCAAGCGCGCGTCGAACTAATCAAATCGTTCACGGTCCTTACTTCGCTGATAACACTACCCACACTGTTATGTTGCTCTAGTAACTGTGTAACTTTTTTATTACTTTTTCGTAGATATTCTCTCATACGTTTAGAAAAGAATTGAATTCACTGAAAAGAAAACCCCGTTATCTAATCAGTTAATTCTTTAAACTGTTATTTTACCAAACTGTATATTAACTATCGATTTTTTTATTTACTAAAGCGTTAAACTAAAAAACACCGTGTTGATTCTTCCTACGTTTTGTATTGGTAACCCTTATTCCAAGTTTCTCCGTGCGTTTAATTAGTACCCATATTCATGAAAAAAGGAATAAACCACTGGGTACGGGTGGGGACAATAAGAGTGGAGGACCGTTACTCGGGTAATGAGCCCCTCACATTCGACTAGCCGGGAATAACGTGCAAGGGCCGGTTGTCCGCTGCTCACACCGACGCGTACCAAAAGCGCTTTTCTATTTATAGTTTATCAGGGACAATTTAATGATCTGCGTTGATAGAAATTGTATGAATGAAAGGTTAAATAGTATGTTAGCTTATTGTTCCCCGTATTATACAACTGTAGAATCCTGTGTACAACATACATATATATGCTTGTGTTTGTCTTAAAAGTTTGCCATCACATACATTGTTAGTTATTACTACATTATTCAATATTAATTTACAAAAAAGCTTGGCAAGAAGCTTGGGATCTTTCGAGTTAAGTCTTGGAAAGTTTCGCGAAACCTATCTAAATAAACTTCAAACTTTCACACGCAACACACACAGTGCAACACTGCATGTATTATCTAAATGTCTTCCTTGAAGTTATTTTTGGTATGTTTGTATAGATAGAAAAAGGCTATAACAGTTTTCATTTACCATTTAAAAAAATATCCGTTTAACCCTGATTACCTTTTGACTATGGCTGCTGTCTATGGCGGCAGCGTATATATATATATGTGTATTTATATATTACAAACTTAACAAAATAGGTTCTTAGATTCTATAGGTTATGCACATGAAAGGTGATGACAGTAACCTGTTCTTATCCTAGTCCTAGTCGACTTGTATTCGCCAAATTTCACAACTAGTGATTCAAAGTTTTAGCAATGAAAAGTACCAAATATCAATCGCTCGTATAAAGTTAATAAGTTAGGACGTATTTATTTAAATAAATAACCACTATAAGTATTTTTAGACTTTTCTAAGTGGAGTAGTTTATGTATAAAGTGACTTTATAAAATATACATTTAAATTCACTCGCTCGCTGCATCCAGTCTTTTTAATTTAAAACGTTTTTCGAACAAAGAACACGATTTTACAACTTCGTTACATGGTGTTGTGAAGGTGGAAGTTAATTCGCAAACTAGGCAGTTAATAAAAAAACGTTACGGACCACCGTACCCAAAGCTATTAAAGTGGCCTTGTCGTTATCGCTAAAAAGAAAATAGCTGCTAGTACAGTGACCGAAGTACCGTGCGGTTTCATACTACCGTTTTGTGCCACACCGTGTCATATTATTGAGGTATGAGTTACAAAAATGCAGTTATTGCAATTGTACTTTTCCAGAATAAAATGTACTATTTTGTAACATATTTCTTGGTTAGTTTTATTCGACTAATATTAGATTTAGGAAACCTCGAGGTGCGTCTTGGGCAAAGAAACCAGTAACGCTTTTCCACGTGAGTCGTTTTAGTCAGTTCTCGGCGGTACACTTGAAAAATACCGAATCAGTGTGTGGTACTTGATGGTTATAATATCAATATATCTGTTATCTATATATATTTATTTTTAGTAGAAAGAAATCCAAGATGCTGATTTAATTAAAACTATGTTACATAATATATGTACAAGTGTGATATGAAAAATCGAAACACGGCTATAGAAATAATTAAAAGTTTGTCCATATGTATGTGTATTTATTGATATATACTTACATAATATAATTATTCGTGTATATGTTCAGGTATCCCTCCTCAAGTACATTCGGGAACAGTACTTTTTTTCTGGATAAAAGGTCCCCCATCCCTTTTCTATGCTCCTGGTAACGCGTATGTATGAATAGTAGTAGTAGTAGTAGTAGACGTGAAAGCTTAACACACAAACAAACAAACTGCGATTTATCACTACATATTATACCTCGTCTGTGTGTCTGTTTGCGATACACTCAAAAACCACTGAACGGATTTTCATGCGGTTTTTCACCAATAGATAGAGCGATTCATGAGGAAGGTTTAGGTATATAATTTTTAAGGTTTCGTGTAAATTGGTTGAAAAATTATGATGATTCTTAAAGATGTCTCTGATACCCCTGCGAAGCCGGGCGGGTTGCTAGTAATATTATACTTTAGGATTTGTGCCTATGGCATTTGGAGAGGCTTCGGTCATAGTATTCATGTGCTTGAAATGTCTATAGGAAGATTGTGAAACGAGCGTCTAATGGACACATCTTGGACATGTCAAATTATGGTTTGCTTAACCAGCGTAGGTACAAGACGCGTTTTATTTATTTAGGTTTGTTTAAATGTGTTTGTGCGCGTAGAAAACCTTTTTAACGCTTACGAATTTGGATATCAAAACTTAGGCAACTGTTATGTAATACTAAAAAAGGGCGCAAAATGATGTTTGGCGAGCGTAAGCGCTGGCCTAAGGTATCGCCTTTTTTCAGACGGCAGCCCTACCCAACTACGTTCATCACGTTGTCGGCGAAGTTTCCCGCCCATGCCTCTTTGAAGCAAAGGGGCGGAACCCACCCTACTTTGCCTGTCTCTTTTTGCTTACGATGACCACTTTCTTAGTTGCTGTCCGCCTAGTGGCGCCACAATCGAGTATCAGTCCAAGAAAGATCCAGTGACAATGAAGGTTTCTACATGTCAAAAAATACGCGATAAAAATTACACATTCAGTTTATAAGTAGAAAATAATAAAATTACGTTATAACGTGGGTGTTACCGAAGATTACTATTTTTGTGACATTAATCTACTTTATTAGGAGCCAGATAATTATGGTATTTCTTATAATAAATAACTGGCTATTATTAAAGGTATAAATTGCTGTACCCAGCTTTTCAATGACAAATACGTTCACACCCTGTATCAACATAGTTGCATTAAACTGATTAATGAATAATAATCAAACGATTACAATATACATAATATGTTTACTACCAGTGACCAAATACATAGTTCAGTATAGTTTAATTTTATGTAAAAAATTAGGGTATGTGCCTAGATATATAACTATGTTGAAGTAATATAGTGAAATAAAATACTTGTGGAACAAAATGGGCCGCTATAAGAATAGCAGACATCAAGTTGAAGAATTTCATTCTGAGATAAAGATCGCATAAGGCACGTAAGCCCGGTGCCTGCAGATGGAAAATGGCCTATGCTGTTATCGCGCAGCATGAGAATAAGAGCCTTTGCGATTTAATCTGTTTTAAGCTTTACTATACTTATGCACTCCGAGTATTATCACAATTGAGGTTTATATAAATATTTATTTATATTTATTTATTATGTTCTATCTAAGTAGGATTCTACTCTATTCTTCTGTTCTCGATAGGTTCTATGTAAGGATATTCTGTTGACGCTTAGAACACTAAAGGACGAAGTTAATAATGTGTTGAATTTAAACTCTATGGTGTTAAATTATGGAAGCAATTCTGAAATAAATGTATTATTATTATTCTTCTTATTCACTTAAATATACATCAAAATTACATTTTTAAATACATTCAGATTATAAAAAAATATATTTAAAAATATAAAAAATAGTGTCCCACCGGTATCGGGTACAGGGACCAAGCTACCGGTGGTTAGGGTTCCAGAGACAGGAACCTCCTCACTATTGTTATTAAATATGTTATACTTCACTTTCTATTAAACAAAACGTTTTAATAAACTACTTAATCAATATAAATTAGTAAAATTTAAGTGTCTGTTTGTAATGTCAAAATAATAGTTTTTTTTTTAACTCAAAGTTATTTGCATTTTGTCTGTCTGTTTGTTCCGGCTAATCTCCGAAACGGGTGTACCGATTTCCACAGGACTTTCACCGGCAGATAGCTGATGTTATAAGAAGTAACTTAGGGTACTTTTATTTTGGAAAAAGAATTAGGGTTAGACGCAAAATATATAAATATGTAGACCGCGCGGGAACTACTAGTATGTCATATCTTTATTTATTCCCAGCGTAAGAATACGTAGAACGCGAGCATGAAACTCAGTCCCGGATCGGTATGGAAGAAGTTGTACTTGCAGATTAAAGGATGCCGTTTTGTTTTCTGTCATAACGCATATTACTAAAACTCTCCTAAATCAGAAATTTTATAATAAATTTCCTATTTTATGGCTCGTAACCCGGTACCGGTATGAAATAGCTGGACGAGAGACGACTGATATGAAATAGCTGAGAGTTCGCTCTGATTTATCTCCTCGTTGTTCATTCAGATCTTATTAACCTGGCTTGATTACACCTTTCTTTTTGTTTTTTTTTTTCACCATAGCTATTGGTGAAGTGGTCGTCAGAATCGAAGCGACTAAAAGCAAACGCTGTTCCGTGACAAGTGAGTCTATTAGCAAGGGATTCGGGTATACCCTAGGAAGGAAGTCCCCGAAAGGCTTGATTACTGTAAAATCAAGCATAATGTTCCTATGTATATATTTGTTTTTCTGAGCTGTTTTATTTAACTTGGATGAGATTTGAAATATATTGCTCTAAATCAAAATCTAAATTAATGTGCAAAATTTAAAAAAGTACAATTTTACAGGACAAACAAAAAGTTTTTGATACTAAAGTATCTCGGCGACATTTGAAAGGTTTTATTATTATATATAATTTTTGAAAGGTATTATTCGAAGTTAGCGTTGGAAGCAAGCACGGCCATAGAAATACCTAGTGTTTTATATAGGCTTTATATTATCGTTAACTCATCCTTGATAGCAGATTGTAAAAAAACGATGTAATATAAACGAAAATAAAATGAGAGATAAAGAATCTAGAACCTTGTGTTAAAAAGCTTTAGACAAAAAAATATGGTCACCATTTACTAAATAAATTAATTTTTGCGTGGGAGAGCCATGCCACGTATGGGCCGGCTCGACTCCGCTCGATACCACGGCCTCACAGTAAACCGGCAGTGAAGCAATTTTTGCATTGCATTTCGCCACGTGAGTGAGGTTACCGGAGGCCCTAACCCTTCCCTCCCCCCTATTCCCATCCTTCCCCTCTCCCCTCTTCCTACTCTTACCCCCCTCCTCCTCTTCTCCTACTCCCACCTTAAAGGGCGGCAACGCACTTGTGACTCTCGAGTTACAAGTGCCCATGGGCGGTGGTAGTCATTTACCATCAGGTGACCCGTCTGCTCGTTTGCCCCCATGCCATAAAAAAAAAAAAATATATAAATAGAAATAATTTATCCATATATTGTTCTATAAAAGAATCTTGTATTTTTTCGTGGGTTTTCACGTGAACGTTTTCGTCTTAGCGTTAATTTTCAGTTAACACGCTTCTTTATGTATTTACGCCTATTTTACTTGCTAATATAATTGAAGTGTAACCTTATCAACGTATAACAAAATTGCGTTCGCAGCCAATCGAAAAAAAAGCTTCGTAACCGATTGCCATGAAGGTAGACAATGAGACCTCGGTTACGTTAGAAGCCGACCGCATCAAAGTGGAAATAAATAAGATGACCATTTAGTTTTTTTTAACGAGCAGACGGATCACCTGATGGTAACTACCGCCGCCCATGGGCACCTGCAACTCAAGAGTCACAAGTGCGTTGCCGGCCTTTAAGGTGGGAGTAGGGGAAGGGAGAAGAGGGGGAGAGGGAAGGGTTAGGGCCTCCGGTAACCTCGCTTACTCGGCTAAATACAACGAAGCATTGCTTCACTGCCTGTGAGGCCGTGGTATCACTCGGGTCGAGCCGGCCTATAGCATGGTTCTCCCACTTAAGATTTACTAGTTCTATGAAATGTAAAACTTTGATTAATAGATGATCGCCGGTATATTTATTCTTAGTAACGACTTTACTAAGAAGTCTCAGACTGTTTGGTATAAATTTCGAAAACAATTTTAAATTAATTTAAACTAAACTGCCTTTAAAATTGTGTTTAACTGAATCTGGAACAACAATTACTGCTCTGTGTTAGTTTATTATAAAGAATTGTAAATGGTGATTCACACTCGGTAGTTTGACAGAAAGCCGAGTGTGAATCATGAGATTTGTCAACGGACTGCTGTCGTCCACACCCCGTAATCGAGCGAGTACTGCCATCTCTCAGGCACCTACCGTACTCACCGGAATTTGCTCAAACTGACATCCATTTTTCCAAATTTTCCTAAAACATCAGAGGAAATTTTCAAATAAATTTTTGCCGAAAAGCTTCCATAAACTTCAATTAAAACACCAAAAAGATGCATAAAACTCAGTTCATAGGGCATCTCATATAGATTTGAAGTCGAAATAAAACCAGAAGGGAAAAGAAGTAGGAATGTTAAGTGAACAACATTGGGCAAAGAAAATGAAAGAGACGGTCATAGTCAAATTTAAACAGCAATTAGACTTTGCCGATTTTGCCTTCCTGGATTTCGGTTACCATTAAGGTTATGTTAAATACAGGATGTTACAGAAAGGTGAAGTCATATTTTAAGGTCGTATAGTAGACCCCGCAAATAACGTAAAACGCTAACAATTTTAGGAAAATTCTTGATGTTTTAATTCAGAAATCAGAACTTGAAAATTGACCTATGAAGTTAATATTTCGCAAGAGAGAGGACTGGCATGAATAAAACTAACCAGCATTTTCTGAAAATGTCTTCATAAAAAAATAAAAAACAAAATCATTGAATCGATATGAAAATTACATAATATGTTGTATAGAAATATGCACATACAACAAGAAAAGCGTTTTTGGAAGAAAAATAAAAATTGCAGATTTTTTTTTTCAAAATCCATTAGTTCAAGCTTAATTAACTATTTGCCAGGTACATAACGATCCTAAAATTTGACCACACCTTTCTGTAACAACCTGTATATATTATTATCTTATGGTGTATGTTAATCCAGGATAAAATTTATATGTCAGATAAATTTCATCGAAATCCCTTCAGACGTTTCAGCGCGAATTAGTCCCAAATGTGCTAACTCACCCACACACTCATAAACTTTCGAATTTACTATACACTTTACTGGGATGGCGGACAGAGGAGTACTTATGTATCATCATATAAAATTGATGAGTATTATGATAATGTCTTAGTTTTTTAGTTGCACAGCTAGGTTCCCTTGAACATTTTTACATTTAAAAGTGTTTCTAGATTTTTCAAGTAAACATCTCATTAAGGATGCAAAAAAAGGGTGCAAATGGTTGACGTATTTAACTTTGTCTGTCTCTAATTACGTAAATGCTTCATAGTATAAATTAAACATTTTGATCTCTCCACTTTTCTATTAGCTTAGTATAAAATTTACTAAAAATAGTTAGAATTAAGAGAAGAGATAACTAAGAGATAGATGGATTAAATAAGAGCGTACTCCCATCTCAAAGGCCGGCAACGCACTTGTGAATCTTGAGTTGCAGGTGTCCATGGGTATCGGTAGTCACTTACCATCAGGTGACCCGTCTGCTCGTTTGCCCCCTATAATATAAAAAGAAAATAAAAATTGAAAATATTTTTAACATAAAAAAATTGTCTCATTAAGTTATCCTAAAGTTGTCCATGGCCATAAAAAGACAAAACAGCCAGTTACAGCTATTTACTGACGAAGAAATTTTATTATATGGGGTAGGCTGTTGTTGACTTTGGACACCTGCCGTGTGTTTCTGAAGCAACTTAAGAATTACTGTAAAATAAAAGTCCCACCGGGTGTTACACCGACACGCGACATACACATGAGAACAAAAAAAGATAAAATATTTTGTTAAACAATTTAAGAAGAGCCTATAATACATCTTAAAAAACGTGTTCCTCGACTTTTGTTCCTCAGTAGAATAATATTCTAACTTTTATACTTTCGCGTTCCATGATATAATTATGTATTTATACGGGAATTAACGCGATCACGAAAAGGTATTACATACCTCAGTCAGCCTGTGACCACGGCCAGTGCAACCTGGTCGAAACGTCAGGCAATTCAGAGGTATGTAATACCTTTTCGTGATCGCGTTAATTGCCGTATAAATACACAAGAATAATATTTGTTTTAATGATTACCGATCTGTGGCACTCCAAGAGCTTTTTAACTCCAGGGCACTCAGTATTAAAAGTTTTTTGTTTAATAATAAATTATAATAACATAATTAATTTCATTGTGTTGTGATATAGAAGTCTTTTCATGTATATGTATGTAAATTACATTTTCACAGTAATTTATTTTGTGAGAGCTGATATCTGCAGTAGGTATAGTTGTGTTGCAAATTTAGGTTGATGTTAAGTCGAAGTAAAAACATAAAATTTTGTTGCAAAAATATTAAAAAATAAAAAAGACTTGAAAAACTATGGTCTAGTACCTTCAAGATCGAGATTCTACAGTGATATAAACTAAGTCCACTGTTGAACACACATTATAACGTATTCCCTAAAATAAACCTATTCAATCACGATATTCATGTCTTATTATCACTACATATTATAAAACAAAGTTCTCCGCCGCGTCTGCCTGTCTGTTCGCGATAAACTGAAAAACTGCCGAACGGATTTTGATGCGGTTTTCACTAATAGACAGAGTGATTCATGAGGAAGGTTTTGGTATATCATTTGTACCCGTGCGAAGCCGGGGCGGGTTGCTAGTTATTTATTCACATCCTACTAATATTATAAACGTGAAAGTTTGTGAGGATGTATGAATGTATGGATGTTTGTTACTATTTCATGCCAAAACTACTGAACGGATTGCGATGAGACTTGGTATGTAGATAGCTGAAGACCTGGATTAACATACAGGTTACTTTTTATCCCGACATTCCCACGGGATCCGGACTTACGCGGGTGAAACCGCGGGGCGCTGCTAGTTTCTAAATAAACATACAAAATCAATAATTGCCTGTTCCACTATCAAAAGGGATAGTGCACAATTGAATAGATGAGGGAAGGGACAGGGAAGTAAAGAAACTGGTTTAACAAACAGTAATGGTCATTTCAAAGCCATAATTTGCGAGTGCTCACCCTATTTCTACTCCAACAAAATACTGACATACAAGTATAGGAGTTGCAAACAATAGCATGAGTTCATTGAAAAGTATTGTGCAAATAGGGGAGCGCGCGATGCTCCGTAAAAAGTAGCCTCTTTGCGAATATAACTGCCTGGTATTTTGAATTCTGCACTGACCTTACACAATGCTGAGTGGCCGTCTTTTACGCACTTGTCTTTTAAAAGATTAAAAAGATTAGTAATATTTACGCAAGATTACGTAAAAATTTGCTGGTTAAATTTTATTATTGACTAGCAGTTCCCGCGCGGCTTCGCTCGCGTGTACTTATTTGTACATTTTGCGCGGATCCCTAATTCTTTTTCCAAAATAAAAGTAGTCTAAGTTACTCCTTATAACACCAGCTATCTGCCAGTGAAAGTCCCGTGGAAAGCGGTCCACCCATTTCAGAGATTAGCACAAACAGACAGACAGACAGACAGATAATATTTAAAAAAACTGAATTTTAAGTTCTAATTCTATTTTTCTAATTAATCATGCAAATAACTATGAGCTTAAAAAGATCTATTATTTTGACATTACAAACAGACACTTCAATTTTATTTATTTGTATGTATTTCATTGATGATTTGAGTGTCAATTAGTTTGAAAAAAAAATGTGATTGAATGGTAAAAATATGAGTTTCGGCTAAACAATTAATTGAATTAGAATTATAACAAGTAAACCATACAATTCATATAGGTACTCGTTCGTCGTACCTAATGAATGGATTTTCACGCCCTATTCGGGTATTGCAGTAAAGATTAGACATTATTGTGAAATACCAACATAGTAAGTTTTTGGATAGAGGTTAGACCTGACCGAGTGTCCAGGGTTCAAGTGTTACATAATTAAACTGCACGGTGGGGCGAGGTGTGTTCTCGTTTATATGTATGTTTATGATTTTGTTTCATTTTTCTGAAATCGAAACTGATTATTCACAGTAAGTAAATAAAACTAAAAAGATAGATAATATCACTTGTATCATCATACTTTTGCGTAAATAAGTGCTATATTAAAACTATCCATTGACAAAATAAATAAAAATCTAGAAAAAGTAAAATACCCTTTTACTTTTCTTAAAGAGAGGAGCTTTGAAATAATTTACAGTTAGTTCTTTTCAAAATCAAAATCAAAATTATTTATTTAAAGTAAATCATTTGTAGGTATTTTTGAATTGTCAGGAGGAGTCAGTCAGTATAAGCTAGTTGCCTGTTCCAAAACGTAGATCCTATGGAGAAGAACAGGCAAGAAACTCCAAGGACACTCTTTTCCAACATGTTTTTTTTTATTACAAAATTATTTGTTACATTGCTTATAAGTGCAATTTAATGTGAGGACAATGTAACATAAATTAATATTGTTCTAAAATGGAAAAGAACATCACATTTTTTTCTTTTTAAAGACAACTTCCACATTAGGGATATTCCTGTGTCGCGGGGGTGCTTCACAAACATTTAAACAACGGCCAAAAAGAACACCCAGACTTAGGACAACTATTTGTTTATTCGATTAACCCAGAAGATGTCTACAAGAAAATATTTTCAAAAACGTTAGTCTAAAGCGACTTGTTGGTAATGCGAAAGAATTAATGTAAATTATCGATTTGTTATTCGAACGGTTTCTTTTATTCGTTCCACAACAGGTGGCGATAATTGTAACTAGAAACATTTAGAATTTAATAATTTATCTTACACGCATAATTATACTTGTCGTTGCACACCCCATGTGGATACCACAAGACACTTTTGTGATATATAGTTTAAAGTGAACGAGCGTTATGAACTTTGATTATTATACACTTGTTTAGAGGCGGAAATAAAACAATCCTATTTTAACCAATTTACAAAATTGTAGTATTCTGTATTCTATAAAAATGTGTAAAGTCTTGCTGAATGAACAAAAGGTCATAGAACATTGGTTGTCAGAAACGTACAGAAAATCCACACAACCTAAATGTTATTTGGAATATACCATAGATTATTACGTAACTTACTAACAAAAAATAAATAACTTTTAATATTGTACAGTACAGTTCGTACGGAACGGTGACTTTTGGTATTGCACCAATCTTGACATCTTATTTTTTAAATTCTTGCATTACATTTCTCTGTTTTAATAAGTATTAAATCAAAATAAATACATTGAGCTACACTTGTGAAAAACTGTTTGGGAAACATATTCGAAGCATCGTGAAATTTTGTTTTTAGTAACTCTGAAATGGGGTCCATGAACTGAATACTATTGAAGAATTAACATACTGTAACCAAAGACAAAAGTGCTCTGTGTAAACTGTCAAAAACTCCCAAGATGGCTGCCAAAAGGAAAGCTGGCGCTCTTCTTCAACATGTTCTGCCAAAGGTAACTTTTTTATATATTTATTTACTAATTCCGATTTCAGGATGCATTCTACTGAACAATAAATGTACCTAAGAAGAACGAGGAGCGTTTCAAACGGTCAGGATAAACATGCCAAGGCTGAGAACAGCATGATGGCATTAATAAACTGCAAGTTCCCACCATGACTGCAGACTACTATAAAGTGTAGTAAAAATGGTATAATTAAAGGAATTTATAATGACACCCGTGGCGATGTTAATCGACAAAATTGCGGTGTCAGCAGTTTGTAAGAGCCAATGTATATAGTGTCTGATCATCTGGATAGTGTCGGATAGCAGTCGCGGCCGCATCGAAATTGGCGCCAAAGTCAGTTTTCCCGCCGCGGGCGGTTCGCCTTGCAAAATGGCGGAGTCTCAAGTGACATGCGGCAACCGTTGATAGCGTTAGAATGGACAAGCTTGTTACTAACTAATACTTGTATTGACATTAATTGCCCACATCAGGGAAATAAAATTTTCCTTTGTTGCTCTCGCTATTCTTGGAATGCAGACTAGATTCATTCTTAGTTTTTTTTTTAATTTGTTGCCCTGTCTTATTTACTTAACAATGTAACAATTTCAATAGAAAATAGTTTCTAGTTGAAGTTCTCAGAATGACGTGAACGCCACCTAATGGTAAACGTATAAATGACATTACAATTTCTAAACACCTTATCAATAATTGAATCAGCTTATGCTTGTTCAGCATGCGCACGGTACATAACCATAGCTTTTCCATAGATTACAAGGGACCAAATATATTATATAGGTGTAGGTGTTTAATACACCTCTGTCAAAAATCTATTTAATTGTCATCTAAATAGGTAGATAGAATTGTCACATTTTTCCAGCATAAGTAAAAACTAATATACTTTTTAAATATTAGAACGCGTTTTTTATCTTTGTGCAAAACTAACCAATTTTTTGGAAAGACATTTCGCAGTCGGTACTCTACATCGGACCGAGCAAATGACTTAAAAGCAAAATCTTTTACACAGTTATAAATATCGTTAGACATGTCCACTCTAAGCTAACTGGCGACCAATGAGGCGCCGGGCGACCTTGCATGCTAGCCGTATCTACTGCCCATACCCACCCTACATCTAAACATAGCTATAGAGTACCTATAGCCGAGCCTAGATCGTGTAACAAATAACATATTTCTAAGTTGTTTTGGAATACATTTGACAGTGTATCTTACAATAATTGATAGTATTTTGTTAATAGTGTTTGTGGAGAATTATGAAATTAGGTAGATTAAATTATTTTAAGTCGGAAAATATAATATCTGAGAATACCTTTTGAAACTGTGGTCCGGTTTTTAATTTATTTTATATTGTCAAATGAATATAAAAGTTAATGATTTGACTTTAGTAAGTTTCTGACATCATGCCTTGGTACCAGTGCAGTGGCGAATTTACACATTTGCCGCCAGTAGGCTATTAAAATTTTGCCGCCCCTACTGGTCGGTCTATCTAATTCGATACTAAACCTGCGGTTTTCACGTTTACTAAAAAAGTTACAGTCATTACTGAAATCAATATACTAATTTATCTCTCTCTATCCTTCTTGAATTAACCTTGAAGGTATTGAAATATCATTTTCAAAAAATATTTTCAATGGGTATTATTTACACCAATTTGGATATGCATTATAAATGTTCTTTAAGTTTTGTTCAGAAACATCTACCCTCTGGCATATAATTTACATTTCATGTCAAATGTTATAATTGCTCATAAATAATTAAAGTAAATAACTCATTTTCAATAACTAGGCTAGTCACTACAAAAGGAATCGTATGTAATTGGTTTACAATAAGCTGAAATGAGAATCATCCTTTTAAAGACCATTTCACAAAAAAAAAAAATTACCCCCTAGACTCAGGACAAATATCTGTGAATCACGTGCATAATTTTCATATGAGGGGATCGAGCTCACAATATTCGAGGCTGTGGCAGTTAGCACAATTACCACTTGAACCTCTGCTTCATCCGTGCTGCCTTGGTAGTCAACAACTGGATATACTTTATCATAAAAACAATAAAAATTGAGAATCTCGTCCTTTTAAAGACAATTTATTTTTTGCCACAAACAACCCGATAACACCTAGACTCGGGATAAATATCGGTGAATCACATGGATAATTGTCATTTGAGGGGATCGAGCCCACAATATTCGAGGCTGTGGCAATTGCCATAATTACCACTTGAACCTCTGCTTCATCCATGCTGCCTTGGTAGTGAACAAGTGCATATGCATCTAGTCTTTTAGTACCTCGAAGAATTTAAAAGAGCTGGAAGTTCTTGTAATCCTCTATGTATAGTTTAGTTTGTTGTGTGACAACCTTTTGTAGATTTTCTTTTAAGCATTCTATGGGTGCGTTTTATGTTCCTCCAAACTTTTACAAAACAGTATTTCATGTAAATCAATACCTGTCTTAAAGACAAACGTATTTTCTGGTAATTGGACAGTATAGATATTTCAGTTTTTAACAATTTATTTACGATTTACGAGACGACAATTTTGTTTGTATTTTTTCAATCGATGAAAATGTTTTACGCAATTCTAAATCCATCCTCGTTTAAATATGGAATGATTTCCAGAAAGAGTTCATTCACTGCTATTTATATTACAATGAGAATTTTAGTTTTAACATTTAATGTTTTATCCTCTGAAAAAGAAATTATTAAAAATACCTACTAACTAATAACTACTAACTAAATAAACGATATACTTTCAATGATATACAATGAGATATCGAGTCCTTGTTTTTGAAGTCGGTTAAAATGATAAAGTTTTATTATATAATTAACGTTTATTATGAGTAAACAGGTTTATAACGGTATTCATTTATTTGTTAGTAAGTGTAGATTTCGCTCTGGTTTGGAATCTTTGGTAGTAATAATCTAAAAGTACATTTATGCCGCTTTCCAATAAACAAGAAACGATTCGTTTTGCTTACGGACGGTAAAATTTCGTTGAATTTTCAATGAAAATTTTACCGTCCTTAAGCAAAACGAATCGTTTCTTGTTTATTGGAACGCGGCATTAGACGTCAATTTTAATCATTAATATTCTTAGAGAAGTTTTAATACATTTTATAGAACGATTTTGTTGAGCAGTTGGTGAAAGCATTTAAAAATTATTTATCTTAAAAGTCTGATGTGATATTGTTGCTGTCATAGACCATTTTAATGCTCATACTTTCGAATACCTTTTATCTAAGTGTTATTTTGACGAATCGTTTGTAGTAGTCATAACGTCAATTTTATTCCTAGTAGCGTTATCTGTACTATTAAAGTATATAATTAAATAATAAAAGCTTTACCTTGTTTATAAAACAAGTGTGATTATTAGATGAGATGACAGAGAGAAATATGGCACAACGTAGTTACTAATAATGTTCAGATTTAATATGCTTCTCTAGTTTTATATCGTACTAACAGTTCCCGCGCGGCTTCGCTCGCGTGTAGATATTTATATATTTTTCGCGAAACCCTAATTCTTTTTCCAAAATAAAAGTAGCCTAAGTTACTCCGTATGACACCAGCTATCTGCCAATGAAGTCCCTTGGAAATCGGTCCACCCATTCCGGAGATTAACCGGAACAAACAGAAAGATAAAAAAGTTTAAAACCTGATTTTAGGCATAGGTCGTGCAAATAACTGTATGAGCTTAAAAAAATATTTTGACATTACAAACAGGCACTTAAGTTTTATTTATTTGTATTGATGACGAAAATGTTAAACAATATCCAGTTACCCTTCACCTAAATTACCTATAAAATGAGTCTTCCGATTTATCTAACAGGAGAAAATCAATAGGGTTAGTCCTCAGGGGCAAACTACCAGGCAGCTAGAGACAGCTAAGAGATCGATGTTCGATTAGACCATTATTTGTCAAGATATTTTGGTAGACATCATTGTTACTCGGTACGCGCGTGTGAAATTGCTGTTATCACATACACATGTTTCATGTTGACTAGATAAAATAAAATAAATATAATATTAAAATTCTCTAGGTAAATCTAACCTATATTAAACATTTTTGAACTTAGATCAAATATAATAAAAATAGATACGCGATCTCCTACAAAACTCGCTTCAAATAATGGCACTTGATAGTTCCACATATTTTACACATTTAATATGCCATTGTAATAGTTAACCAGACTATACAATGAATGTTTCTGTATATAATAATAATAATAACTTCACACATCTCACACACGGCCGTCTGATCCCAAACTAGGCAGAGCCTGTACAATGGTAACCAGACTGCTAATAAACATACTTATATATTGCTAAATACATACATATTATAGATAAATTACACCCAGACACAGAACAAATGATCATGCTCATCACACAATTATTTGTCCAGGGTGCGAATTGAACCCACGACCTCTGGCTCAGCAGTCAGGGTCACTAACCACTAGACCAACAGGCCAGTCGTATATACTCGTATATATTATGTTGTAATAGTTTGATTTATAAAATGCAATGTATGGCGTCTGTAGTCTATTATTTACCACAACGGACACAACCTTTTATACTCATGGTAAGTATTTCTCACGCACGGACAACGGAAAAGGACAGGTGGGCAAGCTACGTATTTTAAAGTAAATAACTTTTTAAATTATAGTTTGTTACAGTCCCATTATTATACTTTAATATATTAAAAGGTATCCTAAAAAAATATAGCATTTTTCGGTTACACCTGAAACGTGACGCCGCTACCGCAGGCGCGAAGCGTCTGATAGCTCAACTGTGCTTACAACTGCAACTATGCACGATTTAGTTGGTGCCATTTTTTGAGCGCCGATCAAAAATGTATAGTATTTATATGATCAAAGTTTTTGAAGAAAAAAATAAGTGTTAAAAAGACAAATCAAACCTAAATGATATAAGAAAAACACAACAATTGATACACATAAGGTAAATCAGACTCAAAATAACTATTTGTGAATCATACTAACATCTTTTATTTTTGCTATAAGCTCTAAGCTTTTTAGTCATACAATTAAACTGGTAATAAAAAATTTCGTTTGATATATGTATCATGTATTCATTGTTGTCAGTAACGTAGCTGATGGCACTCTAAGACAAAAGGCATATATTTTTTAAGCACATTGACTATAACCTTCCTATGAAGGTAGTTACTATTTCTTTGTAGTGTAGGCAGGTATACATATCATATAGGCAGGATACTGTTCAATTCTGTGTCTTTAACAAATGGCATCGTAAAAACCTCAGAATTGTGCATGCATACGTATTGCTTATTTATTTTATTGTGCTTATTTATTACAAATAGGTACAAAAACTACCTAATGTGTGTGTAGCTTGTAAATATAATAAGCAGTAACAGACTTGTTCATAACGGTTTATTATACCCGATGTAAAATGTATATTTTTTACTCAAAGAATCCTTATTTTATGGATCCGTTTTAAAAAAAGAATTGGCCTAAAGATCCCTTATTTAAAACTCCTTAAAACCTCGTCGGGTACTAGGGTATTATAACACCGAGGCGATGTCCACTGAGACAGCGCGTACATTATTCAACGCGTAGTCTCGCTCGCCTGCATTCCGTATACCTACCCGCATTGTTTGCATGTCCACCTGATATCCATGCAAGACTTGCTGCCTAAACTTTGCACATGAATTCAAGAATAACCGGACACAACAGTCAGGGCCCTATAACTACCTAAGTAGTACATACCATTTAAGTAGTTATAGGGCAAATAATTCAATCGAACTAAGTACGCTTGGTACATAGAAAGAGCCCGATCGAGTATTATTTCTGTCTTTTTTCAACCCTTGACGCAAAAAGGAACCCCTCCTTTGTATAGTCCTTTTATATCCTTATGTTTCATGTGTGTATCTGTGAGTCTATCTGTGGCATCATAGCTCCGTAACAGATGGATCGATTTTGTTTTAGTTTCTTTTGTTTGAAAGATGCCTTGATCGAGAGTGTTCGTAGCTATATCCTACTCCTACCTATGCTACCGTTTTAATTGACTAAATAAACACCCCCGACTCGAAAATACCTTGAACGATTAGAAAAGAGCAAAACAGATTTTCTTGAATTATATCAAAGAACACTCTCGATCAAGTCACCTTTCAAACAAAAAAACACGCATTTAAATCGGTCCATTTATTGGGAGCTACGATGCCACAGACAGACACAGTCACATAGACACACAGACACGTCAAACTTATAACACCCCTCATTTTGCGTCGGGGGTTAAAATATATCTTAATAAAAGGTAAACGCTCTTAAAACCTTAACCTCTTTTTGGTTTGTTAAACAAAAATATATTATTTCAAATTAAGATATTAATGTTCAATATTTTAATCGGAGTTAGCATTTTATTTACCTATTCTTAGAAATATCAAATAATGTTGTTGTCTTTCTTTGTTCACCTCACCCAATTCCAAATTCGCTGACGTAAACCACTTATGTAGTAAGCAAAACATTACGTTTAGTATTCAAATACACGTTTCGTCAGCGATTTCCTTTCGTGCTCAGAAGTGGTTACACACGTTGTATCTTCCACACATTTATAGGCAACAATCGCAGTTTTTAGCTCTCGCCCACAGCACATTACCTTTTATAAAATCTTGTTTCTATATCTATTAAATTAGTCAGTTTTTTTTGGCGTTTGTCTTCCAACACACCTGATGGAAAGTGACGATGAAGACGAAGATGGTAAACCTCCAAGAGAAACAAATACAACTATTTAATATTTCATTAACGTATACACACTATATGACTTTTCTTTTTTTATGGTGTAGGGGGCAAACGAGCAGATGAAAGGTGGATGAGGGGGAGAGAGGGGGGAGGAAGGAAAGGGTTAGGGCTTCCGGTAACCTCACTCACTCGGCGAAAAGTAATGCAAAGATTACTTCACTGCTGGTTTTCTGTGAGGCGGTGGTATAACCCCGGTCGAGCCGGCCCATACGTGCCGAAGCATAGCTCTCCCACGATATATATAGATATTATAAGATAGTAGTCTTCTTTTAAAGAAGAACTGCTCGTAGTCATTAGTAGAGTAGAATTAAAGCCTCGATTGTGGTAGTCATTAACTCCCTCCAAAGAAATAATTATAAGCTACAACACTTATCGCGTTCGACTGAAGTTAGTATTTAAATGAATTATGTAGTAACCTTAAACTCGCAAATGACCTTGTACTACATTCATTTAGAATTCACGAGTGAGACACAATGCAGATGTCACATTTCCAAGAAAGTCAGCACAGCCAACAGATATCAGGAAAGCCGCCACTAATTCCATTTTCACCCCCAATTTATATCTGTCACTTTTGGTGCCGTGGACGTTGCGCGTAAAAATATTGTTTTTACTTATCCCCGTCGGGTGGGGTATTACGCCCCCTGAAGGGGACTAGGGGGCGTAATTACTTGAGCAGCCAGACGCTACGAGA
Source organism: Euplagia quadripunctaria (assembly GCA_963859945.1). Classification (NCBI taxonomy): domain Eukaryota; kingdom Metazoa; phylum Arthropoda; class Insecta; order Lepidoptera; family Erebidae; genus Euplagia; species Euplagia quadripunctaria. Next base: position 11,586,176 of record OY982581.1, read on the forward strand.
CGCTCCGTGGGGGTTGAAATTACTAACGGAGGTTTGCCCGCAAGCTGCTTTCGTTTTTTCTGTAGGTGACGCTAGAGAATTTTTCTTAATCCGCTATGTGTACGCTCTGTACTGGTGCTAGGGGATCTTTGTGCCAATTTTCTTTTACATATATAGCTTATTAAGTTAACTAACATTTGATAGTTTTTTGGTGTCACTGAAATTAAATGAATAGCTTTAAAGGAAAATGAAATAATTCTGAATGAACAGGGATAAGTTGACCTTTTCCTATCTATACTAATATTATAAAGCTGAAGAGTTGTTTGGTTGAAAGCGTTTATCTCAGGAATTACTGGTTCGAATTGAAAAATAATTTTAGTGTTGGATAGCCCATTTATCGAGGAAGGCTATAGGCTATATAACATCACGCTATGATCAATAGGAGCAGAGCAGTGACCATAAACGTAGGTGGCACTGCGGGGACGGCTAGTATTTTATATAGGTAAAACTCAAACTTAACTTAGGTATTTAAATTTTCGGTGTTGTCGTGTAAATTGCAACAAGTTTTAAAATTGAAGTACCAGGAAAACATCGCGTGATGCACGCATATTTTAAAATTAAGTACGTAAGTAATTCTTTGACAACAGCTGACGAAATAGCCGCACCAGTGTATTTTTCTAATGTATTTAATATGTAATCTAAGTTTTATTATTGATGATAAGTAATGTTGTTATATTATTTTCAACGTTTATTAAGTACCGTGTAAGTACTCAAGGTGCTACAAACGAAAAAACCTCTATGTTAGTGAATATCGTAGCTGAAGGTTACGGTTGTCGAAACAACTAGCCCAAGATGTAGATCTTTAGCAACTTAATTCAGTGTTTGTATGCTGCAAGCGCGCCAGGTTTTTCCTTGACATGACCTATGCTAATTCATAAGCTCCTAGTACCTTCTCTATAAATTGTTACTGCAATATCTGTAATTGGTTTGAGATAAAACATGATAAATAATCACTTATTGGTTGGTCTACAAGGAGCCCTCGAAAAATTTTGACACTGTTTTATAAAATTGTATTTTAATAGTCGTTATATAAATTATAGTTTCGCCATTTGTAAGTAAAGTTAAAGATCCTTTTCATTTGAAAAAAACAGGCTGCAGGAAAATACGATGCGGTTACGCGATGAAAGGGTTTCTTCTAGGGAGTATGCTTTTTTCGTATATGTTTAAAATAAGTATAAATCACACTATAAGTATATTAAAAAAAATATAAATTTGTATTTTATTATCAGTCTGGGCCTTTCTCTTGTCAGTTGATGGTCTGGCCAAAAGCTTTTTCCTGTATGTCCTCTATAATTAAACCGTCAAAAAAAACTTAAATTATTTAAGCAGTACGTCCCGTGGTAAGCTCACGTAACACAGTATCGTAGAAAAGTGACTTTGAGACACAGAAACGAGAGTGATCCTAAAAGATCTTAGTGTTTTATTTTATGTATAACTTTCAAAAAAAAAATAACATGTCATTTCGTTTTAGTGACTTTATCTGAGGTTAGAAAATGCAGTTCTATTAATTTTGATTCCAAGAACTCATTAGTAACGACTTACGCTGAGATGTATCAATATATTTAACTGTAAAAGGTACTATTTAAGTGCACATTCTTTGTTAAAATGATGCAACTTTGACATACAACGTATAAGAACTTTGAACGTAGAAGCAATATTTGCGTAATGTATCTTGTGTTCTTTATTAATGGTCATATATTCGGGTAAGGTGAAAACTTCTCGGCCTCTTGCAAGTAGTTTCTCGACAAGAATTTTTGCAGTAGACTTCTTGCGTGTTTATCCTAAAAATGGATAAACTGGAATATCGTGTGGTCATGAAAACTTTAACCCCAAAAGAAATTCATCCGGAGATAACAAAACTGATGACTGTTCCTTCAATGACAATTGTTAAAAAGTGGGCAGTTGAATTTAAACATCGCATGTCCCATGTCCCTCGAAAATGACCCACCTGAAGAACGGTTAAAACACCTTAAAAATCGCAACCGCGCGGAAATCACTTGCGCCTCAACCCTCAACCAGGCCTCAGCTATCTCACTTACCTGAAGATAGCTGAGGCCGTGGGGATATCGGAAGAAAGGGTGCGAAACATCTTGCACAAAGAGTTAGGGATGCGAAAGATCTGCGCAAGATGGATGCCGCATATGCTGAATGCTGATTAAAAGCAAATGCGCTTCGCGTCCAATAAAGAAGTTGAGTCTAGGGAGGCTATGTAGAAAAATAAAATCATTTTTTCACTGAAAATCGTAGTTTTTCATTATCAATATTATTTAAATGTATAAGCGATGATAATATAAATCTAAATAGGGATAGTTTCCAAAATAAGTGCCAACATTGTTCGTCCAACTTTCGATCCAAGTTTAAAAATAGTTTTAAAGTGCTGGTCATTGTTTTAAGTCAATTTGCATTTAACCCGAATCAGAATAGACCCGTGGTGGTTGGTTTCATCGGAAATTCTTTGTATATTCTCTATAATTAGCGTAGTTTCTAATTACAGGCTTTATAACAAATAAAAAAGGTTTAACACCAAAGTCCCTACGACTTTGGTGTTTTAAACCGTTATACATAAACTTTTGACAGGAGCACTTTAGTTAAATAGGTTTAGTCACCTTTTATGCCTTTTTTGTCTTATCTGTCACATCGCTTGTTTGTTAAAATACTGGCGTAATTGCCACCTTAAATTATTAGATACGTGTAACTATTTAAAACATCTACACGTGTCTGCTCTTTGTAATGTTTAACTCCATTAAAAACGCCTCATTATTCCGCCATATTTAAAAGTATATTTCAGATAATTTATTAAAATATTAATTTACTTAGTCTACCATCATAATATTTGGCTTGCCTTGTTCTGAAATCGTCAATGGATCTTTTAGTTTTGTTTCTTCGACTGTAAGTGTTTTCGTTCCTCCGTGAAGGCTCGATTTCTCCTAACTTTTTTAGAAGTTAGATTAGTGTGTGATAAACTTTGTATCTGAAGTACCGTTGAATATTATCACTGTATGTGTAATAGCGTGATCGGAACATATGTACGTTGTAACATAACCACCATTGCTATTTACATTATAGCGAGATATAACAGTAAATTTAACCGCGTTTATAAATCTCGGTGACTAGGGGAGCTGGCGGAGGCGGAGGTCTCCAGGCGAGACGCGGCACGCACTCCTACGTACCTATCCATATTTAGTGGCTCCGCTCGCTCAGTTTATCACACTTCAAAGCGCACGAGTAAGCGTCGACTTGTAACCGCGTCTCCCCAGCGATACCCCTGTAACTAGGAAGCCGCTTTGTGAAATTCGCGATGCTTTTTGACGGAGACGCGACCCCCATTCGGTTTTTCGAGGTCGGCCCGCTTCCCCCTCACATAATGCGAGTATCTACCTCGCGTCGTTTCTGCTACCCTGGTACTTAACACGCGGTAACAACGCGGTTTCTGCACCTAGTTTCTCACTAAACTTGGAGTAAATGTGGATGTTTAATTATTTATTCAATCTGTTGGAAGATTTTTCGTTACACGTTTCCTTGTTTAGTTTTAATCGTATTAGTGAACAACGCGTCATTCGATATCTGCTAAGCATTGTAATTATCATCAGAATTAAAAAATGATGACAGGCAAATGTTTATTCGCTTGCACACCTTACGAAACATTTTTTAAAGTAGGACAAGCCTTCATAAGTTTAATTATAATCAATGACTTTGTAATTAATTTTTATTATATTAGATTTATAATTAGGTTTTAGTTCAGCAGTACATAACTGCTTGAAATATGGATCTGTACTTTGTGGCATTTTTCAACACACTCAAGGACTTGCGCCGAAATCCAGCCAGCAGCTGGGTGTATAATAAAACCTCTACCTTTTTTTTTTTTTTTTAAGTTAACCACAACTACATGATTAAATTGCTTTGTATAAATTAGGTTACACGTTTCTACTGCAAAACTTATATACTAAGTACCTGCACTTGACATCAAAACTTTTTTTTTTTTATCAAAAGAAACACTAGCTGTGAGAGACGGGGTAAGCTATTTTTACGCCGTATTTCTGTAAAATAGCTTTATTCAATCATCAATCACACATTACATTATTACCTACATGATAATCTGAAATAAACGAGAGAAATTGATTAACACAAAACACTTTGTGGTATTTATCGCTATCTCTTTCTGTAGTATTCAACAAATAGCAGCAGCATTTGTCTTTTACTGTGAAGGGAGATGTTGCTATTTCGGCAGTGTTGGCTACTCTTTTGGCAGGACCAGATTCATTAGCACGTGCTTAGGCTTCTCTAATTGTGAAAGGGCAACGGGATGTATTCGGATTGTAACGAAGTTGTGGGTAGGGCTACAAGATATGGCGGCTCGGTCTAGCCTGCAATTATAACCGGCAATAAACTGAACAGTTTTCTTCAATACCCCGATGAAGCGGGATTATTGTCCTCCTTTAAATGGTCGTTTGTACGGTATTTGGTTGGTGGATGTTCATTACTTCTACGGGTATTAGAACTCTCCTAGTTATAAGTCTGCTATTGGAGTCATTGCGTGGTATTAGTTGGTTCGCCTTCCCCATAACTAGGTCAGCAGTTACGGCACAGCTTTTTTCTGCTCTAAACTCAGCTAAAACTGGCAAACAGACTGAAAGGTGTAATACCAACCTACACAACCTATGAGTTTTGCCTGTAATCTATAAGTACAGAACTATTTTCTTATAAAATGTTAGGCTCAGTAGTTTCAGACATAAGATGTGGTGAGAGGACAGGCGGCCAGACATACGCACGAGTGATCCTATGTAGGTTCCGTTTTTTCATTCGGACGTACGGAATCCTAACCCTGAAAACGCTGTATGTCAAAACGTTTAATTTTACGGCTTCGTCAGTATTATTATGTATTCTGGTTTAAGCATTTGAGTAGACTTTGATTGATTGTATGTATATGTAGATATAAAGTTTGTTGTGTGTGTTGAGGTAAATTTAACAGTTTTAAAAAAACATCTCTTGATCTCCGTTTAAAGAGGTTAGCACCAAAGCAGGTCACATTTGTAGCAACGATAGGGGCTTAAATAAAAAAACTGCCTTTGACACGCCCGTATTTCACGTTTAGGTTCAGCGTTAGAAGTAGGAACGTTTAGTTCAACATTAATTAAGACAATTTATTGAATTATATTTCAAGAGTTTTATAATTTATAAAACTTTTGAAGAGTTATTATGTGTATTTTTTATGCATTTTTTTTTTGTTTAAAAAAGACAACTCCCGCATTAGGAATTACTCCTGTGTCGCAGGGGACTTTACAAACATACAAACAACGGACACAAAGAACACTCAGACTTTGGTGGGAATCGAACCCTCGACCTATGGCATAGCAGTCAGGGCACTAGCCACTAGGCCAACAGGCCAGTCAATTTAACTAACTTAAGTTACGAAAATCATTAAATTAAATACATTCTGTACGTGACATAACACAATACTATCTAGTGCAAATCTATAGAAATAAATAAAATTTAAGTGTCTGTTTGTAATGTCATATTTCCGAATTAGCATCCGAATGTTTACACGTTACATATTCCAAAAATCTCTCTGTCTTTCTGTCTGTCTGTCTGTTTGTTCCGGCTAACCTCCGAAACGGGTGCACCGATTTCCACGGGACTTTCAATGGCAGGTAGCTGGTATTATAAAGAGTAACTTAGGCTTTTTTATGTAGGAAAAAGAAAAGAATTAGGGTAAATATATAAATATGTACACGCTAGCGAAGCCGCGCGGGGCACAGCTAGTGTATTTATAATATTAACACTCAGACACCATTCTTTGTGACGCTTGAATTCAAGAAACACATAATTTTCTTTATAATAGTTGTGTCGTGTTTCGCCTATTTGAGGAGTAAAGTGTTGCCAACGTAAAATTGGTCTTGCGAGTGTCTATAGCCCAGCCCTATAGGCAGACCGTGTACCAGTAGTGCCAACTTAATTGTGTAAAGTTTTCTTTTTCTACAACAAATGAAATTACGAACGAAAGAAACATATGAATCCATAGTCGTAATGTTTAGATAAGGAACTAAATTAATGATTACCTACCACCATCTAATTAAGGCTTATAATCGCAGCTCTCATATACATATATCTGGACGTAGCTACATCTCACACCTGTACATTTATTATATTAACGTAATATTCTGTGCTATATGTGGAAGTTCAGCCATATTGATTCCGAACATACATACAAGGGCTTTGTACACATATTTAAACATGATACACACATATACGTACATTTCAATGTATTCGTATCAATATACTCGTAGCACAGATAGAAACCGAATATTTTTATGTTATAGTTTGTGTTTTATATCAATGAGGTTTCAAACTAGGCCACGACTTAACCGACGGTAAGTTGTAACATTCACCATGAACACACTGTAATTGTCAAAACTGATCATTTTGAGATGTTTTTGTATGTATAAGTTATTGTACTGAGAGCCTAGTTCAAGTTTTTTTTATATTCGTAAAGTACGATTTATAAGTAATGTAAAAAGCACCAACTAGATCTTTATTTTAAACATCAAACGTTTGAATGAATGAAAAGTATATATTCAACTTTAATACTTATCTGTTAATGATGCACTTTTGCTATTAAATGGAAGTTCATTAATTGCTTTTGGTATAGCAATCCTGGGGATGGGAATCGGTAAACACGTTACATACGTTTTAACCACCTCATCGGATAAAATTTTTTCCCCTGTATAAAGTCATCCAAATTCCAAAAAAATGTGTAAATGTTACCGTGAAGTAGTGAATTTGAGCTATTGACGAGTCTCAGTTGATTAAACTTGTCACATAACACTTGTTACCCCTGCAGTGATGGTTTTTAAAAGCCATTTTTTAAGAAGCTGTAATGCAAAAGCACAACGGTTTAGGACATTTTGCATGCCATCTCTGTATCCAACAAGTGCGACGGACGGTTTCATTGTCATTGAGGATTTTTATTACAACGGCCCATTCAATTTAATTATATCCTTTGTGTAGCTCTACAAGCTAAGACAAGCTTGAACGCGATTTTGTTGTTGTTCAGTGAGTTTATACGGTATCCACTTTCCGAGATTTTTTATCTTTTCCATTTGAAGTAAATTAATCCGTATCTGTTTATCAGTTACGTTGGAGGGTACTATTAATTCTGACGTATTTGGAGATAATTCTGCTTTCACTATGGTTTAGTCTATCATCATTGACTTTCTTCTCCCGACGTCACCGTTTATTTAAATAAAGTTTCCAGAACGAAGGCGAACACACTAAAACCATGTGATCGCTTGCAATGCCAGTACACGTTGCTGACGTTTCGTGCAATCTGTGCTGCGTTGGTACCACGACGGAACTTTTATTGGATAAGATAAACTTTTATATGTCCTATCTAGACATAGACATAATTACCTAGATTGATCTCATAAAAAAAAGAAATATCCACTACAAGACTGCAGAGATGGAAAGAAAGTTTGTAGTCAAGTTATTTAGATTACTTTAAGTCGGTTTTGAGCAGATACGACTTCTTTTACAGTTTCGTAGTCAAAGGGCGAAAGTATTTTAACTTAAATTTTCTGTTAGTTTTTTTTAAAGAAAAGAAAATAAATAAATCGTTTGCCTTTCCAGCGGCTGAAGATTATGGCAGTAACTGTCAGGTTATTTAAAGAAAGATCGGACTCCGAGTTTTTTTTAAAGTGTTTTGATGGCATCCACCGGTGTTTTCTACTAGTATACTAGGAGTATAGGTATTTTGGGAAGTAGGGCACATCAGAATTGTAGCTGGTGACCAGGGTACAAAGGCTACTACTAGCTATTACTGTTTTTCCATCTGCCAGTGAGTAGAATCGCCAGAACTCCATTGTACGGCTGATACGGCGGCTTTAGGCGGCTCGTGTACTTAGGTGATAAAATAACTTTTTTTGTAGATTTTGTTCAAATTTTACAGGTTAAACTATTATATACTGAGCAATTATGTAAAAATTCGTAAAGCGTATTTTGTATAACTTTAAGCATTAGCGTTTAAGTGAATTAAAAATATTCCCAGGAAATGAGTAGTGCACTGAGGGAAATTTGCCCACATAAAGACCATAGAACGATGGTATTTTCCATCGCGGCAACTTTAGCTGTGAGGATGATGCAAGGTTCAGCGGTAGACCGATAGAAGTGACTTAAGTGATATCGATAAGACACTGAGACAATGCAAACGACCATTTGAAAGTACGGAATTTTTGTTCAATCTGGGTACTGCACTTGATGACTGATGCGCTGAGGGAGCAGCGTGTGACTTGATCTCGTGATATGATAAAATAATTTGAAGACGGCCGATTTAAGTACGTGTACTTGTTATATGTGATGAAACATAGCTGTAACGTCGAAATACGACGTTCCTACTAAATCCCAGAGTAAAATGTGGTTCTGTGTAGATGAACCACCGCCGACGTCTGTGAAAATGTTCCAATCCGTAAAATAAAGAATGGTGGCTGCATTTTTTACTAAGAGACGAATAGTGGCTATGGTTGTGATAATGGGGAGACTGTTACAGCTGCATGGTATATAGAGGAATGTTTACCTCAAGTATTAGAAGCCTTCAGAACTTAAAAAACCAAACTCAAGACTCGATACTTGGCTTTGTACCAAAATGACGCATCTGCACATTGAGCCGGCAAAACTACGGACTATTTGCACCAAGCTGGAATCAACTTGCTTTTACACTCTTCTTATAGTCCGAATTTGGCGCCATGCGACTTTGCACTATTCCCGTATGAAAAGAAAAACAAGTGAAGTGATGCAAGTTTTTGAGCGATGAGGATGCCTATGGGAGCTTTTGAGGATATATTCGACTGTGTTCCAGAGGGATACTGAAGCAATGTGTTCAGCACCTGCTTTACACGTATAGATCTGTATTACTGCCAGTGGAGACTACATAAAAAACAAATCACGCAGTACGACAAAAGTTATGTAGTGCCTTAGTATGTATAGTTATAATAGGGGACAACATTAGACACAAAAGAACTAGGTACGTATTTTGTCATTGTTTTGCATAGCTCCGTATACAGTATCCACAGTATCCGTAATTCGAATGAATTTTTGCTACCGCTCATGTAATCGTCATTGTGTCCGATGACAGGTAGGTAGCGTCCGGCCCGGTAAATCAATGCCTGTTATGTACAACAGTCATCGCTTATGTGCCTATGTACTTCTGATATATGCCCGACGTATGTATTGGTATAGTGTGAATACGCGTGTACGTAGATAATCTCGTCATAGCTCGCACCCGTTATGGTATTACTGTGTGTGGGCGAAGGGGGTGCGTGGGGCATGAGGGAGCCGCGGGCCCCGCGAGTGCCGCAGGGGGGCGCTGTCCGCTTTAAAAATACTGGGGCGCAAGCGGTGGGCGAAACTACCGAGCAAGCAGAATGCTAAAGGAAGCCGTTTATTTTGAAAGGCCGAAGACTTTCAACTCGTCTCTGCGCTCGTGGTTGAGACGGATAAAAAGTTGTAAAAATGGCGAATAAAAAAGCGAACCCTGTGTAGTAGCTATTAGTTGCGCGATTGCTAAAATGTTTTTGGCTCATGAAACCGGCAGTTTAAAGGAGTGTCTTGCATGAAAGTATTAAATCTTAAGTTTAAGTCGGCAATGGCTAATAATGATTCACATTTGTCACAGTGTACATTTAGACCAGTTGTTATATGTTTCATAAACAATTAACTCTAATGAGGCGACGATCGTATTTTCTTAATATGTTTTTTATATTTATCTATGATACTTATAATTATTTACGGGTAATGGAAATTTCATGGTGGGATCGAATTCAGAAATCTCAATTTCGTCCTAAAAGACAATCAATATACACATAGTAAGTATTAAGTAGCGACCTCAGTAAGGATGTGGTCGCTCTTGCGCTCATTATCGATAATTACGACGACATTGTGTTTAACGTCCTTTGACGTTCGGAAAGCGTTCCAAATTTGTATTTTGTTCGTATTTTCATAATTGGGTGCGGGTGGGCAGGGGTGCTGGGTGGCGCCGCGGGCGTCATCGCACCCCTTCGCGTGGGTATTTAATGATTATACGCTGACTGCCACCTGATTGCTGGTTGGTACTACGACGCGCTATCGATGATCACTTGTTATCGATGAACTGATTGACATGGGGCGCAGATTTTCGTTTTGTTTTTGATGTTTGATTGGATAGACACTGCTGTGTTGCTGGATATCTCATAAAGTAGATCGTTTTTATACACAGCTTTTTAAATGTAACAAGAATTTGTTTTTATACAATCTATTTGTGACGACAAGAAGTTTGATAAATTCGCATAATTGTAAAGCATTATCATAATTGTAAATGGTTTAAACATAAAGTTTAATGCAAGAAAAGTTATTAATGTCAGAATTTGCCAAAAAGCTTTTTTTGTAGACATCTTTACTTACAGGAACATAATACTTGACTAAAACAAAACATAAACCCGAAACCATTTCAAAGAACTATCAAGAAACTATTACCCCATATTATTTCTATCGACTGTCGATAAACCCGAACTACCTATTGCAGCAGTGTCACAGCGCGATCACTCGCGGGGTGGCAAGCACTACACGGGTAACACGCGGAGTGTGCTGGCGCGGGAGGGCACGGAAGCGGGGCAAGGGGGCCACACCGCAGTACATAGACCATGTATCAGTATATACCAGGCCCTCAGCACATAACCGCTGGTGGATTCCCAAAATTTTGCAGTTATTTTGTGTGGAAAACTAGGTTATTCCACGATTTATTCGTCTATCGGCAGATGACCCGTCGAGCGATCGGGATGTTGTCGTTTCGAAGCAGTTTATTTTATGCGGCTTGGCCTAGTGTCTTTGGGACAATAAACGAAAGTAACATAACGGTTTTGCGAAACGAAACTTTTGCAGACACTGTGTAAACGCAGGTCCCAGCATAGTGATCAGTGGCCACAATATTGGCATAAAAAATGATTACAGGAATACGGGAATTAACGTAATAGGTAATAACCACTTGAATTGCCTGACGTTTCGACCAGGTTGCACAGGCCGTGGTCACAGGCTGACTCGTAATCAGCCTGTGACCACGGCGCAACCAATACGTGATCGCGCTACTTCCCTAACGTATACATAATTATATCATGGAAGGCGAAGGTTTAAAAGTTAAGATATCTTTCTCCAAATTGCCTTCGAGACAACACGTTAAACTTTGTTCTTTAGACAAGGACTACGCATGTCATACATCTTATGTCTACTTGATCTGTCTTGAAACTTATATGTCAATGATATTTATTAAGAAATAATAAAGACATTTCTAGCTAAGAATCAGTAAATAAGATGTTCGTTAAAGATTCTCAGTATACTAATTAACCTTTAAAGTTAATTATATCTTAGCACTAATATGTGTAGTATATATTCACACTACTGCACCTTATCTGTCATTGTGGTGTAATTAATTACCAACTAAATTGCAATAGTATCAACCTAACTACACTAGGCGCGTATGACCGACGAAGGGTCAACGGATATATTTAGTGTCCGCATAGCAGATGCGGTCCTTGGCCACCGCCCTGAAGACGGTCGATATCTAGCTTGTCACCCCACCTAACTCCTAAGTGACTATATACACCTGGTACTTACACGGCTCAAGTACTAGTTGTGTGTATCGTTCCACATTTCGGTTTGAATAATTCTAAACTTGGAAACGTATTAAGTGTGGTTCAAAATATAAAGAATCTGCTTATTTATTACTTGTTGTCACTTTAAGTTAGAATACATCAAGGTTTTTAAATGGAGGTTAGCAGTTTGTGAACTGACTGAATGCCATTCAAACTTAAGATGATACTTGGAACTTCAATATATTTAAGAATAGCAGGCTACCTATACTACAAAAAAATAAAATATTTTTGAAATAACTAATTAGCTGAGTTGAGTAATTAACTAACTTCATTAAAGGATTCAAATCTACCACAATAGGAATGATGAAATCAGTTATAATATAACAAATATTTCTTACGCTCGTCTAGTCTCCTAGTATATTTTTTTTTCAGTTCACGCCTACCACGAGGACAGTCGATACTACTTTGCTGACAGCGCTCCTGTTAAAAACCGTTTCTTAATAAAAGAATGTATGAGAAACAACGATGTTATTCGTACATGTAAACTGTAAAAACTCCTAATAGTACCAAAATCGATTTAATGTCTAGGGGGAGTACGATATCGATTGCTATTTTTCAGTTAAGTATCCGAAAGCTAAAGCAAAAATAAATCTATGTGTATGTTTATTTCTTAGTAAGTAGAATAACAATACAAACATAAGTTATGCAAAATTCAATTTACCGAAATTCAATACAGTTACACATTAAAATGTTCTACAGTTCGAAAACGAACCACAAAGAAAAGCAATGCAACGCGCGAAGTTCAAATAAAGTTCAATATTTCTTAAGTTTTCCGTGTTCCAAAACTTGTGAGTGTAGTGGTAGATTGATGACGCTTTGCATGTGATAGCGGCCACTTGTTGAATGAAAATCTTCGTATGTTTTCGTAAGTCTACGCCAACGTCAGCTGTTTAAAAGCAGAAAAATGGCGCTGTGTTTTCTGTTAACTTTTCCCGAACTTTGAAGTCTCCAATTTAAACGATTTCATTATTACATGCTTCCTTTATTGCTTTGTAAGCTCGGTTTTTCTGAAAGTTATTCATAAACTTGTTTTGCAAAGAGTATTAAAACAGTATAAATGAATGTTACAATTATTTTGGAACGGATTTAGAAGATTAAGAATGTAAAGCTTTGTGTTAAATCCCAAATATTGAGTATCTTCACGTTAGGTACGTTTTTGTACAATTACAATAATTTGAAGTGTTTCAATGTAATAAATTTATTTCGGACCATAGACAGTACTTTCGTCTATGACGTCTTTAAAATTACTAACATTGAAGTACTGCTTATTAAAATGTAGAATTACAAAATTGAAATTACTACATACACATACAATGCAAGTAATTAGCATTGTTATTATACGTTCCTGTTTTATGAAGATTTTTCTCGTTCCATGGGGTTATAATAATCCAAGCAACATTTTAGCGCTCATTTACATTTACATGTATGGTTTGTGTGTGTGCGTTGCTGTGATTCACAATTCAAACGTTACAACCTGCAGGCATTCTCTGTTCATTCATATTGCGAGTCACTGTTGTATTACTTTTACATTTCATTAGACCAATTCCTAAACAATTACAATGGCTTGGTATTTGTGTGTGTATTTTCATTGTAAGTTTGGAAAATCTATTATTATCCTTAATAGAATTTAGTGATGGAATTTTAAAATTTGGATGTCTATGTTGATATTTTCTACAAAAACAAATAACTTATACTTTTACTTAAATATTTTTAGAAATTCAAACTCCCGGCGTTGCTTTAATCCATTCCCGAGCTCTACCACGGTAAACCTGGCTAACTAAGTTACCGGTGAGGTTCTGGCGTGTTAAAATTCCCGTTAACATCTAAGACGATGTAAGGCCTGGATTGTCATTAAATGTTTAATAGAATCACCACTTTTTAAACATTTGTACAATGGCAATTGTCAACAATCTTCAAGGTTCTTAGCAAAGAAAATGCTGAAATTTTTTTAGAACTATATAAATGGTGAAAATCCTTAATGTAAATTATACACCCTCAGCCCTCACTCTATGTCCCTCTGTCTGTTAATAAAAAATATATGCCTTTAGTTATGGACAAGTGCTTTGCGTTAGTTTTGAAGAAAATGAAGTTACCCGAGACTTAATCTTCAGCTCTCGTAGTCTTATTATCCCCTGGTATCTGGCATATTGCAAGTCGCTTACAAGTTTAACTAGTTCTAAAACCTAACCCTTTTTTTTCCACGGAGGGAAAAACAATATTTGTATTAGCTAAGATATACGATTTTACTCAGTTTTAGTCTCGGACTCGACGGAGGCCCTTTATCAAGGGGTGAGGCCTCCTGCCGCGTCGGTTGCAGGTGCCAGACAATATTTGTTCACCCTTAAACTAAATACGCAGCACAATACCGCAGGAACATAATTATTGCAAGTTTATTTTTATTTTACAATTTGGCTGGTTTGACTGAAAACTATATAGTGATTGATCTTATTGGGATAAAACGTGTTTTTAATACTGAGCACACCCTGTACTATGGTAATCAGACTGCTGTTAAACATACTTATATATTACTAAATATATACATATTATAGATAAATTACACCCAGACAAACAATCGTGCTCACCACATAATTATTTATCCTGGGTGGGAATCGAACCCACGATCTCCGGCTCAGTAGTCAGGATCACTAACCACTAGCTACACTAACAGGCCGTCTAGGCAGATGTTTCTGTATTTTTTTTACATATTTATAGTACATTTTAAAACCGTGGAATATCAGGTGTAGATCAACGCGTTATAACTTATAATCAAATTTTGCAAAATTATTATAAATCGTTCATAAGTTTAGGGGTTCATGGCGGACAAACAACGTGACACGATTTTTTATATGTAAAGATGTTTACTTCTATCTTACACCAAAACTACACGTTATTCTTTTGTTTATTATCAATTTTGTCCATCCAAAGGTTGCCTGTAAGAGATCGCGATAAGGCCGCCTTTGTATTGTACATGTACACTTTTTGTACATATTTATATTAAACAGTATGTCGTTGGTGTGCAATCAAGATTATTCTATTCAATTATATATTTTAATCAAATTTTGTATTTCGATAAGCTTTCACTTTTTGAGTATTAACTTAAAAATCACGGTTTTTCAGGTAAGACTATATAGATAACTTCTGTCTTAAAAAAACGCGATTATACACAAAAAAAAGTTCAGAGAGGCTCGGTCGCCATAGTACTAGGTAATAATCTAAATCATAAAAGATCTCAACATCCGTACCTTTTACGGAACTATTCACCTTATTTGTTTAAAGCTAATTAATAGTAAAACTATGTAAATAAATATAAGAACTGCGTAAGATATTTTATTTACGACAGATTATAAATGAATTGAGGAAACCTGTAATTAACTGTGCCACCTGGACATAGCTATGTTGAGTGCGTTGTAGGATCGAGTTAACACTTGCATTTCTTGTTTTATGTTTGAATAATGACTATTATCGGTGGAAGTTTTATATAAAATCTTAAATCTAGTTTTATAAGTAAGCCTTTGAGCAGGGCCGATATTTGAGCGTTGCCGGCACTTTGCCTCAAAAAAAAAACTGCTAACATGAAAAGCCATCGGCGCTTCATCATCGTCTTAAAGCCATAGATGTACTTTGATGAACTTAAATTACCAGGAATACTTCTATAAGTGCGGTCGTAGTTTGTTTTCATAAAACGATTCGCATTTGCTTTTAAAGAATGTGCGTAAACTTAACCTCAGATAACCATCGGGCCCATAGTTGCTCAAACTAAGCATTTAACAGAATATACGCTAATAAATCTTGACTTATATTTTAACACATATCTAAGTTCACATTTGATTATTTCGGTATTTTATTCGACTCGTAGATGTTTTCTTTCGAACCCTCTGAAACGACAAACACATCTAAGCTGTTCCAACACTCCATTTAACCAGCTTCCAGATATCGAAATTAGTACCGATAACTTCGTCCCAAAATGAGGTTGTTCTCATATCGTTTTTATATTCACTTCCAAAAATTGCGATTCTACGTCCAACAATCCATTGTTGGCCACTTGGATACCGGATCTGAAGAAATACCGTGTTACAATTTTTTTCGCCAAAATTGTATGTTTACGACTCTAGTCAATGTAGTTCTACTTAAGTAACTATTATCTTATCTGTGGTTTTACAGAGTATGAAAGCAAAGCCGCACTAGGAATACGACACGCAGCGTTATTTGTATTTGCCGAAACCAATACCAATACGAAACAGTATAATGGTACATATTATTTATCAGTAAAATTAATTATTTTAATGATTTTAAGATGTGGTTGATAAATCTATCTATATTTATTATTATAAACGCGAATGTTTGTGAGGATATATATATGGATGAATAAATAAATATAATGAGAATGTATGTTTGTTTGTTAAACTTTCACGCCTTAATTACTCACCCGCTTATTATGAAATTTTGCGTACAGAAAAGTACATAGGGCCAACCTTTCATCCCGGAAAAAGTACTGTTCCCAAGAAATAGAAAAAAAATCATGCCTCGGGCCAAACCTAGTTTTGTTACAACACAAATAGTTGTTAAAAATGCAGCCGCCCGATGTTAAGAGTTCACTGGTTTCCTAGTCCACGAATAATTAAATTTCCAATCGTGGTGGCTGTCAAAAGGAACTGGTGGCCTTGTGGTACCAGGGGATCATGAAACCCTGGATACCTACGTCCAGTTATATTTAGTGGCTTGTCCATTTGAAGCACTATCGATTTGTGTCCGCGGGTCGGAGCGTTGACCCGCCCAGCACGGCCCGGGCGGCTGGTTCGCTAATTTATTAATTATTTAAACTCATGAACACATATAATATCCTGGTAGCAAGGCATGTTAAGGCATGTTGCACCGTTCACAAATTTCCGCCAAAAATCCGCCTATATTTTATTTCCTGTTTTCCGGTTTTTAATATTTTATTCTTTGATAAAATATAAATACAACAAAAACTTTTTATTTTTATTTTCGACACAAATAATCTTTCGATGTTACGGATATAATATATTATGAATATATACATACATGTTTGATATGCTACGAAAAAATAATTCTGACTGTGTGTTTTGATATTTTTATTTCTATTGTCAAGACTTATTTGGAGTGAGTATGATATGAGTAACGTTTAACAAGTATCTAAACCTTTTTAACCATCGTTTTTCTTGTTTCAGGATAACTTAACTCCTGAGCCGGTGGACATGAACGACGATGATAATTTTTCTAGTGAGTATCTTAAACTCTCATAAATAATTTTCATTATCCATACTATACATTTATTAAACAACCACTTGCATCAAATCAACTATTAATAGCGAGTATTTATGCGAAATTTCCTCTAAGAAAGCATAAACGACTCCCGATTGGCTTTTATTTAAGAGAAAAATGTTTACAATACAAAATTTTTGGATTGATTGGCGAATGTGATCTGATGCAGGTCAGGGCCTCGCAAAAGATGCGGAGAAGTTGAAAATGATGTTGCTTGCATGGAATTACCACAGTCAGACTCAAGGTAAAGAATTTTGTTAATTTGTAAAAAAGATATAAATAATTTAACACTATTACAAAATTTCTTAAGCTGACCTACACATAGTACGCGATACATGATAATATACAAAATTTGAAACGTCGTCGGCTACTTACGCCGCAAATATTCTAGCGTTATTGTGTTGTTAACGCAGTTATTCAGTCCAGGGCAGGATTGGGTACTGGAAATAATTTTTCATTTAAATACGTGATTAATATCAAATCCCTCACTTCAAGCGCACTATCCGGGCTGTGACTCCTACCACTGGTCTTGGACGCCCCATCTTAACTCTTGTGTGCCATCGTGCTTAAGGCTTATAGCTATGGCAGCTTCAGTTTATGTTTATGTTATATAAAGTACAAGCTGCCCGGCTAAGCGTTTCTGTGGTTAAGTCAGTTGCAGTAAAAAAAGTCACTATAAATGAAGATAAAACTATCCTATCTTTCAAGTTGGATCAAACAAGCAACAGCACACAGTGTGAAAAATTTCATTACAATCGGTTAATAGGTTTAAGAGTTAATCGCTGACAAATGACGTGACACATTTTTTTTTATTTTATCACTTAAGGCTTTTTCATTCAGTTTCAATATGAAGGTTTTACCATTTGTAGGCTTTCTCTGGTTTTTGGAAATTCGAATTTATATGTGAATTTATGAATATATATTTTAAAATATCAGTAAAAAGTAGGACTACCTAATTTAGAAATATCGAAACAAATTTGAGCGCGGGTTGACCTGCTGAGGGTCTGTATCGCATCCATTCAGGTTGGTTATAATTGATTAGATTCCGCTCAATGAGATTTTTAAACTCGCAAAAAGCAATTAAAAGAAATACAACTTGAAATTCATATGGTACTAAAAAAGTTAACAGAAAATCTCATATGGCACTAGCCGTTATTTCCTAGTCGTAAAACCGTATTACAGCAGTTGTAAGTCAAGGAAATTAACTGTAGGGACATTTTAATGATTAACTTTGTAATGCGTAATGAGTTACACATACAGAAAGGTCATTGGACAAAATTGAGGAGATACTTAATAGGTG
Source organism: Euplagia quadripunctaria (assembly GCA_963859945.1). Taxonomy (NCBI): domain Eukaryota; kingdom Metazoa; phylum Arthropoda; class Insecta; order Lepidoptera; family Erebidae; genus Euplagia; species Euplagia quadripunctaria. The sequence continues at coordinate 11,604,470 of OY982581.1, forward strand.
AGGGAGATATTTGATAGATTTAAAATAAATTTAGTGCAGCACACATCTTTCAATTCAGAAATATGGGGTCACATGTCCTTATTCGATAAATACCCCCAATAAAATATTTAAAAAATAATTCAGAAATCAGTACTCTCTCTCACTCCCTGTATTCAAAATAACCTAAGATATAGTTGACGTATTTCAGCTAAGTGGAAATACATTAAGTATCTAGAGAACAGACCGATGTTTTAGTAATATAGGAATTGATAATAATTTGCAAATATGTTATTTTTGTTTGAAGAGCCACCGACGTCATATCTACATTTTCATTTGCTAACGCCGAGGAATAGGCACCTGTCTCTTTCTTGGAGATTATACAATACATACACTACTTATACAAATGTGTTGTACAACTATCGCAAACACTGATTAATAAAAGCTGTATTTATTATATACCAGCAGCGCCCCGCGGTTTCACCCGCGTAAGTCCCGATCCCGTGGGAATATCGGGATAAGGTTAATCCAGGTCTCCAGCTATCTACATACCAAGTTTCATCGCAATCGGTTCAGTGGTTTTTGCGTGAAAGAGTAACAAACATCCATCTATCCATCCATCCATCCATCCATCCAAACTAAAATTAATGTCTGTTTAAAGTTAGCCAGCCAATATTAAAATCAGCGGTTTCATAAACTGATAAGTATAACGAGAACAATTTACTAGGACGACATAAGCACAACACAGGCATGATTAATCGCGAGGGATGAGCGCGTGTAGCGTGCTACCTATATCTATTAGTTTGCATTAAGGACTACATGCGGACGCAGTACCTTATTGATTATCTTAGAACGTACCACCATTGTGCGTAACAACAATATGCTCACATCCCGTTTGAATCGCAAGAAAATTTTAAGAAGGAAGTACAAGAATTGGACACCCCAACGCAACGTAAGGGTTTCCAAAAATAGGATAAATAGATACCTTACTATTGTGGGGCCTTGCTATAGGCCTATGGGGGGCACGACCCTGGGCGCATCTGCTGTCGTGAATATCTACCCAAGATGTTAGTTCTTCAGAAACAAACTAATTTGAACACTATGATCTACGATATAACAGTGTTAAAATTTATTTTAAAAATGATTACATAATTAGCAATTGCAGCTGGCATATAACGTCCTACCAACTGAAGGTAAAAAAAAAATGTTTAAGTCCCTTTCAAATCAGCGAATCTAACTTGTGGCACTTCCCATAATTACTATTGGAGGTACCCGCTGAGATTTTGGTCATAATATTAAAGAGAAAAACTACTTTAATTCACATATACAAGAAGGGCGTATGAACATAATTCTTTAAAAAAAAACCGACTTCAACAAAAAAAGCTATTCCATAAAAGACTTATATATAGGTTTTCTCATGGATGCTTTTTGTCAGAACTGGACCAAATTGAAATGGGACCACACAGGAAGCACCAGCTTTCAAATAAAAAAAGAATCATCAAAATCGGTTCACCCAGTCGAAAGTTCTGAGGTAAAAAACATAAAAAAAAAACATACAGTCGAATTGAGAACCTCCTCCTTTTTTGAAGTCGGTTAAAAATAAGTGATGATGAGGACCGTATTGGAATCGTGTGTACCTATGTGGTGATTACCCATCTGTATCTGTTTATGGTTATAGACATTTCTAAGGAATCGGTAGTTTGTGCGGTCGGCCATTATTATCCCTAATTGGGCACAATATCATATTGCCTAATGAATTCGGCCTAGATGGCCTGTGTTCGTACTGTTCTCTGGAGTAACGCCGAGTATCAGTTGCAGACTACTGCTAATTACGAGTACTACTACTTCTTTACAAAATAACCATATCACAGAGCAACTTCGCACAATTACTACTTCACTACACATCAACTTCGCAAAATAACCACTTTGTAAATTGACAATTGCAATTTGTAAATTAAGGAATAAGCCGCTTTGTGTTTTTATTAATATTGTTAGAAATAGTCATTCTGCGAGATATTTCTGTGACGGATAACTTTAATTGAAAATAGAAAACGAAAATAGGATTAAAGACCGGTTGGAGTCTTGGAGCTCCATAAGATTTATTTTTTTTATATATATAATAGGGGGCAAACGAGCAGACGGATCACCTGATGGTACGTGAATACCGTCGCCCATGGACACCTGCAACTCAAAAGTCACAAGTGCGTTACCGACTTATCTAGTGTACTGGGGTCTTGTGACTAGTCAGCTCAACACTGAAATGGTTCTTTTGTATACGGACCACCCTGGGCGCCTATATGGCACTTGCACAGTTTGAGTTGTGTAGTCTTGGATCCTTGAGTTTGTATCGGCGTTTGTTTTCAAGGCTAAAGCTCAAGCCCAAGCTCAAGGTCAGTCATCTAGCATAAAGAACAAATCGACTTGGAGCTGTCTGAAAAGATCTATTTGCAAAAATAAATTCATATATAATTTATCATAAAGGATATTAATTCATGCTGTGTCTTTGGATTATATTGGCTACGGGTATCCGCGACTTCGTCTGCGTAGAATTAATGCTTCGATGAGCATATCTTTCTGCCCCCATTTTACTGACTTCATGTTTTAAGAGAAAAAGTAGCCTATGGCCTTTTCCAAAGTCCCGTTTATCTGTTTACCGAAATTCATCAATATTGGTTTAGCGGTTTAGGCGTGAAAACGAAACAAAGATGGACAGAGTTACTTTTGCATTTATAATATTACTTAGGGGTAGTATAGCTGTCTGTTGGAATTGGTTATATTTCTAATTTTATCATTTAAAGTAGGTATATAGTTACTGTGAAACATGAAATTCCTATACAACTTGAAGTCGCTTACAACTTTTTAAGGATATTTTTAGTCCAACACATACACAATACAATACAAACTGCCCATTATAAGTATTTGACATAAAACCTTAACTTGTTACTGTTAACCCTTCAAACGTACTTTTCTTGTCATCTGAACAGTTTATCGACTGCATAATTTTCATGTCGATTGGAACGCATCGGCTATTTTTATTACAGAAGCCATATCGAGAGTAACAGGGGCGCAGACGACGCAAGCACCTTCTCAAATTATTTATAACCAAGGGGGCTTGTTCGAGTTGACATTTAGAGGCAGATGCACCGGTCCCTTGCACTCTGTGGGCCCTCATTAATTTCTGCCGCCTTGGTAACTAACTGTGCGAATACAAAATTATACTGAGAAATTATATGTTTGTATGTCTGTTAAATATTTTAAATTGTATTTTGCTTGATATATTTCTGTATTTTGTCGCTACGGCTCGTTGATAGGTAATAAAGTATCGAAAGAAAGTAACGAAGGGTTATTTTGCTGTCTTATTCCTGTGTGGAATGTATTGCTGTTGTCTGTATATATGCTACTTACTACGCTCGTTTAATTACCTGCCTGTCTGAAAAAAGTCTGTTCGCGTAAAATTGCAGTAATGAGTCTTAAGCACAAACATAGTTTTAATTACTTTTTTATTTCTTCTTCCTTTTAAGCTACTGCATATATACATATATGTACTTAAATGAAGTATCAGCCAGTTAAATGCAAAAGGAAGTTCATTTAATGAGTGTAGAAAATTGAAGTGTAGGTATATTTTTTATCAGTGAATCACGTTTATGCCATTTTTCGTCAAGATCCGTGATTATCGAATCGGCGCACACCTGTACGAGGAAGCACCTTCGCCCTAGAACTCAAGAATTTCCTAGAATTTCACTAGTTTCCTAGATCTCCAGAGTCTATTAATTTCGAGATTCGTGGTCTTATCAGCCTTTTTAGTTTTTCGGGTCTTCATTTTATTAAGCGACGAAAAACGGTGGAGGTTCTGAAGTCAACCCGTATTATTATAATTATTTTTTTGTATGACCATACGCATTCCTTTTACAGGGTAGTCCGATATGGAAAACATTTTTTTATTGGATAGGGCTTACGTCGAAGTTGGTCTCACTTAAATTTCAACCCTAAGGGTAGTAAAGGGTAGAGGACGAATGGTTGACTTTTCGCCTGTGAACCGATTTTGTTGAAACTTAACACACATATGTAGTTCTAATGACACTACAACATAACGGATGGCTGTAGTTGATTTAACGATGGATGTGGAGGCCAATCGAGGGAACTCTTCGGAGGGAAAAATGAAATTCGAAAACACTTCGGCAAATAGACGTGTTGCGTCACCCCTACCATCACTTCATTTTACGTAATAATTAATTTACTTGTTTCTATGTTTGACACCGACTCATAATTATTTACATTAATGTAGGAGTTTAGTTAGGCTAACAAGTTTATTTTTCACTTTTCAATTCCTTTTGTAATTCGTCGGGTAAATTTTGTGTTAAAAAGTGTTTATTTTTATATAGTTTTTGTTTTGAGAATCAATTAACGTAATTCTTGATAAATAGCAGGCGATAGGTTATCTGCTATTGCCTAAAATAGGCTATTCTATTATATAATATTGGCATAGTTCAACAGTAGCAGTATGACTTTACCATTTACACATTGTTGTCACGTAGTGTTTGTATACTCTTTGTTGTTGACCATAAAATCTTCTTTCATTCAGGCCTTTAGTTGTTCGCCAACTCAGAAATATATTATGGAAAAGAAAAGTGAATTCTCTTCATTACTACTAGGGAATCAGACGGCGATTATTGTGTTTTATTGACAGCCTCATTTCTTTTATTTTAGGGTTCTTGACAAGAAAATGATTAACAGGATCGTTATCCGTCAGTAGAGAACCACAAGGTACAGAATTTAGGATACCATAAATTGTAAGCAGCAATGCTTGCTCACATAGTTTTAATGAGCTGGGAAATGAGTTGTGGGACGGCACTGAAATTGTTCATAAATACATGGGTTTACAACACGGCGTGTAGAGATGGAAGTGGTCGACTAAACTCGGGTATACGCTATGTAAAAATATTAATATTTTTGTTACTAGACATCGACTTTTTTTACTGACAATTAAAAAAGATTTGGGATTCGCCTACATATAAAATTGGCTGAATATCTAGATCTAGCTAGATCGGAAATAATTAATTTTATTAATAATTTAGATTTTTTTTGTCGGAATGTCTATTTTTAATATTTTTTCAAAATTACAAACCAACTTATGCACAACATTATTTCACTCAACCTGGCTGTAGCAAATTAACACATATGTAGACTCTCGTTTTTATACAAAAAACATATTTACAGTTACTTATTTTAGTTAGTTAATTATACTAATTTGTTAGATTCCTTTTTACTTCTTAAAATAGTACGAAGTGTCATCCGTTTATAAAAATGTCGATTAAAATATTATAAAAAAATTAAAACGTTATAGTAATATAAACGTTATAGTAATTAAAACGTTATATTACTATAACGTTTTAATTTTTTTATAATATTTTAATCGACATTAAAAGTGAAGCGTGAGCGTCATATCTTGGTATATACCAAAAAAAAACCAACAAAAATGTACCTGAACCTACCGATTGCGGCTACATAAGTATAGGAAGCGAAGTTTAATATCTATTTAAACTAAACGCGAGTGCTACCGGGCTTCTACTAGTTTAGTTATAAAAATCGACTTGGACGAAAGTTTTATCACTATTTATGTAGAGACTAGAGTGTTATCTACTGTTAAGCATGTGTAATAAAGTTTTTGCATTAAATTTATGTTATACACGTATAAACAGCTTGTAGTTTTCCCAGACCAAAATATCATGTTATATTTCGCTCTGAGAAAGCTAAACTAAATGCATTACGTTATAAAATGATATTATTGAAAGATTATAAACTTGAAGTCTTTTCCATAACCCTACATACAAATGGAACCTCACTTGACAAGGGGAGACAACCATCACACAGGTTTTTGACCTTGTTTTGCCGGTCTGTCTATTGTTAATATTACTGTAATACCAAGTCACTTGAACACCTTTACTCTGTCTCCAACTTAAATGATCCATTGCTAAAACGTACCTATAAATATTCTGGCTCTTAAAATGGGGCTGCAAACAACAAACGAGCATGTTGTTTTTTATCATGACTACGAAATAAAAAATACCCATGAGTTATGGTGTAACAATTACTGTACAGATAACGAAAGTGGCGACTTCAAGTCGTTTATTTCATTTTATAGCAGTGTGGACAGTAGCCGCAGTAAGGTGTAATTTGTGTTTCTTTTGATCTCCTACTGAATTCTATGTTCCTGGTATTTGCAGGCCGCAATGGCGACATAACAGAAACTGGTGGAGACAGTATGGCAGACCTTTGGGCGTCATATCACAGTGCACTAGGCCTCGGCAGCAAGCCACCGAAACCGCCTACACCCCTGGCCACTGGCCACTCGGTGAGTTTTAAGGTTGCGCAGCGTTTCATGTTTACTTAATACCGAAGATTATGTCCTTATCTTATTTTTCCACGAGAGTGATATGTAAGAAGTACTCGTTGTCTTATAAACATATCTTAGTACTTATTTGATGTGCATACTTTTAACGCCAGTCGTGCAGTGCAGATTACGCTCGATATTAGATATTGCTTCACCGTTTATTAAAATATCGCAGATATTAATATATGTAGATGCATATAAAATCCTTCTCAGTATCTACATACGTGATTTAGAACCGTTCCCAACTGTTAAATGAAGTGAATTGAGATAGAATCTCAATTTCTTTAGAATTTTGTAGCTTTTTAAAAGGAAACCTGTTGTCGAACTTTCTCATATCGCAATATTTCTTTCTTCCTCTAAATAATAGACGAGGAAGAGTAATGTTATAAAATTCATCGCAAATAGTTGTCATCAATATTAATATATTTTCTTTGTTCAGAGTCCTATCCACGTGGGTTCGGTTACACCTGGTGTAGAGCCTGCCTCTACACACGATGAGACTTCATCATCTGATCGGACCAAGGATGATGACGATGGTGGAGCATCAGATGATGACTCGGATGACCGTGTGGATCCGCAGCATCATGATCCGGAGAGGCTTAAGGCATTTAATGTAAGTACCGTGTTATCTTCACTATTCTAAAACTTAACAGTCGGTTGATTTTTTTTTCAAAGCAGTCTCACAACGACGTGTTGTAATAATTTATTGCAGATGTTTGTCCGTCTTTTCGTGGATGAGAACTTGGACAGGATCGTTCCGATCTCCAAGCAGCCAAAGGAGAAGATTCAAGCTATCATTGACTCATGCACCCGACAGTTTCCGGAGTTTGCAGAACGTGCTCGAAAGCGAATTCGCACTTACCTGAAGAGTTGCAGACGGAATAAGAAAGTGCGTGGTGATGGCCCAACTGCCGGCAACGGTGGCAGTACTCCTGGTACTGGCAATGCTTGGGATACTGCGGTGAGGGTTCGATCTCTATTTTATTTATATTATCTTGGTACATTGAAAGCATTTTTGTAAGAAGGCGTCTATAGACTTATTTCTCGCCTTTTCCTTTTTGCGTGTTTTTATTGAACTTGGCGATAAAATTTCTCGACTTTTACACGATAATTGCAGACTTGTATTTTCTTTTACATTACAAATCTATATTTGCCAACCAATATCCAAATAACTGTAAAATGTTGACGTCTCCCTCGTCTGTATATCAGTGTAGTTAAGATACACATATACACCTCGAAAATCATAAATATATTTACTAATTACTATTTTACTTATTGTAAAGCAGTTCTAATTGTTTTTTAGAATTGGGTAAAGAGATTTATGCCCTTAATAAACTAGTATTTTTTCTCCTAAAGGTCCGGCCAACTCCAGCACACCTGACTTCAGTGCAAGCCGAGCACATTTTGGCGCAGGCGTGCGAGAACGAGAGCCTCAATGCTAAACGCATGCGCCTTGGACTCGACCCGGTCAGTCAGCCCATGCCAACAGTACCAACACCCATGGTACGTTTTCTATCTCCCTGTATTATTTCCATGTTCCCCTGCGACTTCACTTGCTAGGTATGTCCGTAACTATTGTCTCGTAGTCTTAACCGTTCATAATAGTTTTAAAATACGTGTATATCGCGGCAGCCTCTAACTATTGTGATGCGAATTTATTGATTTCTATAATAGTATCCCTTATTATTTTTATCAGGCTTCAAAACAATCGAGTGTTGCCCAGATATTGCTCGTTGCATTAAATTTTGTCATTACAGTATTAATAATATTATACTGTAATGTTAGTAACCGAGTACCGGAGCAAACGGCATAGATAAACTGCAGATTTTTGCTCAAACTGAGGCTGCCAGGTTAGACAGTACAACTAACGTATTATTGTTTTTTTCTGCCCGTATGTAGCGTCACCAAACGGGGCCTAGGGGCGGGGATAGTATTGACAATGCACAAGTGGCATCATTGGTATTTGCGAGTGCTTATATGTAAAAGTAAGCAGATACCACAAACCACGTGTGCTCATTTTCTATTGTTCAGCTATTGTATGGTAGGGTTGTAAGTAACACAGCCTAATTTTAACTGTATACCTATTTGACTGGAATGCACAGCACAAAATATCCCAACTAACTATCCTTTCTGTAAGTGAGGTTTCCGTCTACTTCCTTCTATTATAAGTTAAGCGTCAAAAAAGTTAAGTAATCGTGACCAGGAAGCCAGCAAAAAGCAGATATTGCGCATGCATAGTTTCACACCCTTGTTTCGTATTTGATTTTGATAATACAACCTATAATACCTGCTTAAGTATAGATACTGGAGACTTAAATGTCGACACAAGACCCATGTTTGACCTTTATACCTTATCAAGTTAATAATGTTTGTTACATTTTAGTTTTGTTCAATTTTATGCACCAGGTACAAAGACAAAGACAGCATTAAATCCACCTTTTTTATTGGAATTCATATTCTTAAATCAATCATAGGATTCATTATTCTAATGTATTTAATTTAAAATTCTGCGACCTATGCTCAATATTAATAAATAAATACAGGTGAAACATTTATAACAAAAAATTGAAGTTGACATCTAGAGCAACCCCGACAATATAGTCTTTCCGAACTTTGAACAATAAATATAGTCCGTTTTTTATTTTTTAAAGCTTAAGCAGAAGCAAGAGCGGCCTAAGCAAAACAATAAAATTCGTAACGCCTACTTCAATCATCATCTTCAATCTGTAAATGTTATAAGATTAATTATTAATTTTGACTGGTGTAGGCTACACAGTTTCTTCTTCTTCTTCGTCTTCATAATAAGTTTCATTGAATTCTTTTTTACAGGCTATCGATACTACAGCTACTTCAGCCGTGGCCTCATCATTCTTGGGACTATACAGTGGAGCTATTAGTAGCCCAGCATCTACTCCGGCTACAACCACGTCTACTACATCACTCGCCACTGCTGGACACAGCAAGGCAGCTGCTGACACTACCAGGCCATCAGCTAGCCCCACAATGGATAATCCGCTGCTGAACAATAATAATCTGAAGCTGGATAATGCTAATGGGAACGCTGGGAGTAAGACAGCTAGGTGAGTTATGTGTTCCTAGTACTCAAATATAATTACAGAAGGAAACACATTAGAGAAATCTTTAATTCCTGAAAGAAACTTTTAAATGTTTTGTGAAAGCATTAATTTACTTCTCACATACCCACGCTCATTTTTATTGTTCTTTTACAGCCCAGCTTCATCGCCAGCACCACTGTTTAGACCGTCGTTCCCTAACACGTTTGGGACTCCACAGACATTCGGACGACAAAAGTAAGATATATTCTGTTTAAAATATCATAATCTGGTAGTACAAGAATAATTGCTGTACCGGCCTATATGATGCTTGCCTTTGGTTAATGTTAGCAACAGATTATATGTATTTTAAAACTATTATTTACTAGCAACCCGCCCCGGCTTAGCACGGGTAGTAGAGACATCTTCAACAATCATCATCATATTTCAAACCAATTTACACAAAACGTTAACAAATTATACAGCTAAACCTTTCTCATGAATCACTCTGTTTATTGGTGAAAACCGCATCAAAATCCGACAGACAGACGCGACTTTGTTTTATAATATGTTGTGAGGATTCAGAAGAGTTATCTTATGGTTGATGGATGACGGTCTAGTCACGGATATATTTCGTGTTTCTCGAAAACGGCTCTAACGATTTCTGTAAAATTATGTATCCAGAATGCGACTTCTAACTCACTTTGACCGCTTCTAACTTCGCTCTTATAGATCTCGGTTTTCTATTTTACTACAACCTTATCTTTCCCCCAAATTGAATATCAAACATCTTCACTCCCATAGGAAAAAGTACTTTCAGTATTGTTCTAATTAAGCAACGTTCTGTTGCCACTAATCTTGTGTAATCATTTCCAGCACTACCACGAATCCTGCTTCGTCAGCGCTGTCGAGCAGCGCCCTCTTGTCTACTCTAACGGCACTGCCCCCTACCGGTAAATGATCAATACGGTCTTTGTATTATTTTAGTTAGGCGTTTAGTTTTTTGAAAAAGACTGACTATAAAGTATTCTCAGGACGTAAGGATGCCTGGTAAACCACTGTCTAGAGGTGGTTATAAGAATGTTTTATTTAAAGTAATCAATCTGAATGTTCTGTCTGTCTGAAGCTATTGCTAAGAGAGGCAAAAAAAAGTAGAGATTTTAGTAGTCAAGTCATATCGTTTATGATAGGGCTTTTCAGCAACAACCATTAGCGTAGTTTGTATAATTGTTGGTGAAAAGAATTCCGTGCCGGCCTTAGTGTAGTGCCAGGTTGTTTTATAGCGCCCATTTTATTTTTCACTTCACGTAAATTGTATTTCAGTATTATGTTAAATTAATATCAACTTAAAGGCTAGCCGCGCACCTTAGCGAATCTGAAAAGGCAAACTCAAAATTGTATTTTCCGCTGGATATAGTTCTTCGCATTTGACTTTTTGGCGCTGCTATCCACCTGGCACCTAGAGCAACTGCTGTAATCGCTGTACCCTAGGGCTGGCGCTGGTAGACAGCACTGGCCTAGCGAATGCATATAGGCACCGGTTACCTATGTTTGTGTCTGCTAGCCGTATAAAAAAAAGAAAAATTGATACGTCGATAGCATTCATGTAATTTGTGTGTAGGTGTGGGCGTGAACGCAGCGATGGCGGCATATCAGAGCGCTCTATTGTCAGCGATGGCTGCTCACACTCATACTTTTCCTACAAGCCTTAGTGGTAAGTACTTTTATCATTATAATAACTATTAACCAGAGTTATTGTCAGGCAGTATCTAAAATTAAAATTCTTTCACTAAGATTGTATAAGAAAATTACTAGTACTTGATAGAATTTACTTTTTCTTTTTTTTCATCAGAATTTAAATCAAATGAGATCTTCTGAATATTTCAGTTTTACTTATATCTCAAATTTATTAATAAATACTTTTTTGGTTTGGTCAATAATTGGAGATTTCAGTACTTACTATAAAAAAAACTATCTCATTTCAGCTCCAACCGATTTGTCCTTGAAGAATACCACTCCTACTTCCCTCCACGTGACATCGACGGCCTCTTCACTGGCAGGATCTACCACATCTAGCCAGACCAAGCCACTTCTCTCCCATAAGTTGTCTGGAGCCGAAGTGGGCGCTGTCAGACAACTCATTACCGGCTACCGTGAGTCTGCTGCCTTCCTGTTACGATCTGCCGACGAACTAGAGGCGTTATTGCTTAACCAACCCTAGGATCCGATGAAACCTCTCTCCGATATTTTCGGTTTTAAATTTGGATATTTCTAAAACATCTGTGCGTTAAAAAACTCCAGTGAAAGTGTTGATGAGTGGTTTCGTTTTGTGTCAACATGTAGTTTGCATTTCGAAAACTTCTAACAAACATGTTGTTGACAACTATCTTGGACATTTATTTATTGACATAATGTGCATGTCACTGTAAAATGTTTTACGGTACACGAAGTAAAAACTAATTGAGATCTGCATCCCTAGTCACAGTCGTGACGTTCTTGCTTAGAGGTTCCAAACAGCGCGATTGTTGGGCAGCAAAGAGTGGCTGTTAAATGCAGGTAAATGTTTATGTTAAATAATTATAGCACAGACTAAAAATTCAGAATTTTATAAAAAAAATGATTTACTACTTAATTGCAAAATGTCAAAGTTAAACAATTTGTGACTGAATTATGCCAATTTTACCCACAACGTGTTAATTTTGTTTCTACATGTTATTATAATAGGTTTAATATTTTTTGTCATAATAGTAACAATTTTTAAGGTGATACGGCTAATTGTTATACATACGAGAAGTTAATATTACTGTTGGTTTTATCACCCTACAATAGAATAATTAAAATTTTGAATAAATATTTCACACGTCGCTTACATATACTACAAATAAATAATGTTATTATTAAAATTTGTATGTTGGCAACATGGGCTGCAAAAGGAGCCAAAGCGCTCTGCTAGTCACCGTGACACAATTCAACGCAGATTTAAAAACAGACAAAAACCTAGCGAAATTCATGCTAAGGTATCTAAGAGTTACTCTCTAATATTTTATAGCCGTATTTTTGCTTCAAATTCCAATATTTGATTTCATGGCGATAGCGGCCATCTTTGGCTCTAATACAATTTTATGTAAGTGTCCAGATTACTTAGTTTATCCATCCATGTCAAAATATTCATCTAAGGATATTTGGACCTGTGGACAGGTGTGGATGTTAGTCCAGTTTATATATTAATAGAAATTTTAATGCGTTCCTCGATGATTGTGCGCTACTTTTCTAAACTTTAACTTTAAAAAAATCAGATAAGATTAATAATTTAAAATAAGCGGGCGTATTGTAGTATGCATTTTAGTTTGTCAATGTTGGTGATGAGAAAAAAGTTAAAAGTTTACTACGGCGATCGTACAAAGCTGCCATAATTATTGTAAAAAATCTACTTGTTGCCATTTTGAAACTCGTTGAGAGAGTACAAAATTATTTTTGTGTATATTTAGAATTTAAGAGAAAAAAATCAGGGAGTCTTTAGAGTTAGATTATTAAAAAAAAAACGATTTCTTGCCTGGTGCGTTTTATAGTATAAAATATGGATTATCTTATCGAAAATTGCTTAAAAGGTGGCTAAAATTTGGGGACGAACTACATCTTTACTTTAATTGGTTGGTTTCGGAAAAATGACCTAATCATAACTACAACGAAGATTTCAATTGTCAGTAATTAGTACATTTTTGGAACGTTTACCACTTTTACTGAGTGGTAATACAAATGGTACTTTTTGCTATTTTTGTGTATTACGTCATCGTTTCGAAGCAAGCCCAGAGTTATATATAGGTTTAAAGTGGCATTCTAGTAATAAGAGGCACGAATTTATTTGTTGTTTTGTAAAATAGTGCTCTAGCTGTACAATGAGTAATATATTTATGGTTTAAAAGTTCATTATTTAAAAAAAAACTAACTCTTTATATATCGTGATCTGTCCATCCAAAATCTTTTTGTGCTAAATCTTTATTGGTTTTTATTTTGTTTTTCTTTTAGGTCGCTTTGCTCAGTACTACTTTGTCGATATTCGACTATATCTATTTGTTACCATAGATTTATGGCCAAGTACTGTAGATAAGGTGTAAAATAAGTTACTTGCTTACGGTGTACAAAATAAGATTCCACTTCAAAATAGTTTGGAAATTATTTTTCTGTAATGTTTCTATGTTTGGCCTAATTTCATTTTGCAAAAGAGTGAATTTGGGTATACCTCGTAATGTTATTTCTTATATTAAATATAATTTAGATTTTGGCCAGTTTTAGTCGATTTTTCTGTAATCTAGATATTGTAATTTCGTTGATAAGGCTAAAACAATACAAATACAATAGAATAATGAAGGTCGTTTGACTTTAAATGCTTATTATGTTGCCACTGATTTCATAATAATCTCAAATGATTAAACCATTGTGGAACAGACTTGTTGTATTATTGAACCAACAATTGCGATTTAGAATGAAATAATTATTATATTCGTTCTTTTCTAATCAGTAACTTGCTTATGCTACAATAGTGTAATTTATTTTGATTCTGCAAATAAATGTATAATAGTTTCTCAATTTTGCCAGTTTTTCTCAATAGTGTTTAAAAGCTTAACGCCAGTTTTAAATAAAATTGTAAATTCACTTTTGAATATTAAAATTGCCAAAGAAACGAATTGATTTTGTGTAATTGATTATGTATGTACGTCGAATGGCTAAATTAATTTACATTATTACTTAATTATAATATTTTTTAAGTTAAGTATAATTTAAGGTTAGGTTTTGTTTTCAAAAAAGTCATTCCAATATTTTTCTAAAATGGTTACTATCGGTGCGAAGGACACGCTGTAGTCAATGTATATGGAAAATAATGTAAAAAGTATGTTTAGAATTATAAAAAGTTGATTAGAATACGAGAAAGTTGATGTTGGGATAACGATTTAAACGAAAATGGTGGTAAAACGTTGAGAAAATGAATTTGTTAGACATTAAAATATATTATTATTAGAGATGTATAAATGGTTTACAATTATTATTATTAGTTCGAGAGAAATACAAAATGGTAAAAAAACTACAAATGGCGATTGTTACTATTAACGATATGAGAATTTAGTTATAATTTTGCAATTTCAAAATGTGAGTTTTACAATTTTGAAAAAGAAAATATTAAATATGCTCATATAATAAAGAACTTGTTTTATTAGGACAACCAAAGTAAATCTTAAGAAATGTCCGTATGTCCGTAAACCCAAATGACACAAATCCACTAATTTTTAGTAGGTAAGTCATGAGATGTTCAATATGTCAAGAAATTCCGACAACATTAAAGGTTTTGGGTTACTTCCGCGAATCTGTAGAAGTATTTTTTATGTTGTCTATAAATGTGTGTCTATTTGATTAAATTATTATTTTTAGCACCATAAAATAAGGCATAATTTGTTTTACACGAGGTAGAATAAAATATGTATCACTTCAGTAATTTATTCTCTTCTCCAGATTCCTTACCCATACCTTTCGATTCTGTTCTATTTGGATCCGCTCGATTGATGAAGTACCTCGTTTCTACTAAATACCACTATGAGCCAAAACTAATAAAGTATATTTATCTGGTGAAGAGTTGGGTCACCAGATCAACCTGGGAAGGGAACCTTGGACCTACTATAGTATGCAATGTTGATGATTTAGGTGTAAGTATATAAAATTCACAACAATAACACTATGCAGTTTTTAAAGTAAAAGCAGCGAAATAGATGCAAATCTTATTATATTATTCTTATTCGGCCTTTGTACTATATAACATTTTATTGAAACATTTTAACTTGGGGGTGATAAACGGGGAGTAGGAGGCCTCCTTAGCTTAGGAGGAAAAGTTCGATCCAGGAACTGGTACAAACGCTTGTCGGACATCATTTGGCGGGTACCTTCAGTTAAAAAGTCCATGTTTGTATGAGAAGCCGTATACGAAAACACTGAAGGGAAGCGCTCAGTACCACACCTGAAACACGGAATATTGTATCAAAGTTAGAAGAGTAAATACCGTGGTTTCACAGAGCTACTACTTCTGCTGCTGACCAGGATCGCAGGCGTTCCATGGAGATATACAATACGCCAGTGAGCTCACAGTCGTTTATAGGCAGCAAACGATTACGTGTCCTTATTAGTCAATTTACATACATGTCATTATTATCGTGCTGAGCTCGTTCGAGTTTTGAACGGGTTCGAGATTTTAGTCAAGTGGCATTCGGTTTTTCGATCAAGAAATACTCAATAGCAATTCCAGTATGCCAAATTATGATCGATACAGGGCAAATGCTAGTTACCAGGGGAGCTAACGGTGGCGGATACCTTCGTTCAATGTAGACACGAGTGACGCAAGTGTTTAAATTACAAAGAAAATATAGAAAACAATAATTAGAATAAAAAATCTTATCCCAATATAAATAGAATGTATAGTCAGTATTTTAGCTGTAGGTTCTATTACAGATAGGAGAGAAATGATTATATTTTGCGGGTGAAAGTGCAGTCCAGAATTTGAGTGCAGTTTGTGTCCGTAAGTGAAAGTATATTTATACAGTCCCCCTGCATAGGATCATTATTTACTCACAATTTCCTGATACTCCATGAAGCGAGTCCCCATAGCACACCATCACTGACTGCTGGTGCTCCAGTATCACGCTGTGAATTGAAATATAATATATATCTAAATTACACTGCGTTACACGATTTTGGTACCCTCTTAACTGTTAGCTGGAATGAATAGGTAATGAGTCTTAGATTAAATGTTCTAAACATATCTGGTATCCATCACGTCTAGTTTTCGAGGTACATGCCAATTATTATTTCTACTACCCTCACTTTAGGCGTAAAAGAAACAGTTACCGTTTTCGATGTATTGTACTTTTTTATTATTTTGTTTTGTTTAGTAATAATTTCTATTCGATAACGTCGACATCTTTGTACATATTTATTTGAAAATCCAATATGAATACTAAATTAAGTGGTCGTCGCAACTGCTTAAATGCACCAAATAAGTTTTGTAACGTTTGCGGACAGTATATTGTGAAATGACAAACAAAAAATGTTTCCGAAAAAGTGAGAAGTGCATATTTACCTTATTTTGGACGTGCTTTTAATCAAGATAAACCATGAATACCAAAGTTTTTTGTGTTTCGGTCTATGCTACTCATGAGAGTAGCTTTATGGTGTGAATCTAGTAATCATTTTAATGATTGCTACTTTTGCATGACTGACATACGTGGTTTTACAAAGAAAATCAAGCACAACATCAAGTATCCTGACGTTCCTTCAATATCGAAACTACACAAGAAAATGATGAAGAAATGCCTCCTCGTTTACCTCCTATCTTACTAACAAGGAACTTGATGCCTGGTTATCATTGAAAGCAGTTATAAAGGGGTTTTTAGGGAACCACAGAGCCGAAAATGCGGAATAGCTAGTTAACGACATGTTAAAAGCACACGAAAAGTTGGGTTGCAGAATGTCATTAAAAACTTGCTTTCTTCATTCTCATTTTTCTTTCTTTCCATCTAATCTTGGTGTAGTCAGTGATGAGCAGGGTGAGAGGTTCCACTAGGATGTAAAGAAGCTTGAAGAACGATTTCAAGGCCGTTGGGACACAACTATGCTAGGTGATTACTGTTGGCGTTTAAAACGAGAAAATCATTCAAAGCACAAAAGAAAAAGTTAAAGTTTCACGATATTTTGTTTTAAAATTTTATAAGATGATTATTTTTGAGTTTTTTTTACCTAAATGATAAAATTAAACTTAATTAATGTAAAAAAATCTGGTTGATTTTATTACATTTCTTTAAAATATGTTGTGGCCTTTTCATTTTTAATATAATTTGGCACATTCTTATGGAAGAAAAATGAGAGGTGATGAAAAGAAAATTTGTATGTATATTTAATAGACATAAGAAAACATGACATTTCAATAGGTATAAGAAAACATGACATTTCAAAGCGGGTACTCAATTTTCTTTTTCATTTGTAACGCAGTGTTATCGGTTCTCTATCTAAATTTCAATCATAGTCATAAATACAGGCTGTGCCAAAGTCTTTTGTTTGTGTATTAGGAAGTAGTAAAAAACGTAATATAGAATGGTGTAGCTATAATTTTATAGTAGATCCTATAAAATTACAGTGAATAGCTAACTATTATAGGAAATTGACAAATTGAACTTGAAAATTAATACAGCGTTAAAAAAACAAAATCACAAGTCGACCACCTCTGAGAATGGAAAATTATGGGATGCAGATACAGCTTAATACAATTTAACAAAATTGAGGCGCATTGAAATCGGTAATAGTTTTTTAAAGGTATTACACATAACGATCATAAAATAAGACCACACTTTTCTGTGTAACACTTTGTTAAGGCCATACTAATATGGTCTTTATAAAGTATAATATAATGTAAGTGCTAAAATTACTAGGATACTAACAGTGCAAGGAGAAGTTTTGCCGGTCTGGGTGAAACATACGAAGTTTTCAGTAACAGCAACACCGAACCGTGTGGTGACATTATTGCAGCTCTCATTGCTCATTAAGTAGGCGTGGTACACTTGCAAAGAATTTTCTTGTTCTTCGTATATGCCGTCGCGCTGTTATACAAACACTATTTATTAAAAAACAAATGCGATTGTCTATAGCTATAGATTGGCGTGTCTTGATTCTACATATACACAACCAGTATACTCCTGTATCACATTAAAATACTTGCGACCTCCCAAAAACGGTCCAGCTGGCATTGTGCTAGCCGGTTTTTATATAGCAATATATGGGTTTTTAGACATTATATTATTATCTATACTAATATTTATACTAATCACTACATATTATAAACCAAAGTCCCCCGCCGTGTCTGTCTGTCTGTCTGTTCGCGATAAACTGAAAAACTACTGAACGGATTTTCATGCGGTTTTCACTAATAGAGAGAGTGATTCACGAGGAAGGTTTGGGTGTATAATTTGTACCCGTGCGAAGCCGGGGCGGGTTGCTAGTATATTATAAGGAAGGTAAAGTTTGTCAGTTTGGATGTTCGGGGTTATCTGTAGTACTGATCCGATTTTGAATATTCTTTTAGTCTTGGATAACCCATTTATCGAAGAGGGCTATAGGCTATAAAACATTACGCTACGATCAACAGGAGCGGAGCATCAATGAAAAATGTTGCAAAAACGGGGCAAATTTACAAACGCAGACGAAGTTGCGCCAGTCAGCTAGTGTTCAATAAATTGCTATGAGTTAGTAAAAGAACACTCACTCTTTCGGATCCGAAGCTTGTGACCCAGGCATCGTCGTAGGCAGGCAACATCACGCGATTAGGTAGATCCACGCCATGGACACTGTTTGAGAATCTGTAAATAAATAAGAAGATGTGCTAATGTTACTTGGAGGCGACGTAGTGTTAGCCGGTGGAAACAGCGTCAAACTCAAATATAAGTCATATCATGGGTATAACTCGTTACCCACCCTGTTTTGTGATCTCTCTTACTGTTATAATAGCTACCCTAAAAATATCAATAAAAAGTAAATATTATAAACAAAAATACAGGACATCGTAAAAAAAATAGAGCATAAATGTTTTACAGGGTTGTGTAGGAACCTTAAAAGTTATCGAATGAATAATAATAAATAATTGTTGTCGCCACATCAAGAACTCTTATTTATTTTATTAACAATAGGGGCAAACTATAATAGATGATAAAACAGTTCACTATTTAATAAAAATGAGTTAATAGACATTATTATGACTAGTTATACCGGTGAAACAATGCTATTGGTTGGTTGATAAATATTGATGAATAGTGGGGTTATAAAAGGCTAGGAATGTATTACAAGTACAATCACTTGAGTGCAGATTGAGGTACGAACAACATGGCAGTTACTGTTGGTTAGTGGATTTCATAGTTTATAGCAGTGGCGGTGAGACTGTTTATAACATAATTGTAATCGAATCGTGAAACTGATGGTTCCAACCACAATTACTTATCTTACACCCTCTGTAGGAGTTGCATTGCATCCCAATTTAAACGGAGACCGAACTGGGTCGCAATTTTGCTAGAAGGGCAGTGTGCGTCATACGTGCATATCGGACGGGACCAGGAGGCAAAGTCTTTTTCATCACTGTACCTACCAGTAAGGTCGTGGGGAACCAAGTGCTCTTGGCTGATTTCGCAGAATGACTTGCGGGACAGAAGGCAGTAGGGGCCGTCATAGAAGGTCAGCAAACATCCCCCAACAGCTTGAAGCAGGCTGCCGCAGGCTGTCCTACTTAAACTTACTACATACTTACTTAATTACTTCTGACGACCTATGTGGTGCATATTAGTAGTGCGATCGATTGGAATGACAGGGTTCTCGGGTCCGATTTCGCTCAGTGCAAATATTTTATTGAACGAAAACGTCGTTGCATTGGTCTAAGTGTTTCTGTGTTTAACATGTGTGTATTTACAAAAAAAAAGTGTGTGTGTGTGCAATTCACACACGGCAGAAGTGAACTCTTCAGAAAATAGTTAACCAACGCATTTTAATACGCAAATGCACAAAAATGATACACGTGAGTGATACACCACGTTGACTATGACGCATTTTCTGAAGGCTTTGTAGTACGCAAGCGCAAAGACACGTGCTAGTATGCGAAGATTATAAGAAACACTGTATACTTGTATTCTATCTCATTCTCTCGCAGGCTAAATCCTATTTATGAATATGTTTGTCTCTTTTTCTTCATAGTACGCAAGCGCAAAGACACGTGATTATAGGAAACACTGTATACTTGTATTCTTTCAAATCACAACGATTCTAAAGAAGTTTCACTTCATAATATTAACGTATATTAATTCGTGTACAAGAATCCTCTGTAAAAACTATGCTTAGTTCGAGTCTAAATAGAGTTCAAAAAATAATATTACTAATATTTTTACTACTATTACTAAAGCGACAAAAAAATACTTACTTGATAACCCTATCAAGAAGTATAAGTGCCACATCATTATCAGGGGTGTGCCTCAACCCCCACTTTGGGTGCTTCAACACCTCTTGTATGCCTGCCAGCTGTCCACCTTGGTCCGTGTATGATGATCCACAACGGACTTGCATGCGACTTATGCGATCAGCCCTGTGAAAAGAATTATTTTCATTTCTTTCTTTACACCACAACGGTTTATTAACAAATAATTACAAATCATGAATTCAACGGTCTTCAAGTTTTAGACCCTATCTATTTTTTGGAACTTGTACAACGATCTGCAGCAGTTTCTCGGCACTACTCGGTACTTACTTTAAACTTACAAATGCGTAGTCAATATTATTGACCTTCTACAACTTAAATTCTTCGACAACTTCTCGCAGGAGTCGTAATCGTACGGTTCACGGAAAGTTGTGGGTCTTCCAATGTGAGTAGAGACTCTGACGGCATTTAACACCCTAATCTTGTGACGTCACACAGTTTACTACGGTCAAAAGAGGGTACTGCACGATCTTCTACAAAGCGGCGAGTCTCCTCAGTCGAGACTCAGTCCAGGCTTCGATCCGTGGTCTCCGGAGGCTCATCGACCCGAGCACTGTCAGGTTCACATGACTAAGTGTAATGCAGCAACTTATGTGACTGAGTGCAGTGTGATAAGACTTGTTGGAGCGGGACCTAACTTACATCCCCACCCCCGAGCTGGCCGCGCTTGTAATTGTGAGCGGGAGCTAATCGTCGCTGCTGACACTAATGCGCACCACGTGCCGTGGGACAGTAAAACCAACAATCAACGAGGTGAGTAATTTTTTCTTTCTTACTTACAACTAAGCTAAACGTAATCAACATTGGCTCGGAACCAATATTCATTACATCGAGAGCCCAAACAATAATACATCTAATACTAGCCAGTGAGCACGCATCATCACATATTTCGGATCGGGATGTTTCGGATGAGGCGTCGTACTCGGATCACCGTTGGATCAAATTTGACCTGAAGATGACTCTCACACCGCCTGAACCTTGACAAAATCCTCGCAAGATGGATGTACGGAAGTATGAGCAAGTTACCGCAGAAAGTTTAAAAAATATAGATCTGCCAAATGCTCACGGGACCACAGCGGATATTGATAACCTAAATATAGACAACCTTACTACTACGTTGATCACTTGCTTTGAACACACATGCGCACTTTCGACACCCAGAACTGGACCATGTAGTAAACACTTCGCAAGGTTAGAAAGTTGTTCAATAAGGTAAAGAACTCGCGACTAGACCAACATTGGGAAGCATATAAGTAGGCCCGATATCACTACGAGAAGCGGATCAGAATCAGAAAAACTGAATACTGGAGAGGCTTCTGTACTAACATAGATAAGAACAATCAAGCCAACAGAGTCAAAAACATCATGTGCGGTGAAAAACCTTCGCTTCTTGAAAAAACCTGATGTGACTTATTTAAAAACAGATTCAGAAACCTCAGAACTGTTAATGACAACTTACTTCCCAGGATGTCGAATATCAGATGAGAAGGACATATGGAAAGATAGTAAGGAAAATACACCAAGTGATTCAGACTGGACAATTGCCCTTAAAATCGTGAATCATGAAAAATTACATTAGGTGATCAACAGCTTCCTTACATACAAAACGGCAGGGTTGGGTGGTATTTTCCCAGGTCTGCTAAGATGGTGCGATGGATCGCTAATAGATAATCTCCGGATCATCTACGGAAGTTGTTTGGCACACCGTTATATCCCCTTGAAATGGAGAGAAGTCAAAGTAGTCTTCATTCCTGAACCCGGCACACAACTGAAATCATTCAGACCCATCAGTCTCACATCAGTCTTACTTAAAGTGCTGGAGAGACGAATAGACAGGGAAATCAGGAGTACTGCACTAGTCAACTATCCTTTGAACCCCAACCAACATGCTTATTCGATAGGCAAATCAACTGAATCTGCCCTACATCGAGTTGTCTCATATATAGACGGCAGTCTAAAATGCAAAATGTCAACTCTTGGAACCTTCATCGATATCGAAGGTGCCTTTGACAAAACTAACTTCACCAGCATTAGCCAACTCTGTCAAGACATGGGGTCGACTCCACAATTGCCGGGTGGATCGACAACATGCTTAGAAACAGAGCCATACAATTTACTGTGAGTGACACGACGAGAGGGGTGTTGGCCAGGGGGTGTCCGTAAGGCGGAGTTCTCTCTCCTCTCCTGTGGAACATTGTGGTTAAAGAGCTCATCACTTAACTCAATGACCACAAGTTCCTCACAGTGGGCTTTGCAGACCTAACCATCCTCATAAGCGGCCGCTTTGAGAGTGTGATATGTAACCGAATGAGGTCCGCATTGAAGGTCATTGAACAGTGCTGTGAAATACACGCCTTAACAGTGAACCCGACAAAGACAGAGTTGATTATGTTCACAAACAAACGTAGCTTAGGAGAACTGAGACTACGTAAACTACTCGGCAAAATCTGGGGACTATCACCAAAAACCACACTATGGCTATACAAAACGGTCATACGGCCAATCATCACATATGGTGCTATTTATGGTGCTATTTCCTGCCTAGTGGCAGAGAACAGAACTAAGCACTGTCAGAAACAAACTGCAGCAATTCCAGACACTCGCATATACTGCAGTCACTGGTTGCATGCGCACTACTCCCACAGCTGCCCTTGAAGTGGCTCTAGATCTGGCACCACTAGACCTGTATATACAACAGGAAGCAGCTGTGGCAGCCAATATATTTCAATGTGAGTGTGTTGCGATAACCTAGGAGTAAGGAGTATGGCCATCCTGAAGGCCCTGGAGGACAACACCATGAACTCCGGTCTTATTTATGAATGCCACCAGACGCTGGAGCGTTTAGACTCTGCCAATGAGGTAATTCTTCAATGGATCAAAGAGCATAGTAATTCACTCGGGAATGACGCCGCCGATAAGCTGGCAAGAAAGGGATATGTAACGTCAGTGGCAGGTCCAACTATACTACTCTTCCCTTTAATCAACTTCACTCATGGGTAAGGGACTCGTGAAGCGCACAACCGTCGCTGGGCCGACACACCCGGCCGCAGGCAGTCTAAACTGGTGCTGACGGAGGTCTCGCCACGTTTAACTTGCACATTGCTCAGTGTTAACCGACTTGACATCAGAATAATTGTAGGAACCATTACGGGCCACTTGGCCCTAAACCGGCACCTATTTACCATCAATGCGACAGACAGTCCTCTATGCAGAGGATGTCTCAACGCGGAGGAAACGGCCGCCCACGTTATCCTGGAGTGCGAGGGAGTGGCCACACGCGGGTGCGAGGTTGCTCCTAGAAGCCTGTGAACGCCCGAGGAGGCTTCTGTACTTCTGGAAGGAGCTAGGTTGGCTCAGCTAGTCAGCTTATCCGAACGCATAATGGACCGCCTATGAGTCTAAATGCGGAAACAGAGTCTTATACCAATACATCACATCCTGAGAGTTTGCGCTCTCTATCGCGTTTTATCCATCCATTTTTTGAAAATGAAGAAAAACATGTCGTCCAGCCATTATTTGCAAAAACATAGAAACGCTTCAGGAAATATTAGTGGTACCCTATTTTTATGACTCGTATTGAAATAAAAGAATATCTTAGTCTTTTATTCAAACCTCTTACCGTATTTCTTTCAGGATCAAGGTCCGTTGGCCTAACTGTCGTTAATTTTTCTGTATTAGTTTTGGTTTTAGGCTCTGGTGTATCTTTTTATTTATCTTCTACAGGGATGGACGCAAAAGCAAATTGCAATCTCTATCACGGGATTGAAATAAAAGAATATCTTACAGTCTGTTAACCAAACTTCTTACCGTATTTCTTTCAGCATCTAGGTCGTCATTCAAGCAATGCCTCAAGATTTTTTAGACATTAGATCAAGACAATAGATCCATCTCATGGTTGCAGCAACTCCAGGACCACGTGTCACCACCACCTCGGTAATGCTACTACTGTCAATACCGTATGTCGACACTAATGCAAGTCGTTGAAGAAAACTAAAGGCACTACCCATTTATAATTTATAGTTCCGAAAATGTGATCAATTAATTTTTTTCATCAGCTTTCAAATATGAAGAAAAATTAACTAATAGTTTTTTTGCTAATAGGTACAACAGACTCCCCCAACTTATTACAAAAATTCTAAGCCACATGTACGGTTTTGATCTTTGAGCAATTTTTACTATTGTAGTATACCTATTTATATATTATTTCTTTTACAATATAAATAATAACTAAGCATTATTTGATGCATTAGTGACTAAAGCAAAAAACCTTCATTCTGTTGTTCATTTAATCACAATAATTAACAATATGTGTACCGTAACATACGTAGTATAAAATAAAGTTAAAACGGAATTTAACTTTTCATGTTTTACAAAATTAAAAAACGATTTTTTTTTTATTATTTAGTAATACAAGGTTCAATACAAACTGTGACCGCCTCTGTTGTTTAAAACTTGTCGGCAACGATTTTTCATTGAATTTATAAGATTGTTTAACAGATCCTGCGGCAATTGCTCCCAATGGAATTTTAACAAGTCTTTCAGTTGTTGGGTTGTCGACACTCCGTCCAGGTTCTCTAAAACACGTCTCTGGAGCATGTCCCATGCGTGCTCGATGGAATTGAGGTCTGGCGATTATGCAGGCCACGGCAATACCCGGATGTTTTCCATTGCCAGGTCTGGTGCTCCGAGCTGTGTGCGAACGCGCATTGTCATGCATCAGCGTGAAATCTGAGATAAGAACATACGGCCCAAGGACATCTTTAACTTAAGTTTCTGCGTTGATATTGCCATCGAAAAAACGAGCTCAGTTTGTTTGTTCTTCATAATATCCGTCCATACCATCACTGTGGAGCCACTGTAAGGGTGCACTTCATGGACGCATTTCAGACGTTCAGCATTTCCGGGACGACGATACACTCTTATCCTTCTCGTATCAGGCCTTAATTCAAACCGGGACTCATCGCAAAATAAATTTTTATCCCATTACTCCTGGGTCCATGTCAAGTGTTCCCTACACCATTCGTTTTGACGGGCACGATTCCCATGGCGTATAGGTGGGTACCTAATTGGGCATCGTGCTCGTAGGCTGTATTCATGCAGCCTATTTCTCACGATTTGGTGGCTGACAACAACACCGCTTGAGAATTGTAGCTTTAAACCTATCTCCCGGGTGGTTAATATCGGCTGACGTCTTGCAGTCAGTTGTATGTATCGGTCCTGTCGAGCAGTTGTACTCCTTCCACGTCCTGGGTGCTGCTCAGCAGGTTCCCCTGTATTAACATAACGCTGCCAAAGACGATAAATCACGCTTCTATTGACACTAAAATGCGCAGATACCTGGGACTGATTTCTTTCCGTTGATCCATGAAATAAAAAATGACTCACCACAATTTTTTTTCAAAAACTGTTTATCTCAAAAGTATAAAAGTGAGATAAATACCAAATTTAAAAAGCAAGGAGAACGCATGAAATCGGGAAAAAATAATTAGCTTTTATTTTAAGGAAAACAAAACACAATCGAAAAGTTTCTTTTTTTAAAATCATACAGTATATGTTTCCGAGAACAAAAAAGATTGTATACCAATCTTTTGCTAAGAAAAAATAAAATATCAAAGAAAAAAATAAAATAACATGCAGTTTCTGTAAATGATGCGTGTTGTTTAGACTTTTTTGATGTGTGTATCCCTAGTGTCTTGTACTTATACTCACTTCCAAAGACAGTTTGCCGTTGTGATGACCATCCTTGGGTTCAATAGGGCGCCAGAACACCAGTGCATGCCATCCTTCTGAATCGACACCGTGTAAGGGTAATCTTCTATCAACGCCTGTTTGGCACCTGTAAGTCTTCTCGTCTCTAGGACAACGGGAAAGGAGTCAAATAACAAAAATAAGTGTTTATTCAAAATTTTATTCAAACTTTCTTATCTTTACCTTTTAGAATATTAATGTCTGTTGAGTTGCCTTCCATGTCTACGTTTTTCTTCGACTTCTTTGACTTTTTTGAAGATTTCGGACGCCTCAAGGAATGGGTCTTTTTGGATTTCTTTTTTTTAGATTTAGACTTCGATTTTTGTCGCTTCCCGGTTTCCGTTCTCATCAGGGCGGTACCATTTTTCTGTTTTGATTTCCTTCTCAATTTAGTTTTTGATCTGGTCCTATTGTGCGTTTTTTCTGAATGCCTAACTGCTGTACCTTTTCGTTTTCTTTGGGCTTTGTTTTTCTTTCCTGGCTGTAAATTGGTCGCGTTAGGTTTTATTTCTCTTTTATTTGTAACTTTAGTCACTGTAGTTGTTTCCAATTTTACTTCTTCTTTTTTCACAGTCGTTAGATCTTTTTTTTTAGAATCTACATGTTCAAGTTCATCATGGGCTCTGTTTACCTTGTCTTGTTTAGCTTCTGGCTTTTCAGTTTTTGATTGTACTTTCCGCTTCTCTGTTGGCTTAACTGTCGTTGGCTTTTCAGTTTTTGCTTGTACTTTCCGCTTCTCTGTTGGCTTAATTGTCGTTGATTTTTCTGTTTTAGTTTCATGTTTAGAATCAGGTGTACCTTTTGACTTATCTTCTACAGGAACGGACCTCTTGACCCGACCTAGCGATGACCAAACATAATCTGGTAAAACTTTTTTTACTCTCGGCTTCTGGTCAATGGTCTGGTCCACTGAAAAGTAGGGGCTATCGGGAACACCTCGGATAGCCTTAGAATTACCAATCACTTGGAACACGGTGTATTTTCGGCGGTCATCTAATGATGTCTTTAGCCCAGGCGCTCTGACAATAGTTATATCAGGTGATTTGGGCCTAAACAAATATTTAGGTGGATTGATGAGAATCTTTCCAGCTCCAAAAGGTTTAACTTTCTTTGGGTAACTCTTGACTGCATACTTTTCGTGGCTGGTGACGTAGTTTATATACAAAATTGCTATTACCAGCACCACCTTCATCGCGGTCGATGTCAACGCGAAGTAAATATTTAGATTTCTATTTTACGGTATTATTTTACGATTTTGAGATGGATTTATTTTATTGTACGATAAGATTTATAGTTTATAATTTTATCGAATGGTAGGTTTTGAATGATTGATTTTTGACGAGCAACAGAAATTACGTCGCAACAGCATTGCTTTACTGCAGTTAGTCGACTGATGCGTAGATTTTGCAGGAAACGGTGAATAATTGTTTTCCTTGAATCTTTATTGAATTAAAACAATGAAGATGTATCGTATTCCATTTATTTCACAACAATACTTAAGTACAATCATCTATCAATGTTTAAAAACTTTTGCAGTTTGTAGACATAGCTGTACACACAACCTTTACGTTCTACTCTTTGGGCGCAATTTTCTTGTATGTGGCTAGTTGAACAGCTAATTGATGCAATATAGATTTGCCTGCTGGACCCTCATCTAGAGGCAAAGCCTTCGAGAGTCGGACCACTCGTCCACATTCACGGACAAAGTATTCTAGTTCGTTTTCTATCTGACGACCATCTCCTAAAGGCAATAAAAAAAAAATTATAATAGAAATCCCGCAATCTCATTGAGAATTAAGTTTCATGGTTATGTGGAAACCATATTTATAGCTAAAAGAATGAATAGCTATATCTGTATACCGCTACAGAAAAAGCTGAGAGAGATACGGACAGGAGTGGATCTGGCAGGACACTCTCCATCCTCGTTCCCCGTATCTCTCTAGGTTTTACCCTATGTACTTCAACCAGTTAACACTGTTAATATGTAATGTTATTGCTTTCGTATAGACCTAATGCCTAACTAACTAGTTAACGCCAAGAATGTTTTAGTTCTGTTGTTTGCGTTGTTCACATCGCGACAAAGTCAAAAAGCTTGAGAAAACATGAAAGAAATAGCACATTTGAGAAGACCACTTTTATTGTTATTTACTATTAATAAAAGACAACTCCTGCATTAGGAATATTTTTCTGTCGCAGGGGTTTCACAAACATTCAAACAACGGACACAAAGAACACTAAGATTCGGGAATACTATTTGTGGATCACAAAATTTGTGTCCCACCACAAATGTTTGTTGGATTTGAACCCACAACACTCGGCGCGGTGTAGTGGCGAGGTGACCACTTAAACCATTGCGGCATTCGTACATTTCATTGGCTGCAATCCAAAGGTTTTAAATTATGGTTGTATGAAAAAAATTTTCATCATTCGAATTACTTCTACCGAACAGAAGGTCGGACTTAAGAGTTCTTTCTGCACAAAGACCGACTGGATTAGTATGTACCTCCCCTGTACTTTAGTTGTGGTTAACGGACCAACAAACAAACATTAATTTTTATATGTATGTTAGTTATGAGTAATCACTCAAGTTTTTTAGGTCTATTTTCAATCGAAAATAGATCTAAAAAACTTAAAAGTAAGATTTACGATTTCAAATGTGTGGGCCAAAAGTATTTATTGCATGTCGTGTTCGATTGGAAAATAATTTATTTGGTGATTATATTTGAAAAATGCACACAGTCCGATAAAGTCATAAATCCTATACACAGCTCGCTATTTTGTTATGCAACACGTCGATAGATGCGCCATGCCCCAAGTGTGCGTTTTTCATCATTGGTCATTATTTATCATCATACATTTTGAAAGACTTCTTCGCTCTAAGTACCAGGAAAACAAAAGCTTTGAAGAGGTTCTTGTAACAAATTTGTGTAGAATAATTACATTAAAAAAACCAATGACTTTGTCTCTTTGTAATGCATAGCCTGGTACTAAAAATTTATTATAATTTAAACACAATAATTTACATTATTTCCAATTGCAATTAAACTCACTAGAATTGAATTGTGGAGGAACTGAAGTTGGAACCAGGCTAGGTCATAATACCTGGTGGACCGCAGCGCAACGGTTGATGTTGAGATCTTATAAGTACCTATACTTATGACTGCGGGAAATTTCATTGCGCAGTACAGGATTAGTAGTTACTATGTCGTTCTGTTGATATTCGCTAGATGGCGCTGAAATGTATTTCAGCTGCGACATTCGCAGTGTCAAGGAAAGATTTAAAACTTTTTTTGAAACTGCAACTATTCTTGAATTTTTTTTTTTTTTTTTTATAAAAGACAACTCCCGCATTAGGATTTACTTCCTGTGTCGCGGGGGACTTTACAAACATAGAAACAACGGACACAAAGAACACCCAGACTCAGGTGGGAATCGAACCCACGACCTATAAGCATAGCGGGCAGGGTCACTAACCACTAGACCAACAGGCCATTCTGCTACTTTTTTTGAAAAGAAATTGCAACTGTCTTACAGTGAGGGTAATGAGGAGACAAAAGTTACGACTCGGAATAGTTATTGTAACATAGCAATGTTGACATAATAACGCTCCGGAAGTTTAAGGCTAAGTTCTAAGACCCCATTACAGCAAGAACGCAGAGGTTATTGGAAACTATCCAGTCCAGGATGGATGCTCTTCCCCAGTAGGACGCTATACTCTATTCCGTTTCTTTTTACTCGTGTCACTTACCCTGTCCTAAACGAGATGCTGAAGGCTGCAGACACTTATTCGTGAGCCTCGCGAGCTGGGACTTCTCGGAGCTAAATGCTTCGTCCAAATCAAAGAGTTCCAACGGTGGAGGATGTGGTTCTCTGAATGTAGGTGGAAATACCTGTACAAAGGCTGACATTTGAAGCTTTTAAACAACAACACTTTTACTGTGGGAGAACCATCCTTCGTACGTATGGGTCGGCTCGACCGGAGTGATACCACGACCTCAGGTGATCCGTATGCTCGTTTGCCCCCTATCCCACAAAAAAAAAGAAAACAGCACTTACAATAAAAACTATCTACATACCTATATCGTTTTCAATAAAATCCATCCAGCAGTTTTGTGTGTTAAGAAGGAGCAAAAATACACGCACACACGAACATTGGCAATCACTATAGTTATTAATAAGATACATATACTTAAGCTGATGATTTTACTAAAAAAAAAAACGACCTGATTGATCTTAATGCTTGACTAATGTATAACGTAGGACTGTACGTCAGAAGTAAAAACATAACTAACATTACGAATATATACATACATATACACACACGCACACGCACACGCGCACGCGCCCGCGCACTCGCTCGAGCACACGCACACGCACACGCACACGCACACGCACACGCACACGCACACGCACACGCACACGCACACGCACACGCACACGCACACGCACACGCACACGCACACGCACACGCACACGCACACGCACACGCACACGCACACGCACACGCACACGCACACGCACACGCACACGCACACGCACACGCACACGCACACGCACACGCACACGCACACGCACACGCACACGCACACGCACACGCACACGCACACGCACACGCACACGCACACGCACACGCACACGCACACGCACACGCACACGCACACGCACACGCACACGCACACGCACACGCACACGCACACGCACGCACGCACGCACGCACGCACGCACGCACGCACGCACGCACGCACGCACGCACGCACGCACGCACGCACGCACGCACGCACGCACGCACGCACACACACACACACACACACACACACACACACAGACACACAGACACACACACACACACACACACACACACACACAGACACACACACACACACACACACACACACAGCAGTATGTATCTGAGCGTGACGGTCACGCGAGTTCAGTGCTTTTCACCTTACCAAAAGTGCCCAACGTGCCTAAAGATGTTTTCACTTCAATAAACATTTATTTAGTATAGTAACGAACGCAAATCCGTGAAACTGTTATGTAATTGTTTTGATTATTCAAATGGGACGTTACTTTCTCTATAAATGTATATCTACTTATTAGAGAACAATTAAGTACCTTGTTTTAATCACAATAAGTCATATAATTAATTTTTTTTTAACTCAAGTCAGTCAAATTTGTGAATACCTCCTGAAAGTACGTTTGCGCACTAGATTATGATTATTCATTCTAAGTCGCTCGCGGGAATCCTTACAAATATAATTCAACAAAGACCAATTATTTCTTCGTCTTCTTAAAGAATATGTAAACCATTTGTATGTTATTTGATTATTACGATAAAATCTTAGAAACTGTAAAGATTAATCTTTAAAAACTGTAGGTAAATAGTATTTTGCCAATCTCCATTATAAATCAGTCCATAAAATGTTATTTTTCATTATGAAATCAAATCAAGAACACTCTCTCTCTCTCTTACTCTTAATGCCCATCATCTAAACAGAGTCTAAAACCTAAGATTTTATATATTGAAAAGATGTAAGTGTACGAGAAAGATGAGCTAAGTGGGGAACGACCGGTGAAGATACGGCCCGTATGGGGAAACGATGCCCTGTCCGGCGCCATACATACATTATGATTGTTGTTAGCGATGAGATGTTGTACCAACAATAAGCCTAGTTCAGATCTTTACACATAATAAATAAGTATCACAATAGAATTGAGTATTTTCAAACATTCGTATCTGTTTATTTAATAAAACTATTATTAAGTAAAACGGTGTGATTTCTTCCATTAAAACTGTTGTAAATCACAGTGTTTTGTGAAGTTGAGCGGTGTTAATGCTTAGCAGACTCTTGACTCTTTAACGCTCCGCTACTCAACATAGTTTTGATAGAAATATACACAATACGCCGTAGCTTAGCTCTGACCTCACTTCCCGCTTAGCTACATCGTATACCCCTGGTGCGATGTGGCTCTTCTCAGAAAAACAGTACGAAGAAGCTTCGTAAGACGGGGATGCTTAGCGGATTCTTTTCAGATTCCCCCTCCCTTAGTTGAGATGCTGATATGTGAAGTAGGTAAGCAGTGAAAGAGGTTAAAGCTAAACTACGAAACTATATGTCTTTTTCAATCAAAGATATATTATATCTCATTGCGGAACGAGTAAGGCTATGTTCAGAAGACGGGCGCTGAGCACGCGTTTTGATAACGCTCGTTATTCGATAAGTACGAGTTCAAGCGCTCGCCATGTGAACATATAAACTACAACAAAACTATACAAAAATGGCATAACATAATCTCTCAAGATGGTTTATATTACCGACCGGTATATTTTTATTGCTTATGTCGGATCTATACAACACAAGATGGGCGTAGAAATCATATCGTCGATCGAAATCGACTCGGGTTGGCTCGGTCTGAGCAGGACTAGCCACTACTTAGTGAACAGTTAAAGATTAGATTCCATACATTACAAGCCTCAGCAACTTTCTTAACATCTTGTTAGCAGTGTCGAACCATCTGTATTTTTAACGACAAATGTTTCGAAACAAAAAAATGTCCTTAGGTGTTAGTAGTAAGAAGCATTATTGTATGATCCTAGTTCTCAGAAATCTTTGGTCGTTCTTATGAATATTTGGATACTTACTGCTAATTGTAGAGGCGGGAACGGGGTCTCAAACTGCGGCGCGATGAGTCGCAATGGTTCATGTTTAATTCCTAAAGGTTCATACAGGCCTAGTACTTCTGGCACTGAAAGTATATTATTACTTTTTATTTCTTGTTAAATGTGTGTTACATTTATTTAAAATGGTTTTTATAGGTATAGCGCTATAAAATCAATCGAGCTGTTGAAAGCCTTTTTAGTTCGTAGATCCCTCTCTTTACCATACAACCGATGTATTTACGAGTTGAAAACCCTATTCTGCTGCCTATAAAGCTGTGGCGATCCTTCACTGACTCTCCTTATTAGAGATTCCGTATATTGTACGTAAAATGGAGAACATCTCTTTTTTCTTCTTCACGTTCTTCGCCTCTGCAGCAACCCCGTTTTTATTGTCTTAACTTATTATAGGGTTGTTTTCCAGCAGGAGAAGGTCTGTATTGGGGCCTGAAGATTTTGTATAAAGGTACGTGTCGTCTAGCGAGGCATGGAAAGGAGTAAACTGAAATGTTGCCCTTAACCATGATCACCAAAACTTTACAGTAATAGCAAGCCAGAACAGCCTCAAGCTCGTGAGAAATCTTACTTGAAGGATAGGGGTTTGATTTCTCGCCTCGTCACTCTACCCCTTACCGGTAGACAGGCGCTTTTTACAGTTCCTTTTCTAGGGATTTAAATCTAACATCAGTATCAAGTGTAATTACTTTAAAAAAATGGTCTACTCACACTGAGCTAGATTCAGCGAGAATAGTCTCCAAGTAAACAATGCATGCGGATGTAATGGGGTCATTCTTGGTGGAGGAGCAGTTGCCGGCTCTGGTAAAGGCAGTGTGCTCAACCACATCATGTCACCTAGAGTGCGGTATTCGTTGATCTGTTGGCACAAATTTAAGATGACGTTTCAAAAGACGTTTAAGAATTGCCGAAAGATAAGGATAATAAATACTATTGACTCGGGTAAACTTTTATATGTCGAATCCCTAGATTATAGACCTATATATAATCTAAGGTCGAATCTGTACATGCGAGAGTTTCTATTCTTATCACCGCAATTTGTATAAGAATATACGGATATTTTTTGAGGAGCCGTTCGGATCAAACTGTAACCTTGAACGGCAATGAACGGAAACGATGGCTATTCGGGGCTGCGAGCAGAAAACCTGCAAAAAAGCTACACAGCAGTGGTAGGCGAGTTCGTTGTTGTTCTTTAAGAAGCAGAGGACACGGACTAATACAGACCGCAGTCCGGTGAAGCCGCAACCCTGACCGGCGACGTATAGAAACAGTAGGTATACTTATATCGCTACCGCATCCAGCAATGGGTCTGATTTCGCAGACACTGCCTCGTTGGGGTGTGTGAGACCCAAAGTTTTCCAAACGGGAAAATGTTTCAATTTCATAAACTAGATAGCCCCATAAACCCGAATATAATATCAAATTATATAATTACTTATTCCTAGCGCTTACGTCAGGATCTTCCACGTCCACGGGGTTGAGGTGCAGGTCGGTAGTTCCTCCCAGGTAATTAAACACCATTTCTCTGATGAGATCATTGCACTCGCATTCCAGATATTGATCCGCGAAAAAATGTCCCGAGCCTATTACGAATAATTTACCTAAAAAAGTAACATAAGTTTTTAGTGACCCATGTTACACTATTATTACTTTATATTTTTTTTAAGCTAAGGGGCTGATTTAATAACCTGTTTATAGAGTAGATAGATTGTTGTCGATATACTATTATTATTGGTTGGTAAAAAGTAAAAATAAGGGCAATTCGACTTTAATTTGGCTTCTTCTCTATAAACTACATAAAACTAAAGAGCTTAAAAAACTGGAGTTAAAAGTCCTATTTGAAAGCTTCTATCAGGCATTGATGTCCGATTTTAACAAATTTACTTTACTTTTATCTTATACCAAAACTACCTGTTATTCTTTCATCTATTAATTATCGTTGTCCATCCTAAGGTTGCCTGTAAGAGATCGCTCTTAGCGATAAGGCCGGCTATTGTTAATATTAATTAATCCACTCTGTGTCTTTAATTTAAGCAATATGTCTTTGAAGTATAAAAAGAAATATTCTATTCTTTTCTGTAGTCATTGCATATAATAGTCATTTACTAAAACAGTTTCTATCTCAACATAATTATGGACAGGAGCACTAACTATAAACATGAACCCATTTTATGTTTGTACTCGGAAGTGCTCCATGTCAGTAATGTAACTCACCACCACTTTTATCAGAAGTGTACATAGCAGCAACAGGCCTCTTCACGGGGTAACATACATCGCTACTGGATAGAACTGCTGCAGCAGGCTTTTTTACTGTCAATGTGGCTCCATAGGGGTACACGAAATTTGGTGTCGCTGGTTCCTCCCTACGGCAATACAGGCAACTTATAGTACTATCGTTGGTATCGGTGTGAAGATATATAAACCATGAATGACTTCTCTTGTCTGTCGAATATTAATTTAAAACTTTAAACACTATGTGTACAGACGCGGACTTAATGTTAAACGCATTCTCTGCCAGTCTACCTTAGGGGAACGGTGAAGGAAGGGGTGAAGGAAGGGAGGAAGAGTGGGAAGAGGGGAGAGGGGAAGGACGGGAATAGAGGAGAGGGAAGGGTTAGGGCCTCCGGTAACCTCACTCACGCGGCGAAATGCAATGCAAGCTTTCAATTGCTTCACTACCGGTTTTCTGTGAGGCCGTGATATCGAGCGGATTCGAGCCGGCCCATACGTGCCGAAGCATGGCTCTCTCACTTAAAAAAATATGGATTCTTTTATATATAAACAGATAGATATATAGGAGAAGTGGGTGAATTGAGAATTGAATACTGATTGAGTAGTGACGGCGCTGACGAATTGGAAGCCAGTTTAATTCAGAGCGAAAAGAGGAAACGTGATCATACTTTCGAAGCTTAATAATGAATCGAATGCAGTTATTAAGAAGACGGTCGTATTTGTTGAGAAGATCATGCATTCAGGTCGTAGTAGCATACATCACAATAATCCATTATGGGGATAATCAAATAATATGTTTACTCCACTGCATTATTCATGTAGGTAATGCAAAATCGCAGGTCATTAACTCGCCCCGGTTATAGAGTAAGTAAGCCACAAGTAGTCAGATTGTCGAGCATGAGTGAGTCAAGTGGAGTTTTTCGAGTTCGATCTCTATCACGCAACCCTGACTACTCAAAGTTAATGTGCATAATGTCTCTAAATCAGCGTAAAAAATAAGTTTTGAAAATTATAAAAAAAGAGTCGCCGTGTACAAAACCAAGCTACCTTAGCATACGAAAGAGGAACGCGGTGGGCAGAGGTGTTTACGTCTACTGAAGTCCACCTCATTAAAGGATTGGCAACGCTTAAGTGATTCTCGTGTAAGTGATGCAATTGTTTTTACTGCAACTCCTTACCGATTAATGCAGGCAGTAGGTATGCTTAGTTGGCAACTTAATTGTAAAAGATATAGCTTACAGAAAATCATCAGTCTCGCTGCTGTAGTTGGGCATCTTCATCAGGTACTTAGTTAGGGCTCGATTCAATATTCCATTGGAGATGTGACACTCTTTCGGATGGTAGAACTTGTGATATTTCGCACGGACTACGCAATCTGGAAACAAAGAAGGAACTACATACTTTGGTAAACAAACTCATTGGTAACCCGCAGCATTTTCTGATGACATATATGACACACTTCACTTAAAATTTAGAAAGCCAAGATTCGAAATTAAAATGGAAAAAAATCAAAACAAGCCTGGCGTGTTGGCGAAGAACCGTGAGAAACATACAGCAAAGTTGGTTTTAAGAGATTAGAATTAAATTCGTAATGCTTAACTTAACGCTAACCACTTTACCATTATTAACAACAATCCCGAACTCCTCTAAAAAGAAGTTAATATTTGTATTGGTCCGTTCTTCTCCGCCGTCTGACATGGCAACGAGGACTGAATCTCCTCGCTCCACCATATTCTTTAGACATGATAGCTCGTTATCTGTGAATGCATTCTGAGGCCCTGGTATCACAAGAATTCTAATATCTTCGAGGATGTGAGAGGATAGCTCGTCGCGATTGCTGTAACAACGGTGAGAAAATGAAAAATGAGAAAGCATTTCTCAATTACTAAAACCAAGAAGTAAGAAGATTTTGAAGACCTGCATACTGGCTCTGTCTTTGGTGGTCAACTCCCTTCTACC
Source organism: Euplagia quadripunctaria (assembly GCA_963859945.1). Lineage (NCBI taxonomy): Eukaryota > Metazoa > Arthropoda > Insecta > Lepidoptera > Erebidae > Euplagia > Euplagia quadripunctaria. Next base: position 11,641,546 of record OY982581.1, read on the forward strand.
CTATTGCAAGCGTGTCGATTCATTTTAATTTCGTATACAATGTCAGACACAGACTATTTGTTTAATAATGGCCTGGCCTGTTGTCTAGTGGTTAGTGATTCTGACTGCTGAGCCAGAGGTCGTGGGTTCGACTCCCACCCAGGACAAATAATTGTGTGGTGAGCATAATCATTTGTTTTGTGTCTGGGTGTAATTTATCCAGAGTAATTTAGAAATATATAAGTGTGTTTATCAGCAGTCTGGTTACCATACATACTACAGGCTCTGCTAGATAGCAGAGTTGTCGAAAAATCTCGTGAAAACGTAAAAAACAAACGAACAGAGTTATCTACTTTCCTATTTATAATACTGGTATGGATGATTCTTAAAGAGTAGGCACCTGGAATGTACTAGCTGTTGTATTCACTATTTAGTAATGTCTATCTACTAAAATCTGTCACGATTATTATCTCTTCGCAAATTTAGAATCAGTAAGGGGTTCTAAGTTTCTAAGCAAGGCTTAGAAGGCTAGAACGGCCTTGCAGGTCAGTCCCGTTTACTAACTTCGATGTTATAATCATACAAAAAATATGTACATACATCATAACTTTCCAAGTCGTCTTCAGTTTTCTGTGCAACATTTTGTAGTTCTCCGTGATTTTGAATAATTCATTCTTGGACACATCAAACAATATTGTATCTACTGATTTCATTTTTATGCGTAAATACTATAAATTATTACGTCTACAGTCTACGTTAAACTTATGTCACAAAAGATCTTTGCTATGTTTTCAACAATGTTGTGTGTGGCCGTTGCTTAGCAACTACGTTCGTTAGTTGAGTGGGGACATTTCTATCAAAGCAAGTGAATCTATAGAATCGAGTCTGATTCTGTCTGAAGTTGATTAGGTATAATTATCTTATTTTTATGTTCTATTATTGTTTTCCACTGCTACTTTTCGACGTTGTTCTATCTCCTTTTAATCTACAGTTACATTTAAGAAGATTAAAAGGAGATAGAACAACTATCAAGCTATCTCTGGAGGTGTTAGGTACATTTTGAATAAACTTTTTCGTTAAAATGAGTAGAGGCGCAGGCAGATACTTGTTTTAGGTTTGTGACAAGAAAAAGATATAAAGCAACGCCACGTTTATATCTTTTTCACACTTATGGTGTTTACGGCTTAGTTTTCTTTTTCGGCCTTTAAGAGATTTTCGTCGTCGGGAATGGTGATTTCAACAATAATTGTTCGGCGCTCTGATCGGTCTATTACAACTATATCAGGCTTATCGGTACAGCATGTTAATGATGATAGATCGATCTTAGTACAATGTTGCACGATATTTTTCATAACGTGGGTCGGGCACATACCTGTAGTGTAAATCGACAGCTATAAGATTATATTTAGTTGCTGATGGACTATCCTGGCTACATGGCCATGTCTAGCCAATCATTTGCCTTCGGTAAAACGAGATCAGCCGGAAATTATATGCCTGAGGGATTCTCTGGGACGATGACATGTCTGACAAATGACAATTATGCCGTCCTTCATGATATGCATCTGATGGTTATTTAAAACCTTCAGTTTCTCCGAAAAGATAACCGAATCCTAGCCAGGACACAGATGGAAATAAATCTACTACGGGCCCATTTAAAGCCTGATAAAAACGTCGGGAAGCGGAGTAAATCTGTTGTCAATTGCCACCACTTTCCAATGCATATCCACATTAACAGAGAGGAAGTAATCTCTAAGATTGCGTATCTCGCGGTTACGGAGGATCTTGGCATTTAAAAAACCACGACCACCACGTTTCCGCGGGATATTCAATGTCATTACCGATGAACGTGTATGGTGCATTCGGCACGCGCTTAGCAGTGTACGATCTCTTCTATCCAGCGCATCCAGTTCCCTCGGCTGACACTGACTACCGCCAGACAAGACTTTGTTATTATTCTAATCTCCACTAACAGTTTTGTACCTTAGGAAACACGTATTGTAAACATTTACCGAAGGTTCCCTTATAAACACAGTATGACAGTAAAGTATATTACATAAAAAAAGTAAACTTTCTCACTATTCAGAATGTAGATAATGGACTCTGAGACTATTTGGTCTCGAATCCTCTGCAGTATAGGTATATATATGTATTATAAGCATAATCTATACTAATATAATATAACTTAAGATTTTTGTTTGTTGTGTTTTAAGGCCCTAATCTCTGGAAATATCAGTCAGATTTGAATAATTCTTTTTAGATAAAGTATTTATTGAGGATTATAGGCTATATAACAATAGGTAGGCTACGACCCGGGAACGGCTAGTCAGTAATAAAACAATAAATACATTGTCAAATAATATAATTTTATTTACAAATCAAATAATGATATCTTTCGAACTAGATGAATAAGCTAATCTAGAATTTAGTTCTTTATTTACAATTTTTTCTATTATTAATTATAATTAAAAATATTGCTACGCATCGTAAACATCAGAAGTCTTCTAGTACAGTACTTAAATGTTTTTGGGAGATATACAAAAATAATAATGATAATTAATTGTATGTAGATATTACAATATTGATAGATGAAGCGCCAGTTTATAACTTTTTTCCCTCGTTAGACAAGACAAAACAGAAGGTTTGATGACGCCACACGAAAAGCTCTGTTTTTGTACAAGGAAATTATAAGCGGTGCTGTGTTTATCGGTGGCATAAACGAAGCTTATCACTTAATCACACAGCAGGTACAAGACGGGCACTTTAGTTGTGTTCGTAGAATCGGAAAAGTAAATAAATATGGCAACCGGGGGAGCGTAGGACGGAAGCCTGGTCTAAAAAAAATACTAAAAAAAAACAATATAACGCACTGCGTGAATGTGAACTGAATAAATAGGAACAAGATTATAACGTAGAAACGTTAGAAAATATCCAATAAAATTTGATAAATAATTGATTGTAGTCAATTTTATTTGCTTGAAATGCTTCAAAATTGGATCATCATGATGTATTAATATGTTGAAAGTACAAATCATTGCACTGGGTATTTTTTTTAATTTTTTTGAAAGATATGAAAAGTTTTTTGAACTTATTAATTTGTTAATGTTAGTATGTGGATTTTATCACAAGATAATTTATTGGGTATTGCTATCTACCTAAGTTGTTAGCATGGAAACTATGTATTTGGTGTGTACGACTACCTTCTAGATTTTAACTAATTTATTGTTTAATCTCTTTTTAATACATTTACGCTCTAAATGTATCTTTCCCAAATTTCAAAGTTTCAGAACTACCTTTTCGGCATTGAGAAAATTTCCTTTCCCAAATGATCCCTTCTCAGAATATCTGCTTTCTTGTTGTCATATGTGTTCAATTGTTTTTAGGTACTAATAAACTTTGTTAAATCTAGTCCTGAAATAACAGTACAGCTCGTTACAAAAACTAAAATCTTTTTTGTAACGAGTTGAACTCTTAGTTTTTCTGGGGTTTCCGTGTTTCATATTGAAAAGTTGACACGAAAATAAGTGAAAAACACTAGTGCATAAAAGTTACTATGAAAGAATGACTGGTATTTGGAGCTATATTGCTAATATTGAACCTAAAACTGTATTATTTGCGGAATATTCTGAAACCGGAAGACAATAAACTTTCATAGATGAAAATTTGCAATACCTTCGTTATCACTACATATTATGAGGTTTTTTATGAGGTTTTCACTAATTGATAAAGTGATTCAGGAGGAAGGTTTAGGTGTATAATTTGTTAAGATTATGTGTAAATTGATTGAAATATGTTGACGATTGTTGAAGACGTCTCTGAAAGTAATGGTGCTTAGTCACAAATCAGTCAGTCAGTCAGTTTGGTTTTTTGTTGAAGCATTGTCTTTTCGTGTCACGACAAAATAATACAAGTGTTTCTAAATAATTACAAATTCTACAATACTGCCGTGAGACAGGCGATATTGCTCAAGTTTTAAACTACTATTTCTGTAAATACATTAAAATCTCGTACAAGTTTCAAGACAAGAATGAATAAAAATGAAAATTTATTCGCTATACATTGCCCTAGATATTATTTTATTTCTGTACATTGTATAGAATATATAAAACTTATGTAATAGGAATGGACTTATAAAAAAACTAAGTTTCTACTATTTTCAGTAAATATTTACAAAAAAATCATTTTAGTTTCATAGATTTTTTGAGCTGACTTTGAGCTTTTATGAAATAAAATAATATTAATTAATATTTAAATAGCTGCAAGCTCCATCTGTTGGTAGAAAATGTACTTATAAGGAGCATAGACAACGGAGGCATAGAGTGAAATACATGTGGGGTACAGACCATTCGAAACATTCATTAAATCAAAGTAAATATATTACTAAAACGGTATTGCTTTCATTTTGAAGACCACGATATTTTTATTGCATTGTACCTCGCAAATATTTTAGCTTAAATTTCTCGAAAATAAAAATATCAAAATGGCATTATATTCCATTTTTCACACAGCATGGGGTCGATGACAATTGATTTCATCCATTTCATTTATTTTTTAGACAAAAATATACAGTACCTACAGAAATAAACCGATCGAAACTTAAAATCTGTTTTAATTTTCATTTTAAAGCCTACTTTTATTTTAAATTCCACCTTAAAACTTCTATTTTTAAATATATACTTTAAAACTTAATGTGTCAAAAATTAATGACCTCTACCTTCGTAGAGATTGATAAAGTGAAATCGTTATAATCGAGTAAATGTTTATATCACATTTATAATCGTTTTCCAAATATTTTAATATTTGTATTCTCAACAATTAGTATTAATATAAATATCAATTAAGTATAACTTTTGAGAATTTTGCTACTGTGTAGTAGCACTGACATGAAAATTGCTGCTATTATACAATAGCAGCACTAATAGCAGCGGCTAAGCAGGTGTATACTTCATTTCATATGCGGTCCCTGTTATGTGCTCCGCGTGTTTTCGTGAGTGTTGTAATTGTTTTGCGGTTACTTTTAGTAACATGCAAGTTGTAAACAAATCGATTCTTTCTTCAATATAACTTATATCGTTTACTTTATTCAATCAATATCTTTTTGTTCGATTTTGTCATCACTACATCTCTAATAATTTCAAACACCAAACTTTACCGAACTCATGCTATGAGAAAAATGGTATAACAAAATATTTTATATAATTTTCATGTTTATAATTACTTCGTAGAGCATGTAACATAGTCATTTACAGTCATATATATCTAGGTCTTTTGATGGTTTATTAAACCTGAAATAAAAGCTTCAAAGCGTAATAGAACCATTTTACTGTTTTTGGAATCGATTCTAATAACTATAGTTACTATATCGAGTTAAAAAATTTGTATCAAATCTGTATAATAAATAAAAATATGTAAGTATTTCGGATCGAAATAACTTTAGTTCAGTTTAAATAATGACATACTCCGAACATTGGCAACATAAAATACTTTTAATCTTTAACTTTTGTAAACCAGAATAGTCGTTCAAGCGAAGTTTGAGGGTGTTACGAAATGTCGTACAGATACAGATGGGATTGAAAAGGTAAAATGTGACATGGCTTACAGATGACACTTTTTTGCCATTTAATAGTATCTGTGATATGGTTTAGAAGGGATGGTGTTTCAGTTCAAGAAGAAATCTGAAATCGATTTGTAAATCGAGTTGTGCACTTTATATATTAATTTTTGCTAGGACTCACAATAAATCTTCCATACATTCATCATACTACTCACTCAATTTACAGAATTGAATGGCTAGCATTAAATTAGCTATTATTTGCAGAATTTTGTAACAAGAACAGAGTGCGACGTTTTGTCACTGAACATTAACATCACTGGTCGTCCTTCTCAGCTATAGAATTAGGCAAATAGTTTTATGGGTGTACTAAAATGATCGATTATTGCAGTATGATGGTGTCACAGTCTATAAGGGCAGTAACAGATGATCCTTGGCTCCGTGATTGCGAAATTTTAGTTTGTCTACCACAGTCTGTATCAAAATCAATGTTATCAAAACTCAGTGCAAATTAGATTTTTATCGAAATTATAAAACCGAAGCTATACGGCTACTTTAAGCTTTTTCAACCGTTTAAAGACTTGCATGATATGTAGTTATGAGACCATTAAAAGTGTTCGCTTGAACCTAGATTTTCAAGCTGCTGGAAATTTTACTTCAAATAACAACAACAAAATGTAACAGAACTCTATCTATCTCTTTCTTCTTCTTTTCAAGTTTTCCTTCTACAATTTTTCTCGCCCGATTTCGTGTCCCAAGTACCAGGATAGCAGCAGATCATAAGAAGCCCATGTCTAGCGCATTATAAAGCGCGGCTATGTCTGAATGGCTGGATATCCTCCAGAACGGGTAGTTCTTCGCTTTGGCGGCCGCTTCTTCGTCCTGCCCGTCGCCGATGACTACGTACGTGCAACGTTCTCCGAAGCGCTGTTTTATTTTTTCGAAGCATGTTTCTTTACCTGTAAAATTAAGAGAGATTACATTGTATTTTTTTTTTCTACTTTTGAAGTTCTGTATGTTTCCGTGAATAAATAAATAATTAAATAAACTAATCGGACCGACCCTAAGTGATTGGGCGAGACCAGGAAGACAACGATTTTTTCATATTCATTCAACCAGGTTAACGTAAAAAATAGAGTTAAAAATGACAGATATGAAAATAAATCAACTTCAATATTTTTATTTCATAAAATTGGTTATAGATTATTTGAAATCGTCAATTTAAAAAAATATTATTATACTTCATTAAAAATTATAGATCAACACACACAGAGTCACCGCAACAATAGGTAGCTTTGACAAAAAGTAAAATTATAAAAAAAAATGGATAACATAATATTATATCTGTCTGTGTCGATCTATAACCCCCGTTTCCAAATGGTTGAGCTTTGTGGGAAGAAATAAAAAAATAACATTCTTAGTTTATTAACAGTTTTTACGTAATTTTATTACTTAACTAGCTGACACGGCCGACGTTGTCGTCGATCGACGTCTTAACTATGAATATTAAATTCGAATTGGTATAATTTGCAGCGCGCATTCAGTCAAACGCGCCAACTGTCAAACGACTGACAGTTACGTCAAAAGCGCTAAAATTACATTAGAAAAGTTAATATCGTCGTTAAGTTTTCTTAAATTTTCTAACTTTCTTATATTTTTCTTTCATAAGAACCTTTTCCTGACAATAGCAAACACAAAAAAAAAGAATTAGCGACATCGGTCCAGCCGTTCACGCGTGATACCGTGACCAAGGGAAATTTGGATTCATTTATATATAGATCATGACATAAATTAAGAAGGAATATCCGTTATGGACGAAATCTCCATAGATATCCATGATTCTTTAAGGAGTCACTAGGTTATAGGTACTGCACCATTGTTCTGGTACTGGGTACTATACCTCTGTTAGGCTTTCTATGGTAGAATAAATTCAAAACATTGTCCCAGACACTACACTTACCAGTTTTGGTGGCGGAGTAAATATTTTCAATGGGGAATACTCCTCCCAAACCAAACAGCAGAACTTTGGCCAGCGCCGGCACCAGTTGAGTTGTCGTCACCAGTACGTTCACGCAGTTCTCTCTGTAATAAATAACAAACACTTATTATATATAGTTTATAATTTATGCGACGTATTAACATAATCCTTCATATTATATAATAAAAAACTAACGATAAAACTTAAGGGAGTTAATAAGTAATATTATATCCATAATGTATACTGAAACCTTTCTGAAAATATGTTGAATACGTTAGTGAAACAATAACGAAAATTGGTCCATTACTTTTTAAGAAAATGGCGAACATACAAACATACATACATACGGATCGAATACAGAACCTTCTTTTTAGAACTCGTTTAAAAAGTTATAATGATACCCAAATAAAATCAACGAAGACCTACAAGAAAATCGCAAACAAATTAAGATAATTTATGTCGTTCAATCTCAGAAAATCAGCCAGATCCATGATGGATCTAATAACGATTATTTTCTCATAATATACAATTAAAAAAAAATTTGCCTTAAAAGCCTAAGCCTAAATAAACCTGGGTAACGTGACCTGACCGTTCCCCCCGAAGCCTCTTGTTTTCACCTTCTTTATTTTTTTTATGGTATAGGGGGCAAACGGGTCATCTGATGGTAAATGACTACCGCCGTCCATAGGCACATGCAACTCAAGAGTCACAAGTGCGATGCCGGCCTTTAAGGTGGGAATGGAAGAAGGGGGGGGGGGGAAGGGAAGGGAAGGGTTGACCTCCGGTTCCCTCACTCACTAGGCGAAAAGCAATGCTGCCTCACTGCTGTTCTGTTCTTGGTATCCACATGAGAAAAATCAAAGAGGGCTCACCTGGAATTGATCATATTGAGACACTTGCAAGCTAACGTGAGCCAATTGTCTGTCGCCTGTTCAAGCTCCGCTCTCAGCTGCAGCCATTGTTCCCTTTTAGCTGGACCGAGCAGACCACCCACACTGCAACAATTATAAGTAGCGGTTACTAACCTATAACATTCTCTTATACCACTAAGGTTGCAAAATAAATAAGCCTCGGAAGTAGGGATAACAGAATTGCGCGTAAGTACCTAATTTCTACGCGATATTGAACCTAAACCATATAATATAAATATGTATAGTTTGTCTATTGTACAGTTTTTTGGTTAATCTCTGTTTCATTTCATTCTCCCTCTTCCGTCTCTTGGAGAATGTTTGTATTGGAGAATTTTTAAAATTAATTAATAAGCTCAATTTTTGGTAAAACTTTAACCCATGTTATAAACTAGTAGTTCCCGCACGGCTTCGTTCGCGTGTACATATTTATATATTTTGCGCGGAACCCTAATTTTTTTTCCAAAATAAAAGTAGCCCAAGTTACTCTTTATAACACAAGCTATCTGTCAGTGAAAGTCCCGTGGAAATTGGTTCATCCATTCCGGAGATTAGGTGGAACAAACAAACAGACAAACAGACAAAAAAATTAAAAACTGATTTTTAGGCATAGGTATCGTGCAAATAACTGTATAAGCTTAAAAAAGCTATTATTTTGACATTACAAACAAATACTTCAATTTTATTTGTTTTTATTGATGATATATGCTGTAACAATATTTAAAAAGACTCGCCTATTTCTATAATTATTGTACGTGTCCTTGATCTTCCTATATCTGAAGGCGAGCTTCCGCATCCAGTCGACCCCACCCCGGACCCCAGGCGCACAGAGCCCCGTGTTGGGCGCGGCGCCCGCGTGGAACCCGTCGGCTGCGAAGTTGTAGGCTGAAAGATCTTGACCGTTATCATCGGCCGCTACCGCATCTATGTGCTCCTGGTCACAATCCTATTGCAAAAAAACTCTATTACAATATTTATTCCAAAAGTAAACTCTCAGTGACATTAAGAGTTTCTCATCATAATATCTAGTAATATTATAAGATAATTATAATAGTACTACAAAAAAATGTAGTAGTTATAAATATTAATCCTTATAAAAATAGTATCTTACCTCAACATCATTAAAGAAGAAATGTGTGTCAGCCAGGCTGAATATCATTTCTTCCATTCTAAAACCCAATTGAACTATTTGTTGTGTATCCTGAAAAAAAGAGCACTTGGAATTAGGCTTCTCAGCCTTCTTATACCTAGCATTATTGTTCCCGGCTATTGCCAGGTTTCTTCGCCACCTCAACTTTCTAATCATTGCCTGCATTTAGAATACCTAGAATTGCAAAATCTAACACTTATTTTTTGGGCACAACAGCCTTCTGGATATTTATTTAGTTGTGATTAACAACCGTATGGTTTCTAAGCCAAAACATAGAAAACAACAATAGGCCAATGAGGAATTAGTCTACATCACAATCCCGTTCTTGAATGGGTATCTTTACACAGAGCTATGGGATGAACTTGACATTAGTGTCTAATTTGTCTCATAGTTCAGTATTTGTCCTCTGTCAGGTTTGAGACTGCTACTCAGGGTATTATACCTGTGTAGCAGTCTGATACATGGAGAAATAATCCAGGACTGGACACGACTAGTGGTCTGAGCCTTGGAGTAGTAGTCTATTTAAGGAAAAAGTGTTTCATAATAAACACACAATGACATACCTTATTGTACTTAGTAGCATATGTCCCCGTGAGAAGGGAGTGGAATATGATAATGGTCTCATCTAAATCCCATATAAATACTCGGTCGGTTGCAGGTTCAGGTACATGTTGTGCAGGTGAGGATGATGTGTTGCGCCGTCCACGGCCGCGTGAACGGGATGCTGTACTTTCACTGGAAGAATATTTGTCATTACTTAAAGAATTGAGTAGCTTACGGCCGAAAATTTTAGTTGAATTTTTATACAAGGAAGCATGGCCACAATGCGCGAGCACTTGCAACTCCAGGGGTACACTTATGCTTTTCTAGTTCTGTACCTACCCACCCACATGGAGCTCGGGCTATCTGGTATCTCTTGGAGACTGGGTATCTCTCGTAGGATATAGGCATTAAGCCAGTTACGAACCTCACAGTCAAACACAATTCTAATCTATACATTTATTTATAATCCGAGATTTAGACCGACTGATAACCCTTTGAAAGAAACTACCTTAAGATTGACTACTAATGCCATTCCATTGACTACTTTATGTTTAATGACTTTTCTATGCTTTTTTCTAACTACAAAACATTGAATGATAAACTCTTTATAATGTGATGACTAAGTAAAGCAGAAATTCTTACCCAGAGTTTTCTCGACATCTCCGACTAGCAGCATGTACTTCGGTTTTGATAGGAGACAGTGGACTTGTATCATTTATTGATGGCAGCATTGACGATGGAGATTCTGTCAACAAGTGATAACTTACATTTACAAAACATACATTTATTTATGAGGGAACATTTAGTGTCTAAATTAGGAAAGTGATGGGAGGATGAAACTATAAGAAGCTATTTATGTTAATTCCATTACAATATTTGTTGTATAAAACTTATTTTTAATTTGAGATTGATTCATTTCAAAATTATAGAAGTGTCTCTTTGTTATGTCATAATAACAGCATTGTACTAAATGTATCTGAATGTTTACACAGTACATTTACAAAAAAAAATCCATTTTTTAAATTATTGTTTGTCAGTATGTTTGTTCAGGCCGATCTCCGGAACGGGTGGATCGATTTCCGCAAGACTTTTACTGGCAAATAGCTGGTGTTTTAAGCAGTAGCTTAGATTACTTTTATTTTGAAAAAAGAATTAGGGTCCCGCACAAAATATATAAATATGTGCACTCCAGTATTCAGTGAATAGATGTCATAATACTTTATAAACCTTTTTTTTACGAAGTGAAAGTGAAGTGGAACCTATAAATCACTTATACTACCTATTAAGTACTGATTTGTAGGTTTTTATTTAACAACCAACTTTTATGTTAAACTTAGTTCACAAAAGTAATTACATAATCACATACATTGATACTTGTATCCCCAAATGAGTAGGTAGTCATATTGAAGACCCACATTTTTCACACTATAGTTTGGTATCGCTTATATAATAGGGGGCAAGTCTATTGCCATCAAATGGCTACTGTGGGAATTGAAGATGGGAAAATTGGGAGTATATTAAAACGGAAAAGGTAGGTAAGCAGGGGAGGCAATGAAAAGAAGGGGATATTGCTTGTAGTGTAAGCAATAGCTTGAGCCGCTTCTTTTCTGTAACTCGGACTAGCTGTTGCCGGGAAGTCTAAGCCTTGTAATGAATACATAATGAATATTATACATTTAAATAATAGGTAAATTTGAGAATATAAAAATTGGTTTTTACTAATTAGAGGCTAAATTTCAAATGTTATGAAACATGGTCTTGAACTATCTAAATCACTACATATTATAAAACAAAATCTACCGCCACGTCTGTCTGACCGGCCTGTTGGTCTAGTGGTTAGTGACCCTGACCGCTATGCTTATAGGTCGTGGGTTCGATTCCCACCTGAGTCTGGGTGTTCTTTGTGTCCGTTGTTTCTATGTTTGTAAAGTCCCCCATGACACAGGAGTAATTCCTAATGCGGGAGTTGTCTTTTTAAAAAAGAAAAAAAAAAGAAGATAAACTGAAAAACTACTGAACAGATTTTCATGCGGTTTTCAAAAATAGACAGACTGATTCATGAGAAAGGTTTAGGTGTATAATTTGTTAACGTTTTGTGTAAATTGGTTGAAATATGATGATGATTGTTGAAGATGTCTCTAATACCCTTGTGAAGCCGGGGCAGGTTGCTAGTACCTGTATAATTGAACTTACTGTTCGGTTTTGTTAGGTACACTTGAGACTTAAGTACATCAAGTATGGCAGCAGTTGGACTCTTAATAAAGTTGTAATGTTTTAGTGATTTACTTATCTAATATTGCCAATATGAGCAAAGTTAAGCCTTAAAGTTAAGCAAATATGGGCCTAACCTTCACAAATGGTGCATAGTGACCTATATTTTGTCATTTCTGAGAAAGAATATAATAAAATAATAGTGTATGGATTGATCTCTCTATGGCCATGACTTGTGTAACAGTTAAGTGTACCTGTGTTCTGAAAAAGCAGAGCTGAAAAAAATAAGTGAAATTTTACCGAAATATCAAGTTACTGTTGATAGATTTTAAATCTATGTGTGATCATAAGACGACCTTCCTTTTAACAAGAATTGATACGTTCAATGCCAAGGCAAAAGATCTAAACAGTATGAGTACTATTCAATTGCAAAGTTCAAATTAACAATTATGTGCAGTTTTAGATAAATCTACCTTCATCAGTATCTGTATCTGGCCAGTAGTCGGAGTCATCAAAATGATTCTCAGGTGCATTTTCGTCCAATTTCCTTCGTTTATTATTATGAAAACTTTCGTTCTCTTTATTCATTTTGTATCACCATACAAAAGATGAAATTATCTATGGAATGAAAATCAGTCTCTTCAAAGACGACTTATAATGAACACATTAATTTACACACAATATTTTGTTATAATAAAAGGCATTTGTTTTAACAACAGTACCTACTTTGTAAACATTCAACTTTGGCAACAAGTAAAAAATGTCAACTTCGATTCGACATAACATTTTTCCTCAACGTTAATGACAATCCACAGGGCTACCAGACTTAAAAAAATGGATTTCGTTACTAAATGAGAGGTCCTAATTTTTATTTATAAAATAAAATATTCATTACGGTATACTACATCTTTCACTCTTTTTATTTTAAATGATGTTAGTTATTTATTATATAACAGAGAACATTCAATTCTAAAGCTTTAATTTCTTAACTACGAAATAGATGGCAGTAGTTGCCAATATTAAACTTTATCATTTCACCTTCATTTTACAAGCTATTCTATGGAATGCAGTTCTTCTGAGGTCAGGATGTCTACCACCCTTCATATAGGTATAATGTTCAAAACCAAAGTACGTCAACATTATCTCAGTGATATTACAATTTTTTTTATAGGTACCTATTACGTTATTAGATTAGAGTAGGTACCTAAATATTGCATATTTTTTCTAAACCTAGTATTGTACCTATTTATTAGTAGGTACTGTCCATATTTGGCTCACATCTTCCTAGTTTCTGTCATGCTTTATACATAAACCCAATTTATATTTCAACCTTATGAAAATTGACTGGTACTCACGGCCATTTATTTTTTTGACAAGATAGTTACATAATACAATATTTCTAATAGTGCTTACAGCACTTGTGCACTATTATTTTATTAAGATTGAAAGTAAATAAATTAAAATTAAGCTTTAAAAATATTGATACTGGACACCTACTAAAAATACCTTACAGAAAAATATACCCACAGTAAAAAAAAGATAAAAAATATTGGTTGTCTGTAAAGTTCGGTTTACGGACGATAATTTTACGTGATAACGTCGTAAGAAAACACAATATTTTTAAAACTCTGGTTAAAAACATTAATATTTAATTTTCAAATATTATTTAAAGTTTTTGCAAATTTTATTTAAATAATTTGTTTGAATATAATCAGGAACAATTAGTTATAGAAATAAACTGAAATCAAATCAATGTCAATAAACGAACGCTTAGGCCGATCGTGCCTCTCTATCGCTTGTTACGCGCTCTCGCTTGCACGCTCGGCTCAGGCGGAACGTGACAATTTTTCGTGCGTGCAGCCGGCGTTCATCGATTTATAAGACGTTATCACGTCAAAAAGAAAAACATAAAAGACGAAAAGTAAAAAACTATTAGCTCACAGTACAAATCAATACTGAAGTAATACCTGATAAAGCTCCTCCTAAATGATATGATGTGTGTCCTGCGCTGCCACTGCTGCTCGGAGAACTGACGTAAGGAGAATAACTAGGCGTGGCGTAGTAGCCACTGTATTGGGCCACGTTGTGGTCCGCGTACCCAGCTGCGTAGCTGCTGTAGTCCTGGTAACATGTTAACAGGTTGTGTCAAATATTTTAAGAAAATGTAGTAATAATACATAAAATTAATTTAATGATATATATAATATTGTATGATATATAACTTTTTGGAATACAGGACAAAGAAAGACGGCCTTTTTTATGCGTGACTCACTAAAGGGACTAGTTGAAAACCAGCGTCAGGCATCATTGCCTGACATATGCTGAACTAGGTCCTATTTTGATCATGCCATGAGACACCCCTTACTTTGTATTTTTTTTTTCTTTTTATGTTTTATAGTGTAATGTATTATTTAACTAAATTTTTCTTTTGTTATTTTATTTTCTTTTGTGTTTTTTTTAGTGTCATATCAATTTGTTGCATGCCCTTCGTTGATGTCTCAGTGTGTGACAAAATGAATGATTTTTCTTTCTTTTCTATACGCACTTGTTGGGCAGTAGGAAACGACTGTGTGAGTCCTCCATTGTATGTGGAATACGCGTAAGGCGAGGGCTGGGTCCCGAAGCCGGTGCTCGGCACGCCACTCACGCTGCTCACGCCATATGCGCTTAGGTAGGTAGGCGTCGCTTTACACGACGATCTGGTGAAAATAATGGATTATATTATGCTAGAAAACGGTACCTACCGTAAAATGTGAATGCTTGCAAAATCAGAGAGAACACTTAGCTTTATTAACTCTATTTGTAATGTAATTTGTAAAACAGATATCTCAAGAAACATCAACTTTTCAACCGTGGGAGAGCTATGCTTCAGCACGTATGGGCCGGCTCGACCGGAGTGATACCACAGCCTCACAGGAAGCCGGCAGTGAAGCAATGCTTGCATTGCTTTTTACCGAGTGAGTGAGGTTACTGGAGGCCCTAATCCTCCCCCCCCTCCACCTTTCCCCTACTCCTACCTTAAAGGCTGGCAACGTTCTTGTGACTCTTGAGTTGCAGGTGCCCATGGGCGGCGGTAGTCATTTATCATCAGGGGACCCGTCTGCTCGTTTGCCCCCTATACAATAAAAAAAAACCTATACCTTGACAGTAGGTACCCCCTGTACTCTGCAGATTTTACTTAAGTACAGGAGGACATATCATACGATTACTTTTAACACGCTTAGCTTCACTTGCAAAAAAAATTACTTACTATGTCAACAAATCTTGCATGTCAATTTTAATACTTCTGATTATCGTATTGAAATGACACTTTGTATGTATATGTAGTTTGGGTGATACTACCATAATTTGGCATCTTGAAGCAGATCTGATCATGAAGCCAGGAGGTGGATAGTGGAAGTCTTCAGTGGCTACTAGTAAACCCCTAGACTTTGAACTCATAATATATGATTCGTTTTGACGAGTCCAATAGATTAGGCTTGCACTAAATACATACCCAAATAAATTAAGCAAAGCAAGAAGATGATGATAATGAATACTTAAAAGGGAATGTAGTAGTGAAAGAAAATAAGAGGGAGACGATAACATAAATACAGAAGTGAAAGAATTGTGCCTGTTACTCTATTTTTGTGAACAAAACAACGCAGCGCGTGAGCGGTGCGAGCGAGCATCGTACTAACATGCGGCCCGGCCGACGCACGGACACTGGACAGAGAAAAATCAAGTAGCTACGTTACCTCTCTACGAATTACAAAATGGATAAAATACCTGGATAGATACGTACCTATTGTTAGTATTGTGTGGTGGGGGATACGCTCCGTACGGCTGATTGTACAGTGTTGAGCTGACGTACGACGAGGCTGCGCTGCCACTACCATATTGCTGCATACTGCCAAAAATAAAGAGTGTTATGAAAGCAGCAGTGGGTAACGTAAGCATTTGATCAAGATGCTGGAGTTTCGAATACCACCTAATACACTACTCGTACTACTAGAGGTAAAAACGAGTATTCATATTATTACTTAAGTAACCCTTTGTTAAATAAAATAAAGAGAGAAACGATCAAAATCCTGCTCGAATTGAAGCCAGTCGATCGGAAGAACTTCTTAATCTTTCAGAAAATAGCCCTTGAATAGGTATAGAGTCTGATATGATTTAGTACCTAGAGCCATTGATACATAAAAACCTTTTTTTTAAAGGTTTTTTTATAAATCAATGCCTAGAACAATAGTTGCTATGTTTAGAGGTATTAACAGCTTCACATCAAGCGGCCCGTCCGAGCATTTAAAAGAACCTGTATAGTATAAGTGGGCGAGCCATATATAAAAAAAAAGCGGCGGTAGCGTAATGGCTAAGGCGTCGTACTTGCGATCAAGTGGTTGCGGGTTCGAACCCCACCCAGTACTCTACCGTCGTGAACCCACTCTTAACACAAGCATTTAGCTTAGCTGGAGGGCTAGCTTAACAAGAATACTAGTAATGTGTGATCAAGTTGCTAGTATTCTTTTAAAAAAAAAATAGCTACGTAGGTACTGTTTTGTTTGTAAAAGTTTTGATGCATATTGCATTATTTATGACCATAATCAAACGCCACTGCAATAGTTTCTTGCAGTAATCCACTTTAAAAAAAGTAGGTACGAAACTTAATGACGTCTTATAATTGAGCAGAGTTTAATTATTTAGTCCTTAGCCGAACATAACGATTTCTATTTGTTACGAACGGGCTGTAGGGTTACAACAATCCTACAAGTGAGTAAGTATCTAGCTTGTTTAGCTACAGCTGATTAAATTTAAATACGGACTTCAGGGCCATTATAAGAGTTATAACTGTCGTCATAATTTTAGATTATTTGGAGTTTTGTAAGCTGTTGTGCAGATAACATGATCTAGTAGCTACACCAAGATACAACTGTGAGATAAATACCAGGTTAAAAACAATTAAAATATTAGAAATTTCTCTTCTCGTTATTGAAAATATCCAAGTTATTTTATTACTTAATATCAAACAAGATTAGGGATTGACGTGAGTGTGTATGTATCGTTTGCTTACATACGTACTGTTTTATGAATTTTGGAAGCTTCTACGGTTTCTTTCTCAGTTCAATGACCGAGTAAGCTTAGACGTTTAGTTAGTTTGGCGTAGTTAGGAAACGTGTGCCAATTGATTAATTAGATAAAGTGCCTGTGCTAGCACAATACAAACAGACCGATAACTATTTGTAATTTTGTTGATTAGAAACTGCAAAATAATAAAAAAGTTGGTAATTTGTAATCGACGATGGGCGCACTTAGTGGGTGAGTATTCAAGGGTCCTTAGACACATGCCCGGATCCTAAAATCAAGGAACATAAAAAAAAATCCTTGGATTTTCAACGAAAATTTTACCGTCCGTAAGCAAAACGAATCGTTTCTTGAATATAGGAACCGGGTAACAGTCAAATTTCATTTCCTTGAAGTTGCGACGCGAGCCAAAACACCTTCTCTTAATATATATACCTAGTGATGTCGTCTTACTCGTAGACGTTAAGATATTGACTTATGCCGCGTTCCTATAAACAAGAAACGATTCGTTTTTGCTTACGGACGGTAAAATTTTCGTTGAAAATTCAACCTAATTTTACCGTCCGTAAGCAAAACGAATCGTTTCTTGATTATAGGAACGCGGCATTAGTCTGCTAATCCTGAATAATATTATAAATGCGGATGTATGTTTGTTTATTTGTTACTTTTACACCTTAACTACTCGAGTTATAATCATGAGTATTATTATCTGGAATACTTGTATTGTATGTGTATATTTATACTGTTCCCGAAAGATAGAAAAATAATGCAAGTTAAGCCCTGGACAAAAACTATTAGCTCATTCGTGGATTCGATTCAAACCCAGGACAAATAATTGTGTGCTATCAATAATGAGCATGATCATTTGTACTGAACAAATGATCATGGTGTAAATGTCTGGGTGTAATTTATCTATAATATGTACCTATGTATTTAGAAATATATATATAAGTATGTTTATCAGCAGTGTGGTTGCCATAGTACAGGTTCTGCCTAGTTTGGGATCAGACGGCCATGTGTGAAATGTGTGAAGTTATTTATAAGTCATTTATTAACATCACCGGTTTATAAAAAAAAATAACTTTAGATAGACGAGTTTTGCGTTATTTATATGACTGGTTTTTATCTATTCTTCCTATCTTATCTTAACTGCGAGTAAAACAGAATATGCAAAACAAAATCAAAATTATTTATTTCAAGTAAACCCATTGTAGGTATATATATATTATTTTATCATGGGCTCTATCCCGCGCAAGAATCAGCGCAGGAATTCCGCCAATGTCAAGTGTTTTATAGTTAATTATACAAGACGTCTATTCGTCCATTTTGAAAAATTGAACGGACGACAACAGATCCCATTGCAGGTATTTTTGAATTGTCAGGAGGAGTCAGCCAGTATAAGTCGGTCGTGAAGCTAGTTGCCTGTTCCAATCCGTAGATCCTATGGATAAGAACAAACAAGAAACTCCAAGGACACTCTTTTTCAACATGTTTTTTTTACAAGGTTCTACGGTACGCAATTTAATGTGAGGACAATGTAACATAATATTGTTCTAAAATAAAAAAGAAAATCACAGAGCTGCTAGGCAACATAGAAAATTAACTTAATACTTAAGTAATGTAGTGACACACACACAAGCCTAATTTATATAATGTTGAATATATGAATATAAGAAGTGTGTAGTAGTACCTATTATAGTATTGGTAGGGTAGCGCCGACTGGTCGTACGGCAGCGTCTCCCCGTAGAGCGCCACGTCCGCCTCGCACAGGCCCGGGCTCCGGACCTCGCTTTTTACACCACCTGCCAAACAGAAGCTATTATTGCCAAACTTATTTATACATAAATTAAACTTATTGGCAACAAATATACCGCTTTAAAATTATTACATATGCAACAGAGCGCGGAATTCGCACGAGTAACAGTTGCTAAAAGGTACTGATGAAGTAACTATTAAAAGTAGAGATGGCCTGGTTATCTGGGGATCGCCAGCATAAGTTGTACTGTCATTTTTAGTGTGGGATAGCCCATTTATCGAGGAAGGCAACTAGAGCGGAGCAGGGACCGTAAACGCAGGTGAAACTGCGGAACTAGTATTATTATGTAGATTGCATCAATTGTGTCGTTATCAAGTCGTAAAGAAGAAGAAGAGAGTGAATTCTGGCAACGGATGCATAAACTAATATCAAATTTAATAAATGTGGACTGTGTACTCTGTGTTCCAGTACCTGACAGTAAACTATTTACTACCACCGCACCACTCACCACCAGCACTGGCCTGTTGGTCTAGTGGTTAGTGACCCTGACCGCTATGCTTATAGGTCGTGGGTTCGATTCCCACCTGAGTCTGGGTGTTCTTTGTGTCCGTTGTTTCTATGTTTGTAAAGTCCTCCGCGGCACAGCAGTAATTCCTAATGCGGGAGATGTCTTAAAAAAAAAAAAAAATTGCACGGGATTCGTTCTCATACTTTAAAACAGAAGCGGTCGGTACTCGGTGTGATACGAATTCTATGCCAAGTACTCTCAAAGTACGAGGTTCTTCAAAAATGGCATAAAAGTATTGTTACAGAGTCATTAACGTGGAAGTGAGTCCTTTGGTGTCTTTTGTCACTCTTGACACGTCTGTGGACATGCCATTTTGTATATTTCTATAGACTGAAAAAGAGCGAAGGAACAAGGAACAGCCAGAAGGGCCAAAACATTAATGTGCTCTTAGAGTACTACGGTATCCAACCTGTTTTTGTAGATAGAATATAACAAACAAGCCGATTCGTAGAGAAATTTGGATTTAACTTACCCGCACTATCCTCATTCATCAACCAGGCAACCGCAGCTGAGGAGGAGGTGGAACACAATCCTCCCGTTGATGTCAGCGGCAGTGCCAGACCCCCTAGCGAAGAACCAGTTGGGCATCCGTTCGCCAAACTACAGCTCTCCACTTCAGAGGTACCAGGAAGACATAAACTATCAACAGCCGATAAACTGAGGGCTGTATTCGTAGCTGACGTCGTGTTCTGGAACAGCGTTGATGCTCCGGAGACTAGGAGAGCTGGCAACGTTGCATCCTGCAGCAGGGACGGCGGAGAGTTTGAAGTTGATTCCGATTCGCACGGACTTGTGTTAACTTCACCTGACAACCTAAAAATAAAAAATCAATCAAACGTCATAAATTTAAAAACAATGACTACGATCTACTTAAGTGAAATGTAAATAATGATTTCTCGTTTCGTCGTTGGTTTGTTTACGTCAATTAAAAGCTAAATTGGACATTTAAGCGCAGTTGTTTACGGAATAAGCGTTTTTTGAGTTGGTCTAACAAAACAACCGACTTTTATAATAACAAAGGGTAAAAAAATCGTAAAAGTGTCTTCCGTTTCGTGCCGTGGATTTTCGTAAGACTGTAATGTCTTAATTTGAAAGTGATAAATTGGGAAGCGATTAAATCTGATCCATCTGATTTGTATATTTTCCTAGCATATTTTCTTAATGTTTTTCATTTCCGTATTACACTTACCTTTATAACTCCAAAATATTACTTTTTAGTACATATAACATTTAAGAATTTCATAAGCATAGACATATATAAGATTTAAAGTCTTGTGCAACATACTGACACTGTACTTAGATCTGAAAAGACGACAACGACAATCACTTTGAGAGTATTAACGCTCATAGAAATAGCTATAGGAAAGTGACTCTAAGTTGTTTTTACTAAATTGACCGCCTTTGGAAAGTTCTTACAATTAAAGTAATTTCAACAAAGTTAAATATGTTACTTGTGACCTATTATGTGTAGAGTATTTAACGAGGTCATATTTTAAGGGTGTTAAGCCCGTCTAACGATATATTTGAACTAACAACTATTTATGTATCCTCACCAGCGCTGAGGTCAGGTGAGCACAGTAATAACATTGAAACAACTTCTGCAACATACATACATAATATTATATTGTAAACTCGGAGACCTTGATATGCTTACGGGATTACTCGGTGAGGCTCGTTAATGGCTCTCCAACATGTTTGTACATCATCTTCCGCGCCTTTTCCCAAATGTATTGGGGTCGGCTTTCAGTCTAAATACGATACGGTCGAACTTCGATATTTTACGTCAAGCAACTGCCATCAGACTTCCCAAGTACTAGGCGATATCAAAGTTCTGTAGGCCAGGTAGTCGGACTTTTTTTTAGGACTCCAACTACCAGTAACGAATGCCACAGATGTTCGTATAGCAATCGGGACCGATGGCTTAACGTGCTCTCCGAGGAAGGGGGGGGTCTCAGGGTGTTAAGAATGGTCACCCATCCTAAGACGGACCTGGCTAGTACTAATTAACATTGTAATGTGGTAACCTACTCGGTTACCGGTTAGCCACGAGAACCTCCTAACATGGTTTGTATATAAAAACCCATAATAAGGTTTTTCTCGTAGACCCCTTTTTTACAGTTAATTAACTAATCTTTGCACAAAAAATCATAGCATGACCCAATAACATTCAACATATTGCCCAATTAAAAGTGTGTTAAATAAACTAAATCTCAATCAGTGTGTACTAAATTGGTATCATTAAAACAAATCACCGGAATCGTATAACAGATGCCACAATTTGTGCCCCCCTATCTCTCGGGACGACGGATTTATCAAGCAAAATGTTTACACGTGTTTCGATTAATTAAGTCCCTTATCAACACTTGTGAACGCATCCATACCATGCGCCATTATTTAATCAATTCCCGCGCTGTCATACTGACAGGTCATGACGTCATGTTATCTTTTTTGATGGTAAAAGAGAACAGGCTTAGAACAGGTTTACTAAAAAAACAAACAAATTAATATTATTCAATTTGAAAAATATTGAATATATGGAAATGTTATGTTTGGATCATAAACCATTAGTTGTAATTAAAATTAGTTGTCATCAAATTATGTCAATTTTGCACTCATAAGAAACTCAAATAAGGTGTTTTACTGAACTTCAATATTAATGGCATGTATTCCGCCAGATTAGCAATTAAGTAGATAAGAACATCTTTAAACAAGTTCAAAGTAAACATTTCTCCAGTTAAGAAATGCACAATCAATACTGACATTCTAGGTTCGTGGTAAAGACAAGCGTCACCATTGTTTGTCTAGAGGGAGCCAAAATACTAAATGACAGCACAGAACTTTATAAATGTGGGTTTTTTTAATTGTGTAGAAACCCCCACGGGTCATCACCTCACTGGGGCTAGCGGTGAAATGGTGTGTCACTAAAACTACTGTTCCGTCACAAGTGAGTCTATAGCAAGGAATACCCTAGGAAGGAAGTCCACCATTGGGTGTAAGGCTGCCCATTGCCATGTTTACAATCCTACTTTTAGCTTCCCTTTCTACGCCATTTTTAGTTAAGGAGTGAGTTATAAATGTGATGATAAAATGGGCAATCTTTGAATGCGGACTTTTTACTTATCTATCGCATACAGTTATATTGCTTTCAAAATTATTTGTCAAAGTTGTGCCACTTTCAACTTTTCTTTAATTTTTGCAATTAAAACAAATCATACTCTACGGTACTTTGCCACACCCAAATAACATTTTATAATATTTATGCAATAAAATCGTTAGAATAACCTATTATATACTGAAATCTATGTTATTGTTAATTTTATTGTATTTAGGAATAGCACCTGTTTCATTTCCGTATGAATATTTGCATTTTTTTAATATAAATTGTATTATAATATTCATTTGGCGGGAACAACATTTAAAAATAAAAAATGCTTTTAACCTGTTAGCTACCAGCGGGAGGCCGCGTTCTTTAACACAAGTGCGACCGGTTGAAGATTGTTTCTTTTCTTTCCTTATTTAAAGTAACTTTAATTAAATTAGTGAGGCTAATTAATACTTGACCGTAAAGTTTGCCAATTTACAGAACCTTTACGGATTATTTTTTCTGTTTCTGGCATGTAGAACAGTATTACGATATTGATGTTAATTGTAAATATTTGCAGTTAACCAATGTTCTTTTGAGTAGTTTTTACGAAAAGATTATGTTCATTCAGGGCACAGCTAGTATAATTATATTATATTTGGAAATTCGTTTATGTCATAAAAAACAATGGCTTGACCTTTTTATAATTAGGTATTCGGTTACATCAAAGCTCTAATGACCAAATTAATCTGCTTATAACATAAATAATACCAAACGTAAATAATACACCAATTATAAAGTCAAGAGGCCGAACACGGCTGCCTTTGTCTAGAAAAAATCCCTTGTTTATATTAGTTCGCGCCTTTTTCAAGTGTCACTTTCGACTTTCGAGCATCGGAACAACACTATCATATATCAAACGACGGAATTTTTACAGTTAATGTTGGCATTGTCACTATCTTTTTAATTGAAAGCTTTTTTTATGTTTTCGGCTTTTTGTGGAGATTCTTTTTACTCGCGGTAGTCATCGTAAAAAGTCGTTAATTTTGTCTAACAAAAGACTTCAAACGATTTAATAGTTGGACCTTCTTGACATTCCATATGGTGCAGTGATAGTTGTCACATTTTTAGTTTTATGTTCCAGGCGAATAGTTGTTTGAAATATGTGGCAGGGTTGATTAAACGGTTCTTAGATAATAAAATTTACTTTTTCTAAACTGTTTCTAATAACGAACTTGTAAACAGTAGTTTGTCATTCCGATGCTTTAATAAACTGAAAGTAATCTGATATAAATTGCTTGGAAAGAAATTGGTTTAAATAAAATTTCGATTTAATCATCTGTCACTCATAATTTTTCTCTCCAACCAATAATTATGTTGAGGTCAGCTCTCCTCTGGAGAATGAATTTAATTAATGTACGAAAGAAATGATTAGGTACTTTGAAAATTACTGTTTAGCCTAAGTCAGTAGGTATGGGCATAAAAATAATTAGAGTCATAGTATCGTTAAGTACTAGGTATGATAAATTATTGAGTTATCAGTTCATTCTGCATTATGCAGTCGTACTATTAAATATTGTCATTTTAAATCATTCTACAAATTTTACCTACACCATAATCTAAAACAAGCGTGCAGATACAAAATGAACCGACTCATTATAACAGGAAGTTTATCGTCTCCTAATCCCATATACTTATAGTTTATGGACGAAACAATAAGGACTCTGTGCCCTTTGACAAGGGCACAATGAATGGCACACTCCGAGTAAAAAGACCTCTTTGTTTCACTGTGAGGGTTCCGTACCGGATTATGACAAGCCGTGATGTGAGTTTAAATGTATTTAGTTTGAGACTGGTGAAATGTGCTTTGTAGTGTAATGCATTTAATTTAAAATATTTGCATTATCTAGGGGGGTATTCTTTAGTTTTTACATTTCGAAAACCAGTAATAACGAAATCTATGGCTATGTTTTTTTTTTCTAATTTTAGCCCTCACAGGAAAAGGTAATATGGTATGTAACCTATGTTGAAAAATAGGTATAAGATACTACTGGACAAGAATTGGATAGAAACCTTAACAAAGAATTTCTATAACGCCCGACGGACCTCGGACACCTCTTGAACACGTACCTACTTTAAAGTCAAGCGTTGTCACCTTGTTATTCAACAGAAAAAGTCTATCGTAAGTATATTTTCACTACATTATTGAAAACCGTAGTTCGTAGTTAGCAAAGTTTAAATTTTTCACAACGATAAACCGCGGTGTATAGACGTGATTAAATTTTTCTAAAAGAACGAAATATGCATTTTATGGCCGAATAATGAAAAATACATTTTTAATCATTATTATTTAAGATTGTCTACGGACCCCAACCAAGTAGGCTCTTACCGCCATTTGGTTACCACGTGTCAAGTTAAACGTCAAACATCTATTAATTGCTGTTTTTTTAGCTGCAAAATTTTACGCGGTAAAAAATAAACAGATGGCATACGAATGAGTAACGCAAGGGTTAAAAATAACTTTTTAATTTATTACTTATCTAGAAATGAGTTCGACGTAGATTTAGTATGCGTATTTATTTTTTTGGATGGTAAATATTATTTTTCTTAAATAGTGTGCAATTACTTTTTTACTATATTCGTGAAGTTTTAATGGTTTTATTAAAACTACTCATTACTCATGTACTCATATTAATAAAAAATGCAAATAAAATTATTTCTTCAGTGTCGCTTTGTAAGTAGGTACCTACACTATTCTGAGAGACCAGAGATAGGTGTCTTATGTAAGAATAAAAGATAATTTCATATTTATATAGGTGAAAGATGTCATGGCGAAAAAAAGTGTAATGCTAATAACTAAGTACAATGTTTTAGAAATAAGTGACTTTTGATTTTAGACCTGTCTCGTGGGATAGATCCTAATAAGTCCTGTTTAATATACCTTTCTAAAACGCGTTTGTAGTTTGTGTCTAAAACACAAAAAAATTACCAATGTCTGTGTAATCTTTAAAGTAACAAAAACTGTTGTAAGTTGCATTCATTTTAACCTATATTTACCACAGGATATTAATAAAAAAATCACAACAAAACATCAACAGGCGCAGTCAAGACACACGATACCTCAGATCCTGCTTGTCATACTTAAAAAACACACCGTATAACGGAACGGAATTGTGTCAAAAAAATGATTTATATAGTTCAAAACATACTTAGTTTAAGTTTAGCCATTCATTATTTTAGTTCTGTTATGTTCGACAACGTTTAAAAAGTTAAGGAATGTCACTGTTAACCACTAATTAACCTAAGTAATATGCTGCCTACAACGGAATGTGACCAGTTGAATTCTGAACATCGTTATTTTTTTTTTTTTGAATGTTCACGATGTGAGATATCCAATGTTTTTTTTTGTAGAACATGAAGTGAAATCGTTTGACATATAACGTGAAAATTGACTCAAAGAAACATTAACATAAGTATTTACATTTAGCTTTATAGAGATAGACATCTATAAAATTATGTTTTTATTCAAATTAATTCTACGACTGATCTGCTATCAGCATGATATAGCATAATGTTGACTATGGGAAGAATAATGGCCACCATATATTTATATGTTAAATGCATCATTGTATCACTGTAAAGCTCAAAAAATAGGTATTGTTTATAAGATGTATTTTTTCTTGTTCTCTAGTATTAAAGATATTAGATGTCGATTAACAATGTGTTATTACTAAGTACTGGAACAGGGATGACAGGGATCTTTTGGCGAGTGGCTTGAATTGGAACTTCGGCTTTTGCACTTCAGCGTTGTCATTTATATCGCTTTTGCTGCTTTTGAACGGCTTATTTACCCCTCTCTCAGTTTTTTATAGTGTCTGTCTTCATTTTTAGAATATCTTTTGCCGTATTATACCTATTTTTCTCATTTATTTATGTGGCAACTGTCTCGGGATTGAGGAACGCGCTAAATACTTACATATATGCATGAATGTTATAGACAATAAGTATGTGTTTTCATGCATGTACAAAAAAAGATCTCAGTATGTTTATTGAGTGTTGTAGAACCTATTGTATAAGTTATGTTTAGTTTCGATCTAAAAACGTTGTGAGATAATAAAATATTACTATCTACTACATAATACTATTTAATCGACCTACTATTATTTGTCAGTTTCCTCCAATAAGGTTACCATTCTATTAGTGAAAAAAAAATTAACCATAGACAGAATTGCGAAAAAAGATCTGCTCAGCATCTATCAGACCCAAAATCATCATGTAACATAAAACCTATTGTGTTTTCTACTTCCTTTGATCATCGCGTGATAATGTGGAGCGGGGCGTGTCGGTAGTTTTATTAAGTAGCTCTTTTCACGGCAATTGTGTTCACAAAATGGCGGATTATGAGGGATTAAGGACCCTTTGCATTGTGTTTTGAAGTACCATCGACGGGTGTGTAACGTTTTGATCTAAACTTTAATTTGAACCCGTGTGAGTGGAATGATTGTGCTTTTGAAATACGTTTGATTAATTTTTGGCTTGTTGTTGTTGTTGGGGGTGAAGATTATTAAGTAAATTAGGTGGTACTACTTGCAGTATTTGTACTTATGTAGACCCCAGCAAATATAAAATTGCGATTGTACTTTTGTTTATTTATTTTCAACTGACTGACGGGCCCTATGCGGGTCCATTTAGTGAGGGCCACTTAGTGACAGGTTTTAACTGTTTCTTATATAATTTAAATATTTGTAGAAAGTCAACTTGCAGGATGGAATTTAATAATTTTATTACATGCAACTTAATTAATTATTGTTTTTAATTTATTGTCAATGTAAATGGCTTTACATCACCTTCGATTTAAGTTACCAAACAGGATTCAAGTAACTTAGTTGTCGCAGAATCGACATGTCTTAATGTTGTCACGGGTTCGAGTCTCATCTTTAGAGTTGACTTTATCAAAAAAAAAAAATTCTATTTAGTGTAAAAAGTACACTAGATTCATTTAATTTGGGCACGTAGAATAAAAGTAGTATATAATCTATTCTAATTCATGGCACTTGACCATGCAACCTTTCTATTAATACTAAAGAAGAGAAAGATTTAGACAAATGCTTAAAGAAGAATTATAAGTACGAATTTATTGGTGAAATGTTTTGTGTTCACCTTTTTTTATACATATGGTGGCACTTTTTGGGTTGCATGCACCTTGGGTTTACGGTTACACGGTTTAAATTAATTGTACGAGGTAGTACTTCTTGGCCCCGTTCTACCTTGATTTACACGCTTACCCGCTTTAAAATATTTATATTAAAAAATATAATACAACTTACCGATCTGACACATCAGTCCCGGTATCAGGTCTAGGTCGTTTTGCCTGTAACAAGCACAATTAAAATCAGTACTCAACCAAGGACACAAAGTTTAAAGCAGTCATGCAGTGCGCATAAAGCTAAGGTGTTTGGAAAGGAGTTTACTATATACAGACTTCTATTTAAACTAAAGGCAATGAAATTGAATTCCTTGAACGATTAATATGGATTTAATTAGTAACTAAGTTTTTCTAATTTATTGTATTATATTCTCTCGAATGTAGAAGGTATTCGTTAGAAGTTGAACGTCGAATGTTTCTCACCGGATCACAAATTTATCAAACATCAAAACTATTTAGCTCTGTGAGTACGGGACTTAAATCTGTATTCACTTTAAATCCTGTATTCAACAAATGTGTCAGTATTATAGTAATCTTTACAAATTTAAAAACTAGTTGTTTCTATTAGTCAACTTACCTATCACCAAACTAAATCTCGAATGTCACTAAATGTAACTAAATCTCGAATGTCACTAAACGTAACTAAATCTCGAATGTAGCCTAGCCTCGAATTGGGTAAATATTCGTAACTACTCCTTGACTACACCTATAGGTACCTACTATCGAGTTTAGCACATGTGTTAAACCTTAAATTTAAAAAATGCCAGCTCGATTATCTTTTTTTTACTTTACATCCTAAGTACTTATAAAAGTTATATTTAGCTTACAGAAGAATAACAGATCGGAGCTTAATAAATAAAGCGAATCTTTGAGATTAATATAATAAATGTTAAAACTATTTTTCGGTTGTCAATGTCGATCCTGTTCGTCGACATTCTGGCTAAAGTTAGACATTATTTCGCACATAAAATTGTTACAGTCAATACGATCTCTATCAGTCTATATTTTTTTTTCTATCGAACAGTCGTTTGTTCTATTTAGCGACATTTTCACAAACATCTTGTGCCCTTCTTGGAATCACTTTCATTGTGTAGTTGAAGAATGGTGTGTGTTATTGTGTATGTTGCAGTTATTGGGATAAATATAGACATTGTTGAAAATGACTAATCTTATATTATTTGTAAAATATTGAAATAAAAGTTGCTAATATTTAATATACGTTTATAATTATCTACATATAATACTAGCAACCCGCCCCGTAGCAGAGACATCTTCAACAATCATCAATATATTTCAATCAATTTACACAAAATCTTAACAAATTACACCTAAACCTTCTTCATAAATCACTCTATCTATTAGTGAAAAACAGCATGAAAATCCGTTCAGTAGTTTAACAGTTTCTCGTGAACAGACAGACAGACGCGGCGGGGGACTTTGTTTTATAATATGTAATGATTACTGAAGAATGAAAGTGTAATAGCTGGACTAATGACTTTCATTAATTGTTCTGAATTTGATGTGCACATAAGACAATATTATAAGTGTAAATTTCCGTTGGAATTATTTTTAATTGATGCCCACTTTTAGGTCCAAATGTCAGTGAATAAATATTATTTTGTATTGTAGGTAAACGTATATAGAAAAATGGATTAAGGAAAAATGTCTGAAATCTAGAAGATATCTAGGGTATACATTTATACCAGTAGTATGACATTTAATAACCAATCAACAGATTTGAATAAAGGTTCTGTTCACTCCTAAAACAAGCATTTGGATTTTTTGAAGGGGTTGACTAGAACACTAGCAATGTGTCTCCGTGAGACTAACAGTCTTTTAAAGTAACCAAGTTAGAGAAATGTTCCACACAAAATATAAAATTAAGGATTTTGGAAAAAGTTTTAAACCAATTTTGATTGAAGACTTTTCACTTTTTAGAGTTTAATTTTGAATCATGGATTTCCAATTTTAGGTTCGGTTTTGAAACCATTCTGTGCATCAAAAATTTGAACTTTAAGGTTTAAAATCCTTGCGTTTTTGCTTTAAACTGTGTGTGGATCGTATGTGGATACAACGCCTTCGGTCACTTGAATATCTACTTAGATGCAATCAAATAATCTTGTTTCGATTAGCTTATTATGTTTTAAAACTAGTGACCGTAAGTTTGCTAAAGTCTTCTATTTACGTTAAATAAACTAACGTTGAGAAACCTCAACTAGTTCGCGTATTAGTAAACATTAGCATTCCAAGTCACATTCAAGAATATTTATGCACCGTTCTCTGTCAAATCTTATCTATTGAGCTTAAAAATTTATCAATATTAAATCTTAATGGCGCTATTTTCTATTTTTTAATAAATATATTAAAAAATAGAAAATAGCGGCTCTATTAAGATTACAGTATTCGATCCGTATGTAAGTATGTTTATTTGTCCGCGATTTTCTTTAAAAGTAATGGACCTATTTTGTTTATTGTTGAACCAAAGTATTCACATATTTTTAGGAAGGTTTTAGTTTATAAAACATTAGGTATTTATAAGTTTTTTTTTTCTCAAACATTTTTGTTGAAGTTTTTTTATTAAGAATAATATTAGGCTTAAGTTACAATAAATTCGTATTTTTTTTTAAATATTGACTCTGTAACATAAGTTTTCGCAATTCATAAAAGTGTATAAAATAACACTTAAGGATAAGTGTTAAACGCGAACAATCAAGAGTTTTTAGTCATTTATTTATTTATTCAAATTTTATGTATCAATGAGTAGCCGAACACTTACCGTTGTTGTACGATATGTTAATGTAGAGCTAAATGGGTATGGTATCTATATACAAATCTAGCATTTACCAGCCGTTAGAATGAAAAAAAAAAAGATCTAATTTCATATAATCTTAATAGTAAATTAGATGGATAGAAGCGATAATCAAAATTAGAATATCTACTAATTTATTCAAAGTATGATATGGTGTGATTAAGTTCAAGGAATATGACACGGCCTGTCGATACCTAAAACTATTTGGTTTCATGACTAACATTTGCAATAATTAAAATGTACTTTCTATTCTAGGCCGCCCAAGTTTATGTTAATTTTAGTAGTTCCGTAGTACAGTGTATGGAGCTATATACTAGATTTCCGAAGGAACCTAAAGTCATTTGACCACGATTAGATAGGAGAATTACTGTACTGTACTGTATTTCTGTTTTTTCTGCGAGTGTAAGGTCACCTGAGCCCCTCCCGAACACTGTCAAGGGAGCGGTGTTGCGTTTTTTTAAGTGTAATGGTATGAGAAAAACATCGAGCAAGAGATAAAGTAGTCACACCACAAAATACCCGGGCATTGCTGGCTATAGTTCAATGCATTGACGGGCCAAAAGGTACCATCTTTTACAGCGTCATGCATGTGCATGCTGTAGATTCGTTTTAAGAGATACTCACAGTCGGACGCAAACTATCGTAGTACCCTGGATCTGGTAGATGTCGTCGACCAAATGTGACTTTATTCCAAAGTCGGAGTATCACCATATCACAGGAAAAAAGAGTCTAACTAACCTAACTACGACATGGGTTATCGCAGTAAGATATCTTGTTCGTTTATCGGTATTATCATCATTAGTAATATCCACCTATCGTGTTTTTGAGCTAAATGTGTCTAAACGTAAACGCATTTTTGCGTTTTATTGCGTTCCTAGCTAGTTTAAAATAAACTTGAGACATATTACACACTGATCGTACTTCTGATCCCTAACTAGGCAGAGCCTGCACCATGGTAACCAGACTGCTAATATTTACACATCCTACTAATATTATAAACGTGAAAGTTTGTGAGAATGTATGGATGTATGGATGTTTGTTACTCTTTCACGCCAAAACTACTGAACACCTCAATCTGTTCGTTGTTGTGGGAGAGCCATGCTTCGCTCGTTACCACGGCCTCACAGAAAACCGGCCGTGAAGCAATGCTTGCATTGCATTTGGCCGCGTGAGTGAGGTTACCGGAGGCCCTAACCCTTCCCTCTCCCTTATTCCCGTCCTTCCCCTCTCCCCCCTCTTCCCACTCTTCCTCCCTCCCCCTCTTCTCCTACTCCCACCATAAAAGGCGGCAACACACTTGTGACTCTCGAGTTGCAGGTGCCCAGGGGCGGCATTAGTCATTTACCAAACACTAATGACCCGTCTGCTCGTTTGCCCCCTATACCATAAAAAAAAAAAATCCTGGGTGGGAATCAAACCCACGACCACGAACCACCCTCTGGCTCAACAGTCAGGATCTCTAACCACTTTTACCAACAAGGGTGTTTTACTTTTTTTGTTACATTATACTTTATACCTCTTATTTACATGCGGAATCTATCATCAATATCGGGAAGGAAAGAAAGAATGACCCATGTGGTCCGGATGTCTTAATAAAAGCTGTTCCCGGATCCCCCTATTTTAGGCGTAGTACGGCACACCGTGTGGTTTTAGTCGGTTGGATTCCGACACACCGCCCCACTGAAAACCCCGGTGGTGTGAAGGCCCGTGCGGGTTTCCGCACGCAAAAAAAAAAGAAAAAAAAAAGGATAACAAGGATAAAATACACTAAGATCTATGACACATAAGTACCGAAAAACGACGGTAGCAAACAAGTGTATGAACCAAAGTAGGTCCGAACTAGTGATGAAGTAACTCAAGCTCCCAATATTTCCTCAACCAAATTAGGTAAAGGTATATATTTCTTATTTATAAGATCTCGATGTAAATGTGTAAGTATTATGTAACACCTACAAAATTACCATGTGCTGACATATTTATTGATTCATATTGATTTGATATAAAAACAGTTGAAATTAATTAATTATAATATAATCATGTATATGTAGTATAATCATTATCATTCAATTGACTCGAATTTCATCTGAATTTAGGTGTAGGTTCCTACTTCCAGATTAGCTTAATATAAAATAAGAAGGCGCGCAAGGAATGGCAGTGTACGATGCTAACGACCCAAAAAAGGTGAAATCTCCTACCTAGCGCTCTAGCGTCATTTTAAATAAACTTTATAGAAACAAGGCCACAATTTCTTGCCCGATTTTTGTATAACTAGCAAGTTTCCATAGCTCATATATTAGAACTAACTACCAATCAAAGAGTATAACGGTAGAACGTTACCAGGAGATCAGAGATAAGTTAGAGTTATAAATAATAAAACTCTTAAACGTCGCCTCAGTAGATCAAGATTAACATAACAACATTAATAAAAACTAAACCGAAATGCAAGGTGAGTGTCTCAGTTGTCGTCTTTAATATTTGTTTTTATTGTGAAAGAAAATATTTGTTTATATAACTATATTAAAAATAACTTTTGCAGCTTAACTGTGCTCTTTTTCCTATATTTGATTTAAAAACCTGTTCCTGGCAGAAACAGATTGTGAAACGTATGGTAGGTAGATATATTTACATATGCATCTCATCTAAACTATTTTCTTTTTAAAGGCTTCTGCACTAGTAAGAGATTTGGCTATCGGACATGCGCAGAAAAATCACTGTTCTCGAGGGGTGGAAAAATAACTTCTACGAGTGAAGTCGCCTAGTGAAGCCGTTGGCTTAGTGGTTAGTGACCCTGACTGCTACGCCATAGGTCGTGGGTTAGATTCCCACCCGAGTCTGGGTGGTCTTTGTATCCGTTGTTTGTAAAGTCCCCCGTGACACAGGAGTCATACAGATGTAGTCTCATTGCACCAATGCTACCAACCAAATCCTTATCCGATTAGAATTAATATAAATAATAATAATTTGAGACACCTCACACCCGGCCGTCTGATCCCAAACTAAGCAGAGCCTGTACGTACGTAACCAGACTACTGATATGCATACTTATATATTACTAAATACATACATATTATAGATTAATTAAATATTCAGATATTCAGGTATAGATCAGATGTTAGTTTAATACAATCTCAGAAATCAGAAATTAAATCTTACCGGACGCTAATGGGTACTGTTACCCTAGCCGTCCTGAAGCGGGCGCCATCCCGTCTCTATGATATACGGACGGACGTTTCGATGCTCGCTATCGAAAAGATGGTGACAATTGAAATGCCTTCACGTTGTTCTTCCAACAATATGGTCTAATACCTTTAAAGGATTTGGGTAAAATATTCAGGGTATAATATTTTTTTACAAAACAAATACAAATATATTTAATACAACGAATACTACTATTACCTATTACGAAATATGTTATGAACGTTTACACTAAACTACATATTATAGGTACAATAGGTGTTTTATAAAATTGATCCGCAACTCCGAGAAGACAACAGTCAACGGGTTATCCTTTGTGCAAGGAGAAGACTATTCCTCTGAAAATGAGACGTGTCATAGAATACGAATGCACGGTTCTATGACTAGTGCCGTCTATTAACACCCTTTTATTTACTTGGTATGTATGTATGTATGTAACGGAATCTTTGAACTTGATTTTCACCCCCTTCAAAACGTTGGATTAATTTAAAACTTCGCACACTTATCAAGGACCGATGACAATGCAATAATTTAAATAGTTTGTTTCATTATTCTGATCAGGGTCTTCAGGATTAGTGATTTTTTATATCAGAAGACATGGTGGTGTTTTGCGCCATGTACGAGTTTAAAATAAATATTATATTCCGGAGAGGGAGCCTGGGAAACGGTGACAAAATCCGAGGAAGGCAGCAGGTACGCAAATTACCCACTCCCGCCACAGGGAGATAGTTACAACCTTAATAAATTATCGTTGTAAAAACCACGATTAATGATAAATTGAACTAAAAAGTGAAAAATAAATAATAGTTAAAAAAAACTTAAAAACACGCTTTAATAGAAAACCAAACTATAAAGTAGAAAATCATTTTCAATCAATTTGAATTAAGAATAGTGTGATTAACAAAAAAGAAATATTTTATTTTAAAAAGCGTGGAGTGCGTTTTAAGATATTTTCATAATGACTACTTTTACCAATGGTACGGGAGGCAGCGTTGGATTTTTTAATGTGATTTCAGGTCGCTTAATTTTGTGTGTAGACGATAGCCTAGAGATAGGTAGCAATGCAAGCAAGCGTCAGCTGCCAGACCCTTGGCGGACCTGGTTGTGAGACGATGTTGGTTATGTCAAAAAAGTTTTCAGAAAACAATTTCAGGTAGTTTGAAAATTTGCACAGCAAATATTTATATAATGACAATACTTAAAAAAAGTCAGCTGAAAAACTAATAGTGGATTATACGTCAGCTGATCATATAAACCTGTATAACAATATGTTATGAAAAATCATTTCAGGTTCAATGAAAGTTTTATTAAAATATTAAAAATTATATATATTATGAAATATTAAAACATTCAACGCTGGTAAGTCCGTCAGCTATCTTTCCCCCTTTACGCAAGTACCTGACGGACAAGTGCTGCCTCCCGTACCAAATATCTTATTTATAATAATTGACATCAAGCACCTCAGGCTTTTTTTTGTTAAAAACACTATTCTTAAATTAAATTTATTGAAAATTATTTTCTACTTTGATTTTCTACTAAAGCGTGTTCTTTTGTTTTTTTTTAAACTATTATTTACTTATAAGATAACTTCGCTGAGAAAAACCGAAATTGCTACGCATCATGACTGAACTATTCCGATTCTGGTAGTAAGTGGTTACTACATATATGTCTATCCCATTTCCCCTCCTAAAGATCTTCCAGAAGATAGTAGTCTCTAGTAGTAATGCTTAAGTGGTTAAGCCCTTCTGTAGAGTTAGTAATCAATCAACAATTATCATCATCAACATAGCTTTAAAATTTTAAAGCCCGACGTAAAAATGAGGGTTGTTATAAGTTTAACATGTGTCTCTGTGTAGATGTGTGTGTGCGGTTTTTTTTGTTTGAAAGGTGACTTAATCGAGAATGTTCTTAGATATTATAATTCAAGAAAATCTGTTCAGCCGTTCGAAGGTCATCAGGTCTTTTCTAAACAAAATTGAGACCGGCGAGAAACGTAGGCAAAAAACTGATTGCGTTTTTTTTCTCCCGTACGGGTCTTGTCTGCACGATCCCACTTGAAGAACAAAAGACAGTTAATGCTGAGTGGGTACACCACCATTTGTTTGCCCAGTGTCTTTGAAAAAGTTAGGGAAAAATGACCAAGAAGTCGCATCCTATTGCACCATGACAATGCTTCGGCGCACACCGCGAACAAGACAAAGTCATTTTTGGCCTCTGAAAAGGTAGAGCTAGTGACCCATCTCGCACATAGTCCAGACCTGGCACCATGCGATTTCTTTATTTTCGGTAGAGGTATCGGGGAGGTATGACATTTACGGGGCCGGAAGAGGCCGTGATAGCTTTCAACCAGCGTGCGAAAAACTTCCCCCCAGACCAATGGTCCTCACGTTTTCAAAAATGGTTTGACCGAATGAAAAAGTATTTAAAATGTAATGGAGAATACTTCGAAAAGCGGTAAATATATTATTTTACATGTAAATTGTTTTATTAATGAGTTACGCAGAACTTATAGTGTAGGTACCCCACGTACGTGTCCGATACCAAAAGGCACGCGGGGTACTTACGTATCTTGGAGATCACGTAATGTAACCTTATTATAAACATTTCATTTGGTCAAGAGATCACTAACGCCCGGTTCCTATAATCAAGAAACGATTCGTTTTGCTTACGGACGGTAAAATTCTAATTCATTAAATATAAGAGGTAAAAAAAAATTGTCAATTTTAAAACTATCTATACTTTTAAAGTAGGTATTTAGGTATGTGTTTTGTCTATAAAGTACGTACGTACGTTTCAATAAAAACCAGCGCTATCCTTAAATTACCAAAAAGCAATACTCATTAACATCCTAGCCACCAGGAAAGCATAGGTCCCGAGGAGGTTTCGTGTGAGAAAGGACGTAAATCAGCGGGCGCATTCCACTCGAGGTGTGAGGCCGCCCGATCTCGCGATAGCGTGGCTAATTTATACGTTTTACGCGGCGACAACGCGCTTGGCCCAGCCCTCGTTAGTGTACAGGCTGTTTTATTTGTGAGGTAATTTGATTTAAGACTACGAGCAACTTTTTGACTCATTGTTTTTATGTTATTTTTTTATGAATATCTCGGTTACCTAAGGTGAGTTTTATGCGGACGATGTTTGTTTTTACGTTTGGGATGCCTTTACTAAAACTTGTAATTTAGTTAAGTGAATATAGCGACTATTTGTTTAGTCAGGTAGTAGGTAATTGAAATATTTCTCTACAAAAGACTTTTCGTCGTAGTTCGTGTACAGAAAAGCGTTTATCATTTTTATTATACAACAACGCTCTTCATTTTTGCATTCAAGATTGTTTGTAAAATTTTAAAAGCAATTTTTGAATAAAGTACCTAACAACTGCAACAGCCTGTATCCTAAACAAGCATCAGGACAAAACGCTTCTTTATTTAAACGTAATTCGTTTATTGTTTTATCTCGCTGTATATTTACGACCGGGACCCCGGCTCGCTCCTGCATCGTGACGTATAAAACACACAATTTATTGTCCACCAATTTTATGTTTTATCTCTGATAATAACATGTGATATTGCCGATTATTAATAAGTTAAGAAGGTTTTTTGACTTGTTGCGTGAAATGTCAATTTAAATTGTGATTTATTTTGGAACGATTTATATATTTTTTTGTTTTACACAGTCATTTGTTTACGCGCGGTAGATGTATGTTTAAGTTTGGAATGTCTTTAACTTATGTAGTTTTTAAATTGGTATTCGAAGTTTAAACTTGTAGTGAATTTAGATACATACATAGTGAGAGTGAGAGTGAGCTCGCGACACCTACTTGCATACCTAAATCAATCCACATCATGCACCAAGTCGTATAATTTAGACGTCACATGTAATTTTTTAGTCCTAAAGAAATGATAACCATTTTCTTAATTTGTAGTCCATGTAGCCCATAAAGTGGTAAAAAGTGGCAAAACGGTGCATCCGTCAACTATGAAGCAAGTGATATTAATAGAAAACCGTAGTTCCGAGCGCCATAGATATTTTGCGTGTGTGGTAAACACACGCAAAATATCTATGGCGCTCTAGAAGAAATGTTTTATTTTTTATTTCATCCAAATATTTTTAATATATTTCCTGTGTCAGAATAGATACCTACGTATAGGTTGAACCTCTACATCTGGAATATTTAGATTGTAATGAAAAATAGGCAGTCATGGGACTGCCGACAGAAGTGAAAACTTAAAGGAAACGACGAACTTAAAACGTCAAATGTGACGTTAATGAGCAGGTTGGTGACATTAATTAATAAGGAGCTGACAGAACTCCATGTTTAGATTAGCGCCCTCTAGTGGATCTATATTTGTATTATTAGCGTGACGGTCACGAGTTCAGTGCTTTTTCCTCATAGCAAAAGTGCACAAAAGTGCATAAAGAAGTTTTCACTTCAAAAAATTCAATGATAAACTAAAAATACTTTTTTTTTGCCAAAACTTTGGTTGTGCATGTTATAAATTCTTGAGTGTCAAAGGACAAAGTTTGTTTTCGATTACATAAACAAAATGGAGTTAAGTTCAATCGATTTAACGCGGGAACTTACAAGTTGTATCGAGAAAGACATCTCGGTCGATAAATCGCACCGTGTTCACCTATCAAGTTGGACAAATTTGTTTTTATTGCTGTTATCTCTGGGTGGCTTTATGTTTGGTTGTCTTTGCCTTCCATTTTTTTTCGTTATAGTGGTTTATGTGCGGTGCGTGAGATGGGTTAAAAATGTCCATAGATTTGAATTAATATCTCTATTATTTTTCATGATTTGTTAAATTATTCTTGGATAGGTTAAATTATAAAGTTCAATGAACTGTTTTAAATAGTCGACTGTAATGAGTTATGGGTTTCTTTTAGGATTTTCATTAACATTTTTCGGAAGGCAAAGGTCACAGTTTACAGTACTTGGATTTCATCCGCTTATATTAAACGTATTGTCAATATTTTATTCGTTACATTAATTTCTACGACAAAAACTTGTCATCCATCTTCTTTTAACTCTATAAAAGGTATTCATTATACAAGATCTTTATAACACTCATTTAAATCATTTCGCATTACAACTAATCAGTCGCGCAATTAGGTATTGTTACACGCTAATCTCTTACATACCAAAATTAAACGATCAACCATCATGTAAACGAACACCGGCTCGAAGTTATGATACGCTGGTATCAGGTGGCTAACGATGCTCTGTCCCGTAGGTACGAGCCAATGCGTTATGACTTTTTAATGGTCACCATGAATGGGTAACATGAGATCTGACGCCTCACCATGCCTTACCACTTGGAAAACATAAACAGTTTTGTACAATGAGAACAATAAAATTTGGTTTTAGTTACGATAGACAGATAACGCTTGGTGTTAATTAATCATAGCGGATCGTTCCATAAAGTTCGTCATGTCACACTCACATCTGTTCTTGAATGTTCGTCAAATCATCTTTATAAAAAGAATGCTAAAAGACGAC
This sequence comes from Euplagia quadripunctaria, assembly GCA_963859945.1. Lineage (NCBI taxonomy): Eukaryota > Metazoa > Arthropoda > Insecta > Lepidoptera > Erebidae > Euplagia > Euplagia quadripunctaria. The sequence goes on from OY982581.1 coordinate 11,681,040, forward strand.
TCTTGTCGGTTCAAATCTGGATCATTTTATGACGCGACTGTACTTACCAACATCGTTTTTAGTGGATTAATAACTTAATTAATAAGCATAATATATTGAGTGCTTTTAGTAGGTATAATTATAAGGCGTCATGCAAGCATTATTCTATTAGTTATACCGTGCAAAAAATGTTATAAGCTAAAGATAAAGTAATCGAACAAAATCGGTGCATTTGTGCGTGTAAACAAAGTGCAATTCGTGATAAACATTTTCAAATCGTATGAGCTGTTAAAGCCATTAACTTGTAAATTTACTTTTAAGAGAATTTCCATGCGCTAACACCACAAGTGATAGTTATCACGCGTTAGTTTTTAATAAGGCTTTAGCCATTGGCAATTATTAGCTAGACCTAAGGTCAAAGTGGCGCCATCTACTATTCGAAAATGGAATTTCTCACAGCTCGTACGTTTGAGACTATCAGAGTACATCTGACCTTTGGCTCGGCGTGGTCCAAGCTGCAGCGCGGGGAAGCGCCCCCGCCGAGGTAGCTACACGGCATCAGGGTCACCATCCTTTACCCTCGCGGTAATGTCACACACAACGTCACTTCGACAGTTCTTTTGGCGGGAAAAAGTTTTTGTGCTGTCATTTTGCGCTTATCGTTTTTTTATTGAACAGCACGCAGTGTCTTTGATTTGGTGTACGTTTTCTTTTGATCTTTCACTATCCATAGCTTGATTACCTTAAAAATAATAATGTTTTCTTAGGCAATCTTTATTACGTGTCTATGTAAATTCGTATCCGCAAATAACATTATGTATCTATATGTATTCACATATACCTAAAGGTGTAACGAATTGGCTAGAGTAAGTACTGTATTAAATTTAAGAAAAGGGCCTGAGGTTAAACCAGCGTAAAACTGTGGTTTAAAGCGGACCAATGTTATCCCTATCAACGTCGTCAACTCTCATCATTTACAAACGAAGGTCGGTACGCCAAAAAGTCAAGAACAATTATAACGCTTCGTCGGTGGCTAGTTATTGAGAGCCACTTAGTCATCGCCCTACGGTGGTCGAAAAAAATTATATAATAATAAAATAAAAATAAAAAATACATGCATGCCCGACCGGACCACCCATGATGATACGTCAAACGCCGAACGGCCATGTTCATCAAGTTGTCAAATTGAGTTTGACATAATTGTGAACGAGCCTTTTTTGTACAACCTCATCTGTATTCGTTGGTAATCTGTGGCTTCTGTTCAAGTGAATAGATTTGATACGGTGCAGTACTTCTTGTCTTATTGTAACGCTTTAAATCGAATATGTAGGTATAATCAAGATAGGTATTATTAGATATAGCAGATTTTACATTTAGTAGAGTAATTTTATATAAATTACAGATAAAAAGTATTATAATAATATAATTTTTTTGTTTCTTTAAATTCATTAACTCAATATTTTCGTGGGTGTTTTAAATTTTAAATTTATACCTATTCTTAACGTCCATTAGGCACCTCCTTTCAATATAAGAAGGGTGAGAGGTAGGATCCACGACACTGGCGTAATGCAACCGCACTGGAGAAGATTATCAAAAACTCGCAGTTATGCCACTCTTATTTTTGCAAAAATCATTATTTTTAACTTAAGTACACAAATAACACTAAAAAAAGGATGAACTCTTTTTAACTCAAAAAACTCTTTTTAAAAATCACGAAGCTTTTTTTGCACATGCAATCTTTAGCTGGTAAGAAGAGGAGTACCAAGAATTTGGCAATAAATGGTAACTCAGTTTCTGCCTAAGTATTTGAAGGTCTTGTGTAAACTACAGCAAGTCGCAACAGCCAGTTAAGCGATTCAAATTTATGCTCTGTTTCGGAAAATCAAAGTGTGTCCTAACTTCTGCCATGACCTAGCTTAGAGATCTTAAACAAAGACATAATAATATCGTTTTAGGGTCTATAACCTGCGTGTTATGCGCTGTTATTGCAAGCATTCATAGGCTATGGGTACTACGCTTGCTTAATTATCACTAAAAATACACACTAATCCTTAGTGGACATTATTATCTATTATAATGTATTCTAATTCTCGAAAGTTCCTCACGAGTTTATTGAATGGAATTGAGTGTGAAAGTATGACCGTACCGTACTGTCTATCGATACTGTGTGTTTACTTTACCAATGCTTTTCTACTGCAGTTCTCATCTCACATATTTAACATTATAATAAATGTCATCGACCGTTACAAGTACTTACAGTTTAATTTATTATAACTCTAATACATGTAATCTTAGTATGTACTCGAATATTATAAATCCATCCTCATCCCATCATTATAAAATAAACGACCTGATGCCTATCAAACTTAATAAATACTTAACATAAAAACGATTAAATACGGTTAAAGTCGCGGGCGGTCATTAGCGTAAAAATAAAATATTTTAAAACAAGTGTGTTCGTATCAACAGGGGGCTGAACAGTAGCATAGTCCCGCTGCGTGAAACGGAACGCCAGGGTGGCCAACATAATAATGAAATATAGACAAATTTTGAAATAACTTTCACAGATTAAATATTAGAATAAAAACTTTCGTGAGTGGTATTGATATTTAAAAAGGACATTCTAATTATTGCTATTAAGGACGAAATGGGGGAATGAAGAACATCCCCGAAATACACACCTGAATGTCCTTAACATAAACTTAGTATACTAAGTTTATGGTCCTTAATAAATAAGTAAAATTTAAATAGATTTCTTTGGGGCTACTCGCCATGTTATTTTTTTTAATAAATGAAGTGTACATAACCATATAGATTGTTAGTAGTAAGTAGTTGTTACGTAATTTCATAACATTAAAGCAGATTTTATTGGTATCTATATTTTTATTCAAAATGGTATCATAGATATGATCCTTACCATTGATATATTTTTATAAATCAATTAACTCCCTAAAGTTAATTGATTTATTAAATACGTACAATGTACACAATGTTAAAAAATCCAGATGTCACGTTATATCCTAAGTTTAATGAATAGCATTGCCAGCCCACTCTCGTAGCCTTTGCCTCCTTCACAACAGGGGGTAAACGCTTCTAAGGAAACGTCAAACTCTTTAGTTGTACTAACCTAAATATTTATGTAACTTAAAGTCTTATGACAAACGAATAGAGCTTATATTCTCATAGCACACTTTTAAATATATTTGTACAAGAACGGTTAGCACAAAATCTATATTATTATTTCCCTAACTCAAATGAATAAAGTTCAATTTAGAACTGTAGCTCGTGAGTCAACTGAACCTTGAGATTGTTTTTCTCAATCACCGAAGGATTTGAATATGGAAGAGAGCATAGAATTTTATTTACAATTATAGTGGTTTTTATTATTGACCTGACAGAGGTTAATGAGAATTTAAGACGTTTTCCATAAGCCGAGTCGGCGTGTGGTAAAGATCCAGTAGCCAAAATCATAAATTAGAATAATTTTAATTACTTGATAGATAATATTAGCTACTGTAGACGTTATTAATTTTAAAAGTATGGCCACATTAAGAAGATGATTTAAGAGTGTTGTTTCATTCTTGAAGAGATGTAAGGTTGGAAGCGGTATAAATAAGTACAATATGCAGAACTGAGTAGGATTAATAACGTTCTAGTGTCACCATAGATGTTGAGTACCTATATTTACAGGCTACTAAAACCGCCATTACGTGGACCGTGTTTTCTTTGCAAAATTTAACTTACAACTTTAAAGTATTAAGAAATGAAATGATGAAAAAAGACACGACTGGTTTAATCTACATTACCTGTATTAAAGGTAGGCTTGTGTAGTCCACGAATTAAGTACTATTAGGAATTCATTCCTGACATGGAACTAGAACGAACTATTCTGAGAGATTATAGGACTTCGTTCATTTAGTACATTAGTACTGTCAAGAAACATGGAACGACTGAATCGTCGGCTAAAAAGTCGTACGTCGCGCGGTGAACGAACGAATGAGAATGAAATGCATATTGTCTGCATTAAATTTTAGATAATTCGTACTCATTGGTTTCCATTTTGAATTTAGTACATTGTTAGATTAGCAAACAAACACCGAAACCAAAACAGCAACACCATTTTGCGTGTTATTATTTTTATTCGGTGTTTGTTTGCTTATGCATTGACTTACTAATTATATTATTACATAATATATTTTTGTTATTTAAATGTAAATAAATTAGTATGGTGATTTTACGAGTATAAGAATGACAGTCTTAAGCATGCAAAGTATGAAGAAGATCCAAATATTCATTCAATGCAGTTACCATGTACTACTGAACTAATAGAACTAGAAGTCCGAACTAGTACACGTGAGTGACTGTACTAGATTGGAGCGCTCTCAGTAACCGAGCAAGAACAAGTCTAATTAAAGGGGTATGTAACAAAAGCATAATAATTATGATTCAAAGACAAAACAACAAACAAAATGATAAGCCCATTAACAAATACTCATACATATATAACTTGCCATAGACAAAAACCAAAAAGTAGATTTAAATAGAAGTTAGTCTACACAAAATTATGTTTAACGCGCTCACGACAAAACGATAGTACCAACTCGATTTTTGAACTAACAGGCGATCTTTATGAATATTCATTATACGAATAAAAATGGGCATTACCACGATACCGTGGTGCCTTGTCACATGCACCTCTTGAATCGATAATGTCATAGTGTTTACGAGCACATTGGAATCAATTGCTTGTATCACAAGCTCGGAATGAAGGCTTGTTTGGCCAGATTTACTGAGATTAGAATCGATTTGCTTTAATCGAACATATTCGATATGAATATGACAATAGAGGTTTTATGTACAGCTTGTGAAATGGCTGTATCTTTTTTAATACTTGTTTGTGGCGAATGAGCCATGAGAGAAAAAAAAAATTAATGACAAAGAAATACTTTTGTTTACTTATCTTTATCTGTGACAATACTTTTCTCATTTTTCGTAGCAAATATAGAACAATATAACCTCCCGAATGAAGGCTATAATATTACTAATGACCTAAATCTGACAATAACATCGAGAAGTCTTCTAAACTAAATATGAATAATCGATTCTTTCTTTACAGATCGAGTAAAGGTATTTGTAGGTGAATACAAATACAATCGTTTTTTTTTCATATTTTTGAAGTAACAACATTGGTTTCACTTGCTCAGGTAAACCCTCATTTCCCTACTTTGCATTTCTAAAGCATAGTTTTAGCTTTTTTCGGCAACGCTTGCAACGTCACACCTCTCTAGCGCGGGCGCGAAGCGTCTGATAGCTGATAGCTCAACTATGCTTACTGCATTTAACCACACTTTAGTTGGTACAATTTTTTGGAGCGTTGATATGGTAAATATGAGCAAAGGCGGTAAAAGTGCTTTCCAGTAAGATAGACTTCGAAAAGACTCATATACGAGGGGTGATCAAAAAGTAATGATAAACGGGTATTTCTAATAAAGATAAAAATCCAAAAAAAATTGTTTTCACTTCTTCGGTCCTTCACTACTTCCCACCTAAAAAATTGTATAAATAGGACATCATTTGGAGGAGCTACATTCATTTGAATACCAGCAGTCGGAGCGACAACACGAAAATGGAGAAACACGAAGTGAGATGCGTCATCAAGTACCTCTGTTTGAAAAAAATGTCTACCAAAGAGATACACGCTGATTTGGTGGAGACACTGGGGGACTCTGCTCCTCCATATTCTACGGTGGCACGGTGGTGCAAAGAGTTTAAGCTGGGTAGAACATCCACAGAAGATGAACATCGCGAGGGACGCCCAACCTCGTCCCTCACTGAGGAAATCGTGAAAAAAGTCGAAGATATCGTATTAGCAGACCGAAGAGTAACCATCAGACATTTAGCTGAGGTCACAGGGATCTCATATGGCAGCATCCAAAGCATTTTGACCGGCAAAATGAATATGAAGAAGGTCTCCGCGCGTTGGGTACCGAGAATGTTAACGGACGAACAAAAGAAAAAGCGAGTTGACATTTCAAGAGCCAATCTTGCAAAGTTCCAGGCTGACCAAGAAAATTTTTTGTCTCGATTTGTGACCATGGACGAAACATGGATCCATCATTTTGATCCTGAGACCAAACAACAATCGATGACTTGGAAAAGGCCATCCTCACCGACGCCGAAGAAGTTCAAAGTCTCGAGCTCGGCGGGCAAGGTTATGGCGTCCGTTTTTTGGGATGCTGAGGGAATCATAATGGTTGATTACCTGGAAAAGGGAGCTACTATAACGGGCTCCTACTACGCTGATCAAATAAGACGACTGCGAGAAGCCATAAAGGAAAAAAGACGGGGCAAACTCCGAGCGAAAGTCCTGTTTCATCAGGACAACGCACCTGCACACAAAGCCGAAGTTGCGACGGCTGCCATTCGAGAAGCAGGCTTCGAACTGGTCGAACACCCACCCTATTCTCCAGATTTAGCCCCAGCGACTTTTATTTGTTTCCTCGGCTCAAGGAACACCTCAGGGGCAAGAAATTTGAGGATGATAGCGAGGTTATGGCTGCTGTAGAGGCATTTTGGGAGAGCCAAGATAAAGATTTTTTTTTAAAGGGTATTTTAGGCTTAGAGAAACGTTGGACTAAATGTATCGACTTGTTAGGAGACTATGTAGAAAAATAAATTAAATTTAAACTAGAATCGTTGTTTTATTATACTCATTATCATTACTTTTTGATCGCCCCTCGTAGAACTTATGAATGATTTACAAAGAAAGCTTAAAAATAAGTTTTAGGTGACCAGAAAACTTTTTTTTTTGTTATATATTTACATCCTAAGACTTTTAGGCCAATAACTGGTAATTGAGTAATTAAAAACATACACAACCTGCCTTATATTTTAATTTGGGACTGCCGTGCCGTCTTTTACGTAGATAATTCCATGCATATTTTATAAGTTACCTTATAGTTGATGTATGTACTTTAAAAATCTGTGCCAATTATAATTATTTTAACTTTATAAATAATACCCCGACGATTACTTTTGTGTCTTGACCACTCTCAGATTTACGTAACTGCCATATTTCAATATAAATTTAACAGAAGGTAATTAGATTAAACGCTACCGAAGCTTAATTAGAAGCGGAACCTTAATCATATTTTAAAGAGACGACGATTATATTATTGGTCATGATTTCTTAAAAAATGACATACGTAATTAGCATAATATATGTATGGAATGTTTACGGTGTTTCGTTATTACAGCAAATATTGAAGCCTCGTTATTTTATTATAAACTGTCACAACTTTTTATTTACATAACGTTCATTAACTCACAAAAAAAATTAAATTTAAAAAATGAATGTTCTTACGAAGAACATAATTTCCACTTAAGACGGTGGAGACTCCGTTGCTTCTAAGAGGAGGAATTCTTAAACTTAATCATATTTTAAACGTGGATCTATTAAGAGATAAAAGTCTTCTTTGGGTTTTGTATCAACATACTTATGATTAAATATTTTATCATAGCCGTACATTAAGAAAGATTTCATTACAATTCCATTCCCTATTCCTGTACTTATGTAAGGTTACCTTTGAGGTAAACATTCACAATGCGAATTTCACATTTCCTAGGAAATTCTCTTTGCTGGAATGAGAGACAATTTAATTCCAGCCTTTCTAAAAACGTTTAAGTTAATGATTTATTACTACTAGATAGCGATATGATACGATATGTACCTACCTATAAAATTCACCTGTATTATTTGCTTTTTCGGAGCTTCAACTCTATAGTGACAACACTGACAACTTCATTCGTAGTTAATATATCCAGGAAATAATAAAACTGTTATTTTCTACTATATAACTATAAACCTTTTCTATTTTTCCTTTTTAAACCAATTTTTAAAAGAATAAAAGTAATCTTCGCTCTAGACAAAAAAACTTTGTAATTTATGGTGTACGTTCTAATTTCAAAACTGATTCACAATGAACCGACGTTGTTTACCTACTGTAGTCGTGATGACATGAATCAGCAGTCTTATAGCCTATTTAGTAGTTACCAGACGACTCGTATTTAGTCTACAATTCAGGTAGACATTGGTGGTCGTTGATAACTACCTCCGTTAGCCGACTTCCTATCGCGATTGACGCCTCTACGTAGACTAAACTTTACCGTAAGCAAAATTTTACGATGATGTTTCTTCACCGTAAGTTTAAAGTAATAACTTTGTCGTTGAATGTTTTCTTAATTCACATTATACACAAATCGAACATTAAATCGGGATATTAAAAGGCATTTTTATCGTGGGAGAGCCATGCTTTGTATTATCAATTACTTCAGTCTGATTTTTATTTGAAATTAAATTTTGTTGCATATCAATAAATGAGGGTCTTCTATTGTGATTTAATTTCAATGGTACTGAATGGTTGGGTATTTTCTCAGATATAGAACGAAAAAAAAAGATTTTCTTAAATTTTCAATAATAGTTATGGTCAAATTTCGACCACTGGGCGAACACTAGAATAACTTAACCTGTGACGGTTGTTACAACGCTCTTCGTAATATCCGGCTCACATTTTTTTTAAATCATTATTTTGTTAAGTTTTGATACCTATTCATTCAAAACAACGTTAATTTAAATATACATACATGCCCAAGATTTAATTTAAATCATCATCCTCCGCACCCTTTCCCAACTAAATTGGGATTGGCTTTCAGTCTAACTACGAAACGGCCGAACTTCGATATTTTACGTGAAGCGACGGCCATCAGACTTCCGCAACCCATTTTTTTTTCTGCTTGTGAAAACCCCCTCGGGCTGTCACCTCACCGGGGTTTTCAGTGGGGCGGTGTGTCGGAATCGAACCGACTAAAACCACATGGTGTGTCGTACTGGGCCTTAAGTAGGACGGATCCGGGAACAGCTTTTATTAAGATATCCGGAGCCCTCTTAGCGCCTGCCCGCAAAAGCGCGGGCACTACTTCTGGGTAACAACTTGTGCTGGAAGTACCTTTTTTTTTTGCGTCTGTATAGGCTGTCACCCCACCAGGGCTTCGGTGGGGCGGTTTGTCGGAATCAAACCGACTAAAACCACATGGTGTGTCATACGGCGCCTAAAATAGGAGAGATCCGGGAACAGCTTTTATTAAGATATCCGGAGCCCTCCTAGCGCCTGCCCGCAAAAACGTGGGCATCACCTTCGGGTAAAAACCTCTCAATTAGGTGATGTCCAGGCACTCGCGGACGTCACCTCCTCGCGGCTGCGGCCACACTCAGGGCGGCATGAGGCATTGGAAAGCGCGCCTCCGTCGCCCAGTTTGCCGGCGGCGAATTAGGTCCGAGTGGAGATCTTCCTCCCGGGCCCTCTCCGCCGCCTCCTTCTGCGAGATGACATCCTCGCAGAAGGATGCAACCGCGGTAAAACTACTCTCGCTACCGGCCATGGAGCGTATGACGGCTGGTAGCGAGAGATCCTCTCCAATGACTGCAGTGAGGGCCCGAGGCTGCGTCGCCCAGGCGGAGCAAACTGCCAGCGTGTGCTGAGCCGAGTCCTTTCTGCAGTCGCAGTAGTGACAGGCGGGACTCAATTCCCTCCTAGCGACCGAGTGCAGGTACATCCCGATTTTTCTTTGTGCAAAGGCAGAGAAATATATAATGAAGCATCATGACGACAGGTATATAAAACATAGCTGATGATTATGATACTGACGAATGATGCTGTTGATTATAGTGGTGATACCGGATGATTTCGAAATTATTTCCGATTGTGCAATTCAAGTTCAAACCCTCAGTATTATATCAGTGAATTACACATTTGAATACTAATTGCATATAAATTATGCTTAGATGCGTGCGTTAATTAAAATACCCAAACTAGTTATGTAAGTAGCTTCACATGTACGTATGACACAATGTTTAAATATGTCAAAATATATTTAAAAGGTTTTGATCCCGTTTTAGTGGTTTCATCGAATCATATCATCATCATAATTAGGCCTGCCATCACTTAAATTGCCGACACCGGACAAAAACTTAAAAAAATCCGGACACATGGGTGAAATCGAGATTTTTTCACGGACACTTTAAAAACAACGCCGATTCCGTTTAATTTTTTAGCTTGTTAACGATTTATCTAACAATTATATTTGTCCCTTGGCAAAGTGTCCGGGTTTTACCCACTTTTTGAAAACCGCGCCCGGACGCTCCCCAGACGCCCTCTAAACTAGGACAAATCCGGGGAAACCCGGACGGATGGCAGCCCTAATCATAATCATAGAATCTTTTAAAAAATATTATGTAATTTGTCATTTTTAACCGTCTTCAAAAACGGTAGTTCAGCAAGTGAGGATCTGATGATGGAATCACCGGAAAAAAGAAAAACTCTCAGAAATGTTTGATACATGTATTAGCATTGGTGTTGATTTTTCATGAAACTAAGCGACTTAAAATAAGGAGGAGGTTCTACGTTCGGCTGTAGATATGTATTTTTGAAGTGAAAACTTTTTTAGGCATGTTGGGCACTTTGGCTATAGGGAAAAAGCACTAAACTTGCGTGACTGTCACGCACGCTGGCCTTTACTGATCTAATATAATGTCCTTATACCAGTTGTTATTACATAAATATATATTTAAGTTGCTTTCTTACTGATATAGAATTTAGAGATCAATTCTTTAGTCATAACTCCACGTACACATTATATAGATAAGTAATGGACGGATCTAATATTTTTTTATAAGTAATAAAAATAATCCACCTTGGATTATTTTTATTACATTTTAGTTTACCAAATTCTATTTCGTTGGCGCCTAATCGGCTAGAATATGAGAACTTTTAGACTACAAGACTCCCACTAAAAGAATCCAAGCAAAAAGTTTCTTAATGATATTTTTTTTATAAAATAACTTTTGAATTGTAATTGATACTCTGTGTGAGTGGACCAAATATTTAAATTGTGGTCAAAACATACGTAAGATATGGTCAATTGTGGTCAATATTCCGATCAAATTGATCGATTGGTCGGCTACTGATTATCTAATGTCAATGTCAAGTATGAGGGTCGCATGATCAGCAAGAATGTTGGATTGTTTCGTGTATATAGCTTGGTAATGTTTTTTTATGAATCGTTTCAGAACGTCGATCAAATATTTTATTGTATTATAAATCAATATTTGTAAACGGACCATTTTAATTTCTATAGCAAATAACTCTTTTATGGCATTTGAAAACCGGTTGTAGGTGTACGTAAATATTGTTTTAAAGCAATATAGAGGAAATTCATGTCACGGGTTTGTGATCTAAACGTTCAAACATGTGAAGGAAACTCTGTCTGTCTCTCACTCTTCACGACTTAACCTCTGAAAAGATCGTAATGAAATTTGATTAAGATGTTATGAAATCTGAAAAAGGGTACTTTTCGTTATGAATAAAAATAACAGTCAGTCGTAGGACTGCACGTCAGAAGTGAAAACATAACTTCACAATGTATTAGCATATACATACACACACACACATCTGTATCTATATATTAATACGTGAAGCGAAAACTTTGGATCCGTTTTTACGAAAATTGGGCGGACGGAGGAGTATGAAATTTCGCACACTTATAGTTTATACAGAGAAGAAGTGACGAATGCTAAAATTTTTGAACAATATTTGCTACAAAGTTAAAAAAAATGCAAAAACGGGTACATACAGCTATGAGTGTCCAGTATATATTTTGACCTGTCATGGTACAAAAGTCTATACAATGACAGTTCAAGTAATATTGGCCAATGAAAAAAACCATGGTCGAAATTCGACCACGACGGAATGTAGTTTATATAATTAGGTTAAAAATAAAAAGTAGGTAATAACATATCTAAATGTATACATAGGGTACACTAGAAACTCTGCGCTCCTGGCCGCTAATAAATGTTTGAATTTCGAATGTTTTTTTTTAAATATAAGAAACTCAGCTCCGTCTTACGAACATTTTTTACACATCCCAAAAAGTGCACAACGCCGGTAAAGAAGTTTTCACTTCAAAAATATGAACGCAGTAGCCTACGCATCATTGCCAACGCACCCTTTCCGACGCACCCGTCTCGACGAAAGCTTCCCGACACGCAATTCCCGACGCTACGACCCCTTCCCGACCCAACATTTCCGACACACGCCTCCCGACGCATCCTTCCCGACGCAAACTTCACGACTACAGCATGAAATTTTGTATTAGCAGCGGTCATTGAACTCCATGAAACATGATTTTGTCTTTATTACTCGAAATTGGTAAAAAGCACCTTTCTGAATTAAAATTGGTTGGCGATTTTATAATAAACATGGATTATAAATTTGAAGATCGATAGGCACGAGAAAGTGAACTAATAATTTTTATGTTATTTTTCAAAAAAATATTTATAATAAATTACCTGCGGCGGAGGCACTTTCCCGTCCCGCAGAAGACCCCGTATCCCAGCATAGATTTAGAAAGGAAAATAAAAAAAAGGGTTTTTGTAATTTCAAATAATCAAGAAAACGGTCAAAGTATGTTAGATATAGATAATTGGAACGCCATGAGCTTCAAGAACAAGTTTAAATCTTTCAATGCCCATTTTGACAAACCACTTTCAGCAGTCATTTCAGAACAGAAAGCTGTCATGAGTTCATTTATATATATACTCCCGAGGTGGTCCCATTATCATCAAGTAATCCTGACTTGATGATAATTGAACCACCTGATGATGGAATCTCAAGGAAATCGAGGAAAAACTAACTAACTAACAATGTAACAAAATCTTAGAAGTCAAATTTGTCCCACTTCCCGGTTTCCGATTGAGCTGAAATTTTGCATACTTATGTAAGTTTAGTAGATAACAATGCAAAAATCTGGTACTATTGAGCTGATCTGATGATGGAGTCAGGAGATGGATAGTGGAACTCCTCAGCGGCGAACAGGAAAGATACGAAATTTTGTAAACGGATTTATTAAATTAAAACTTGTTTTGCACTAAAAAGGGTAAAATAAATTAATTTTATAAAAAAAAAATTAACCGACTTCAAAACAACAAATAGGCTAGTGCAAAACAAGTTTTAATTTAATAAATCCGTTTACAAAATTTCGTATCTTTCCTGTTCGCCGCTGAGGAGTTCCACAAAAAAATCAAACCGACTTCAAAACCACAAATAGGCACTCAAAAGCGAAAAATAAATTAATATAATTATTATAAGCGCTACCCATTCATCTATTTGAAGTCGGTGCACCGACTTCAAATAGATGAGTGGGTAGCGTTTGATCGGTTTGATTTTTTTAATAAAAATAATTTTACATTTGACGGTTTGCGAAAGGAACTTTTTCAAATTTTCTTTTTTAACAGGACGGTAACCTCCCTAGTTAAAGTTAGTTCTTCTAAAAAGAGTGCTAGATGCTAGAAGATTAAAGCTATGATTTTCTAAGAGATATTCCGTACTTTCAGTTCTGGAATGAAAAGGTTCGCTGTGTCCTTATTCCTTTTAAAAATAATATGTTAGGTAGACCTTTCAAGATCGTTTCTTCCTACCTGTGCACTGTAGCTTCAAAACGAGTGGACGGATTTCAACATTTATTTACTAGACTAGCAGCGCCCCGCTGTTTCACCCGCGTAAGTCCCGATCCCGTGAGAATATCGGGATAAAACGTAGCCTATGCGTTAATCCAGGTCTCCAGCTATCTACATACCAAGTTTCATCGCAACTGGTGCCGTGGTTTTTGCGTGAAAGAGTAACAAACATCCATCCATCCATCCAAACTTTCACATTTATAATATTAATGGGATTAATCGTTATATTTTTGTTAAAAATCTGTACATCTTATTTGTAGATTTACTGATCCTCTTTTACTGATCGATGTTGGTAGATCTAATCGTAGAAACATGTCCACACCTGCCAAACGTGTGGGACGGACGTTACGGTATATTTACGTAAACAAAAAATAACAAATAGGTAATTAAAAACGTTTAACGCGCATACTTAAGTGTTTAATATGCAAAATAACACAGTCTAAAATGAGATAACACAAATGTTAAGTACTCACCTCCAGTAAGTGTCGATTTTTTTTTCCTTTTATATTGTGTAACTAGCAACTCGCCCCGGCTTCGCACGGGTAGCAGAGACGTCTTAAACAGTCATCATCATATTTCAACCAATTTACCCAAAACCTTAACAAATTATATACCTAAATCTTTCTTATAAATCGCTCTATCCATTGGTGAAAAACGCATAAAATTCCGTTCAGTAGTTTTTGAGTTTATCGCGAACAGACAGACAGACGCGGCGGGGGACTTAGTTACATATTACGTCGTAAAATATAACTAGGAAATAGAGGTAACATTACTTACAATATTTCTGCATTCTAATTATGACAACCCTAAATATGATGACATATCTATGGTTTGTTTGCAAAGATTTCGTGTCCAATTTGGCTCAACTATATAGACATGTTCATAATCCAACTACATACATACATTAACATTCTTAGTTAAGAGTTTTTATGTACCTATCTTTAATTTTTACTCAAACATAGATTCTGATACAGATAATCAGATAACACGAATAGATACTTAATTATAATTAATTATCTGTGCACATAATAAATGTAGAATAAAAATGCAGTTTATTACGTTTTTATGGTCTATACTTACACGGGTCCTCTACGAGATAATATGTGAATATATTTATTAGATACCTACTAACTTGCTTTGCTCCGCGGCTTCGCCCCCGTTAAATTTATTCTTTATTTCTCGGGAACGTAAAGTATTTTTTTTCGAATGTTCTTTTGTTTTCTTTTCCGTACCCCTGAAAGCGTGGATGCACAACTTCATTATGATCGACTGAGTAGTTTAAGCGTGAAGGCGTAACAAACAAACAGAAATATAATACGCCACAGAAACAGTACATTTTCCGGGATAAAAAGCCTATGTGCTATTCCAGACAATAATCTATCTCTGTGCCAAATTTTATGAAGATCCGATCAGCATTTTGCGTGATTGAGTATCAAACATCCGTCGATCGAAACTTTCACGTTCATAATAAACGACTTAAAATTTAACGCGGATAGCCACTCTATGTATTTAATTAAATATAAATTGTTTCCTACATTAAACTCTAACTTCTACTGCCAAATGTTATACAAAGATTACATATATTAGTAATGCCTACATAGGTTCTCACACAGCCATCTTTTATGAAAACTTAACGTTTAACACATACTACAACTACATTTGTTAGTAGTCTATGGCATCATCACTTAAAACCTTTAATCGCTTATTTACACTAATAAAGAACATATTTTTACCAAACCCCCCCAAACATCGCGCCGTATACAAAAATGTTAATAACCCTCTGCTATCTCTATCCATTCGTTCGAAGCATCTTTTGCAGAGTTCACAGCTGTGCATCTCTGTCTGTCGCTCCGCCCATCGCCCGCCCCATCCGCACACCGGCCGAATTTCGACAATAGAACCACGCTATATTCTATAGAAAAGTTTTCGTATAATACAGATATTGTATATGCGGCCTAATTTTGGGAGTTGTCTACGGCTCTCTTGTACGAACAAATTTGAATTTAGAATTCGGCTGAATTACGTACAATTTGAAGTAGTCTATTAAATATATTTTATTACTATTAATACTATATTATAGTCTACTAAATACATTTATTTAATACTTAGTCTAAATTTTACGTAACAAATTGAGTTAAGACATTGATATCCTAGTCTATTCAAATATCTTAATAAGTAGTCAAAAAGCAGCAAATAACCATTTGGTAAATTTAAAGTGAATGTCAATTGTATTTTTTTAAATTCTATTTTTAAAATCTATGACACGGTCTTTGATTTAGTATATTTTGTAAAATATAGTTTCTAAGTAAAACAATACGAAAAATTAGATATTAACAATAATACCTGGGCATATTGGAAACCTATGTATTTTATAGATCTATCTATAAATTCATATTTAGAATTTTATTTCTTTTTTATTCAAATGTATTTAATTATATCTAATTATGAATATCAAGATGATCTTAATTATTATTTATAACAGCAAAGAGATCGTCTTTTGAACAAACATCAATAAATTCTGAAATTCGAATTTCGAACAAGAGTCCGTTATATCCAAAGACAATAAATTGTCATAGATTGAAGTAAATATTTTACTAACGCAATTATTGACGTCTTTGTCGTAATACATTGTGTATTTTAGAAGCTAATATGATAATGCTAGGAGTTGACTGTTTGTCAGAGATAACAATATTATGTTAGACACGATTTTGTACAATAAGTTGTGTATGTGTAATGTTGTTTTGTGATTGCACGGAGGCGAAACCTATCACTACATTCGCCAGGTTCAAGTCCTGCTCAGTGCAAATATTTGCATTCATGAATATGTCAATGTATAATATGTTTGTATTGATAAAATTGTCTAAGTATATTGATGAGTGTTTCAGAACCCAAACTGTTATCCAAGCCTATTTATTATATTATATTTTTAAGACTTTTCTTCTGAACTTTTGTGAATGATAGATGGTTGTTCTATTGTCTATCTGACGTGTAACAAAGTTCCTGGCTCATCGAATAGCTTTTCTGAACTTTGATTAGCGCAAATGTCAAGTACTTTCCACATTACTTGTTCGTAGTTCCACCTTCGACCTTTTAATATCGCGTTACTGAACACAGGAAACAGGAACAAAGCAAGTTTATGAAAGAAATGGAAAACAATTCTCTTTCTATCAATAAATAATTATCTTAAAAAACTTAGAACTGTTTACCACTTTATGGAAATAGTGTTGTGACATTGGTTATGAGGCTTCAAATATCTTGATATTTAAATAGCGTATGTTCAACAACTCGATAAAAAGCTTAAACAAAACTTCTCAAACTATTCCTGTCTTTATTTACGCTCTTGTTTATAAACGGCAACAATGTTGAAAATATGATTGTCGAACTTGGTACACGTTCATTTTATCTTCGTTTCACAAGCGATAGACATAACCAGATAGCGTAATGTTTGATAGACTTCAATAAAACCTGCATTTCAATAGCTGTTTATGTTCCTGTAGTAAATATTATTAAAGGCATTTAAAATGATCACCGTTCCGAGTTGCATCCATACCTGGTCCAAGTACCGACACTTTGGTGATACTAGGTACATTAAGATGGCATGTTATTATTCGTTTCAGTTAGCCCTATTAGGTCCAATGCTACTTCAACCATTTCTGGTTTTTTGCAGGCATGTTATAGCATGAATACCATTTACAAAATTATTCTATTTATGAGTAGTACCAACAATAATAGTATTACGGGTGTTTATTTTTCTTTGGAGTGGGCTGTTTTAATAAATACCTATTCTTACATATACATATTCTTGTAAAACATTTTATCTGGTAATACTTACAGTTATCTTTTTTTATCTTGATAAGGTTTTCTGTTTTTTTTTAATTAGTTTGATTTTTAAATAGGTTTAAACACATTGAAAATAACACAGTAATTTTAAGTATTGATCTCGACTTCAACTCTTGTTGGAAATGTGTAAAATAATGGCGTAGTTTTCTTGTGAAACACAGACTAAAAACCGAGGCATAAAATTTTATTTTGAAGAAAGTTCTATTTTATTTTATTATTTATTTAAATTAGTAATACAGTAGCTGGTGTTTGTGAGGTAATACATCAATGGACTATCTTAATATTAACTTAACTTAAATCATATTTGGTAGACATGTACTTGAGAAGTTATACAAGATCCACAGACCAATCGTGCAATCGTGACAAAGAGTTTTTTTTAAGAAAATATTTTTATTTTGCTGTGTCATTTGGTTCATAAAGTCGTTCCTGCTTTCTTAAAACACCAGGACA
The DNA here is from genome assembly GCA_963859945.1 of Euplagia quadripunctaria. Taxonomy (NCBI): domain Eukaryota; kingdom Metazoa; phylum Arthropoda; class Insecta; order Lepidoptera; family Erebidae; genus Euplagia; species Euplagia quadripunctaria. The sequence continues at coordinate 11,698,879 of OY982581.1, forward strand.
TCACAACCTGTTAGGAGTAAAATACCATTGGACTTAATATATTATGTTTATATTACCAAGCCCATATCAAGCGAGACACCTAACGCTTGCGTTTGCTTCTACCCTGGTGGTCGCGGTCGGATGATGTCACTATTTTGCAACAAATAATACCTATTTGTCGTTGGATGGCGTTTGAGTCATAAGCGGTTTCTATGATTGTTTCTATTCTTTACAACTTTATAGTTGGAAAGAATAGAAAGAATTAGAAGAAGAAATGTTATTATTAACAAAATCCAAACTTTGGAGTTTGTCTGTCAGTTAGTGAGTTATTTACCTACTAAAGATTTACTTATCTTTAGATCTTTTAAAAAAAGTTAGGCACAAGAATAAATAATTTATCTAACGTTGCATCTAACTATATTAAGACCAATAACCTAATATATCTCATATATGTGTATATTTTGACCGCCAAAAGGCCTAAGGTTATATTAACAACTGAAATTGTAGCAAATACTACAGATCAATTTTTATTATTTGCAATGTTGAGAGAGATGAGAGAATTGAACTAGATTATTTATAAAACAGTTAAAAATGGATAACTTTCAGTAAATAGGCTTAGAGACATTTTAGTTTTTGGATCACCGATATAATTTTTTGAAGGGAAAAGGTTTGGACATGCATTTGAGAGATTAATAGGTGGTTACTCCTGACCCCTTTAACATAGATATATACGTGTATTAGGAGGTCAACTCACCAGTTGACCTCCTAATACACATATAGACCCACCGGTCTTTAAAGATTATGTCAAAAAAATCCTATCACGTCCTACTACAGGTATCTACTGAAAAGAATATTTTGTAGGTAATTACAGATAAATTTACGGGTAAGACCTAACAATTTCGGACTTTCAAAACACAACACGACAGGATGGGCCAATTTTTTAAAATCAGGTCGTGGTAGAGTTCGAAATGGTCGAACTATTCCGGAAAACTTAGGTGAAATCTACCTTTTTAAATCATAGTTATAATTGGATTGCGGGTTAATTATTTTCTTATTCTTTTGAGCATATTATCAAAGCTTGTATTGTACATAACTTGTGTTCCTTGTATCCGTTGTTTCAATGTTTATTCCCCTGCAGCACAGGAATCATTCCTAGTGCAGGAACTGTCTTAAAAAATATTCATTCATCACTAACTAATGTTTCAATAAAACAGCTTTTGTTTGCTTGGGTTGTGAAATCAGCTATAAGTTTATTATTCATACTTATTGCACAACTTGCAGTCCTCCTACACACAACTTGCAAAGCAATTCAAATATCAAATTAAATTTATTTTCGTACAAAACATATCTTGTAACTACTGACTTAGGCAACAGATACTTCGGTCAAACCGTTACTAAATTAACTTAGATTTGAGCATTTTTAAGGTTGAGGTCTAAGTTTAAATAGTTTTTTTTTATCCTCATTCTTAATGCCCTCTTTCATTTAATAGACTCGGCGACTAAGTACTTCTGTGTAATGTAAACATAATAACAAAAATTACAAAATAAAACTATTGAACGTTACTCAGCATCTAGTAAATCTTAATACATCTTTAGTGATTGTATAAACATCAACAAACCACCTAAAATATCTAGCTAATTCAATACTAATGTAATTCACAACGTAGTATACAAAATAGATCACGCTTATAGAAGGCATGTCAAAAAAACCTAACTATGAATCAGATCTACGATAACTAAACATGTTGAAAAGGACCCAGATCTTATCAGCGATGAACCGTCGACCTCTTACAAGATTTTGGAAGCCTAGTACATTGTATGAATTTATAATTTGTGTTTGGGACAATGTACGGGTGTAAAAAAATGAAATATGGGTCTTGTATTTGAACAGATCATAAATATTAGTGGAGTACGTTTTGGTACTTTCGTTTGCGTGATTGATAAAGCGATTGATTTTGATGATTAAAATTATTTAAAGATAATCATGTCAGGCGTAGAGAAAGAATAGGATGAAAAAAAAGTTACATTATGAATGGGTAAGGATTTCGTAGTAATGTCGTGAATCGATCAATTATATCGATATTGCATAAATGGCATAATAGTTTTGCCTATGTAAACATCTATAGAGCGCAGCGTCATTTTTAATGAAAATGAAGACGATTAAATTCAAATTAATTGAAGAGAGAGATATAATTATTTTTTATACTTATAATGAGAGTCTTAACATACACTTATAACCAAGGATGATGATGATCACTCACGCGATTTCAAACCTTGTCACCCCTCCAACGGGTTGACTGCACTGCTGTACTCTCTATTGCAACCCTACTCACCACGTAAAATACAAGCAGACGTTTATATAGCTACTTACCCGTGGTTTTCTGTAGCTGACTATATCCAGAGATACAAAACAGTCACAGTCGCAAGACTCCAAAGACACGTACGTGTTACAGTAACATTTGACAATATGTAGTAAATTATGTCGTCAAACATGGTTATCAAGTTTATTCAGAATATTATATTTTGCTACTATGACGTCCTGACTGGAGAGAAGCTAAGCTGAGAGTTGAAAATAAGTTTTGCTATTTGACTGCTACCATGCGGGTTGTCATATATGGTAAACTAGCTGTGCCTGCGACTTCGTCCGCGTGGAATAGTGTATTTATATCGAATCAACAGCCTAAAAAATAAGTTTTAAGCTTCTAGCTCTACTTCCATACAACTTTTCATCCCCACCTTTCAACCCCTTACCTCCCATTTTTTGCATTAAAAAGTAGCCTATGTCCTTTCTCAGGCTCTAGACTATCTGTGTACCACATTTCATTTAAATCGGTTCAGTAGTTTTGGCGTGAAAGGGCGACAGACACCCAGGGATACTTTCGCATTTATAATATTAAATAAGTGCATATTATTAGGAAGTAACGAAAAGTTTTAAGAGTTGTGGCGATCCACTTATAGTGAAAACATACTTCAATGTCATCTCACGAAGACACACCGAACTGCGAAGTAACGACTAACCCTGCATCACGCAGTTAAAGTTCTCACATCAATTGGTATGTGTACCTACATCTTCCCAACATCAACCCTTCGGCCGAGGTCCGCTAGACATGACCACCAAGACTGGTCCTTGTTCCCGTTCCTCTACAAGTTTTTAGGAAAACTAATCATAAACCAAAGTTATCTGAACTGATATCCGTTTAGAATTCTCATACTTTAAATGTTGCGTAGGTATTCAAATTTCAAGCTGCGTTAATATTAGAGTTGAAATATGGACATTCTGAACCTTATAAGTTTTGAATCAATAGTTTCCTTAAGACCGATTCACACATATCAGTGCAGTCACAGGCACAGTACCACCACCGTAGTAATTATTCTTTCATACATTCTCTATGAACGCATCCACACCTCTCAGTGTCAGTGACGGCACTGTCACTGAGAGCACTATGCCGTCACTCACACTGATAAGTGTGGATGCGTTCATAGAGAATGTATGAAAGAATAAATATTACGGTAGCGGTACTGTGCCGGTACTGTGCCGGTACTGTGCCGGTACTGTGCCGGAACTGTGCCGGAACTGTGACTTCACTTATATGTGTAAATGGGCCTTTACTGTCCCGTATAACAACATTTCTAGATAATAAGAAAATAAATCGATATCATACTTAGTTTATAATGTTTAGCATAAAATAGTGAAATTTATTGCTCTCCAATTGAATAGAATAAAAACGGAGTGCGGAGGCGTAAAATAAAAACTATTTTCACTTGACGGTCAACTACCGCATTGCTGTGTAAGTATTCAAGGAGGAACAGCAATGGACTTTGTACCACTGTCGACATTAAAATCAATTCGGGCCGGAACTGAGTAATAAGAAGTAATTAATAAAATACACTTTAACGATTACTCACTAAATAATCAACTTGTTGAGTTCGTTGTCAAATGCCAGGCTGAATAACATCCGCTCTGTTTAAACCGATAATAATTCATAGTCAAAACACTACACATAGGTAAACTGGTATGTACGATTACGAGTTGACATAACCTTCTTATACCTAGTACCTTTCAATAGTATTTATTTTATTATAAAATAGACAAACATATACCTACAGATGTGGCGGAGGTTTACGGAGCAGTTTATCGCGTTCAGACGAACTCAAAAAGAACCAAATGGATTTTCATATGGTTTTCACCAATGGATAGATTGGTTCATGAGGAGGATGTAGGTGAATAATTTATTAAAGGTTTTGTATAAATATGCTGAAATATGACGACGATTGTACAAGATGTTGCCGACTGGGAGCTTTACTGGCGTGCGTCGCGTAAACGAATATACTACATAATTTTTCCTCTTAAAGAGATGTATTAAAATATAACTACCTTCTAAAATTACCATTTATTTCTTTGAATTAAGTTATTTATTGTGGTATCTTTATTTAATTAAATTAGACCATCGTTGACACTATCGCAAACAAGTCAGACTATTAGTAAAATTTTGAGAAATGTGTTTTTATATTTTAATCTGACATAACAGGCTGATAAGACATTACGACAGGTAAAAGAAATGTAGCCATATAATATCTATCACATACCTAGACCTAAACAGGTAATAATTCAAAAAAGTAACTTATTACTGTGTGTAGATTTATGCTTTTATATGCAGCTATAAGAAAGGTATTGCAGGAATCTTGTGTTTAAATCATGTTTTGGGGCTGAAAATTAGATTTTTGTAGCTTTCCCTATTGTTTAACAATTTATGGGTATTTGTTTTGTTTTTTTTTTTGAGGCCGTGTTGGTGAATTGAGTCGAGTGTTGGTGATATTTTTAAATTTGTTTTATTGGTCCGTATGTAATATAATATAACTCAATAATCGATTTTTTTCCCATTAACCTAGAATCATAAAATTTGCTAGAAACAAGCTTACGGAAAAAGGAAAGGAAAAAATCTAAAAGTCGTTCATTTGATGTTATATCACATAAAAAATATTTTTTGTTATTACAAACTTATATTTTGCGGTTGGAAAGAAGTTTGTCTTTCGGAAAAGACGGGCAAAAATCTTCGAGAATTGATTCCCGAGATGGATGCTACTATCTAGGTACATACAAGTTTGGACAACCCTTGGTGCGTGGGTCACACTCGCAATTGTCCAGTTTTTTTTAATAGGGATTAATGAGTGGTGGCATATGAAGTTCAGAAATATATTATATTATTAACATTAAACAAAAACATAAATTTAGTTGTAGATATAAGAAAGTGATTAAAAAAAATACCAATTTCGATTTCAAATCAATTTTAAACAATATTGTTATGTTTTATTATTATATATTTTTAAACATCAAATTAATCACCATTTTATACAAGTTTTTGCAGACATTATATTTTCATGTACCTACCTAGTGGGTATTGAACTTTATTCGTTTGCTGCGAGAATTGGTATTTATTTAAACATCTTGTTTAAGTAAGCCATCCGTTGTAAATAATCTGTGGTAATAAACCGGTAACCCTTCGTCTAAGCTATGAAGGGAAATATAAAAAAATTGAATCTCATATATTTAAGTTATAATGTGGCAAAGAAAAGTGTTTCAAATTAATTGATGATATTCGAAATATGAATCAAAGTGCGTCATAACTAGCAACATGAAACCTCATCTAAGAATATTTTTTTTTAATTTAAGATACCAAATATTAATATTAGAAATGTGAAAGAATGAATGAATGCAATTTTTTTCTGACTAAATCAAGTTCTAACCGTGGACTGAGGCGGAGTCGTGGGTGACAGCTAGTATTTTTTAACTGACTTCAAAAGTAGGAGGTTCTCAATTCGACAGTTTTTTTTTTTTAGTGTGTTATGCGATATGTTCGCCATTTCTGAACCGATTTCAATAATGCTTTCTATTAAATGAATTGGTTGGATTCAAGGTTGGTCCCATTTAAATTTAAAGAATATTTTTCACCTCTAAGGGTGGAATAATTAAGGGACGAAAAAAACAACTTATTATTTATCATGATTTAGGCGCATTGAAGTTGGTTATATTTACATTTTTTTATGTAGGTACTTAAATAAAAATATATATATATAAAATTAATTAGATATGTATTATTTTGCTGTTACATTTTCAGTGGTGAGTTTCGGATTCAAACAATTTTTCACTGACTGTTATTAAGTAGATAGTCACTAATGTATCACTTTGCGTAAATTTGGCATTCACACTGAAAGCTTATACTTTTTAAGAAAATAAAATGTGAAGCCGATAGGTATAAAAAACAGGATAAATTTATGAAAGCAATTATAAGCTGTGCCTTATTTTTATATACTCAATATTAATATTACCTTTTTACGAAAATTCTAGAGTAAAATTTACCGAAGGGGAAGAGTTCGCACAAAAGAAAAAATTTCAAGCTAGAGAACGTAGCGATATAGCGATTTGGATTTGGACCTTATTTGGTGTCTCATAAATTAACTTCAATTGTTACTTGAATTAATGAAATGCAATAGAAGTAAATGTTTTTTTTAAATATAATGCCTTGAATCATACATTCTTGTACATATGCTCAAAATTATAGTAAAACTGTTAGACACGAGACAGTCATTTTAATATTTACAATAAAATCAGACTTCGAAGAAGTTAGGCTTTTGTAAATTCATAACATAAATAAGTCAAAATATTACGAATGAAATGAATTAATGCCGAGATTCTTAATCTTCATGTCCATACCTATTTAGGCCAACTTAGAATAAAATATAAACTGGAAATGTCAGCTGATCTGTAAATAAAACACTTGAAACATTTCTAAATCTTGACCTTCCGATGAATCAAAGTTAGTAATCGTTATGCATGGTGACGAACAAAGATACATTCAAACTGTCAACCATAAACCATCCCTTATCTCAGATCAGAAAATTTGAAGACAAATCACATTTAACTACATAAACAAGGCTGCTACAACATATTAATTAAAATAACACCCCAGAAAGTTCAGTAACCATATCCTTACCAACAAAATAAAAGAGAGAACCCATCAAAAAGAATGACCATAAGGTCCAAGAACAATCGCCACATGTGGCCTGGAGATTAACCAAAAGAAAAATAAAATTAATGTTCTCTATCCCCTTCTGACGAGTTTGAATTTCGTATATGAGTCTCGCTTACTCAACGAAATCATTCTTGGAAGTGCCGGGGCCAGCGTACGCGCATACAATGCGGGTGTTGTGAGCACGAATTCCGAATTTAAAAAAAGGTGAAGGAATGAACGCGGTCTGTCGTTTGCTAAATCCTTTTCGGGTTCCTAATATTTGGATAGCGGCAGTTCTGACGATTATATTAACCGCAGTTTTTGTTGGACTTTCTACAAGATTCTAAACGAATAGGTCTTACAAGTTTTAAACGGCTATTGTCATCATTGTAGTTTACGAAATGTGTGTGTTATCATCACCTATTCTTTTTTATATTTGAGTAAGTGGATATATACCTTATATCTATTGATTATATAGAAGTTACTTCGAAAGTGAGTCTGAAGGAAGTAAAGGAATTCAGCACTACTAGCTTAGAGCTGTTCAAATGTGAATTTCGATTTAATCCTATTCGTAGCACTTCGAGGAGCTATCTGTAAGTAAGTACTCTACAGAAGTTGGTTACCTTCTAGATTTAAGCACCACTCTAAGTTAAAAAGATCCATATGTACATGTTTTTCTGTGAGCATACTAATTTAATTTATTGCTCTGCTACTTTTCTTCTTTTTGAAATTACTAATTTAGCAAAGAAGTTCACGGCCTGTCTCATGATAAGTGGCCCTTCGCAAATAAAGAGAAGTGTCTTTAACTTCCGCTACTGTTGGCCAAACACGCTCTTGTGTAGGATAGATGACAACTCCGTATTAAACATAAACTTTTGTAGTTCTTATCCTACCTACCTACCTACCTACCTACCTACCTACTCAATACAAATCCCACTAATATTAGATATAATTATAATTATAAATATTATAAATGTGAAAGTTTGGATGGATGGATTGATGTTTGTTACTCTTTCACGCAAAAACCACTGAACCGATTGCGATGAAACTTGGTATGTAGATAGCTGGAGACCCGAATTAAAGTATAGGCTACTTTTTATTCCGATATTCCCACGGGATCGGGACTTACGCGGGTGAAACCCCGGGGGGCAATGCTAGTACCTAAATTGTAATGTCAAAACAATAGTTTTTTTAAGCTACAGCTAAGCATACATTTATTTGCACGATACCTATGCCTAAAAATCAGTATTTTAAATTTTTGTCTCTCTGTTTGTGTGTTTGTTCCGGCTAATCTCCGGAACGGGAGTGCCTGGAGTGAGAGAGCTGATGTTATAAGGAGTAATGAGGGTTACTTTTATTTTGGAAAAAGAATTAGGGTTCCGCGCAAAATATATAAATATTTACACGCGAGCGATGCCGCGCGGGTACTGCTAGTTACATATACTTTTCAACTTTACATAGAGCCAAGAAAGGTTTGTTGTTGTTTCATAAACAGTCATCCTCTTCATCCCTTAGTGCAACACTACGTAACTGAACACCAAAACCATGCGATGTGCACGCTAAAATGACGTCCTCAATATTTAACCTTTTATTAATGAAGTGTGCATTGTCCTCTTTTTACGGCACGAGTCAATAGTGAAGTGACATAGATAATATCAGTCAATTGGTAAGTATCGATAAATTACGCCATAAGTTTGCGGTGTCGTCGATAAACTTGCACAAAATGTTTATTTGTTGAAAGATATGAAAAATGTTTTGAAATTTTAAGTTATCATTTTGATGTCGTCCGGTTATCATAAAACTCAAAGAATTTAATACGTATTTTAGACTAAGCGTTTCTAAATATCACACTTTTTATACTTTTCTTTTCCGTTAAAATGTGTAACATTAAAGTTTGATTTATTACTAAAGCACTCTTGTCATTAAAACATTCGTCTAAATGATAGAACAAACTATATATATGTGGAGTTGAAGACGAATAAAAAAATAATAGCTATATTTTAGGAGACGAGCAGGTATTAAAACTATAAAGGTTCGCCGAAATAAAGTATAATAAACTATTTTAAGACTTATTTTTCCTTGAAATGTTTTAAATTCTTCAGTGATGAAGTGTTTCTAACCAGAAACTATACGTTGCACCATAAAGTCGTAAGATCCGTAAAGATTTAAAGGGTTACGAAATTAAGTCACAGTTATAAAACAGAATATTGCAGTGTACAAATGAGATGTGATTTGAGTCAGACTTATTAGCACCATCTACGTTATGCACTTTCCATGGTACCATCCACCTATTGAAAATTTTCTCTCCAATCAGATGTGGTGACTCTGCCCACTAGTTAGAACAATTTTCATACAAATAGTTTTGTTTACCTTTGATTTTAAATACTATATTAATCCAATAACTAGCTTTTAAAATTTTACATTCATTATAATTATATTAACGGGATATATAATCATCTTAAAGGGAATTAACGCGATTACATAGGTATTACATTTCTATGAATTGCTTTGACCAGGTTGCACTGGCCGTGGTCACAGTCAGCCTGTGACTACGACCATTAACATAATTATTAATCCAAGTATTAACATTATAACATAATTATTAATCCAAGGATTCCGATTTTATTTACATATAATCGATTATCGTCTGAACTAATTTATTTTGTATATTTTGATTAAGCTTTTTATGATTTAAATCATAAAAAGATCATGATTAGGTTCAGAAAAATAATTTTAGGAAAATTTGTTCACATATGGAGTTTATGACGAGGTTAAGCGATTATCAGAGACATTTTGTAAAATACTAAATTTCGATTCAACTGCTACTGCATTTTCTCAATTCAGAACGTTCATTTTTGTACAATTAAAGATTCCTCTCACTGTGTTATACTCTCTATTAATCGCATACGCATAGTTTACCAGTTGTATTTGATAAATATATTATCGATAAATGTTATAGAACCATTAACACATCCCAACTCTAAGCTGCACGGCACGCTTGACTAAGCTAAATAATCCTGACTGGGCGAGCTAAAGCTATAAGAGATTCGCAGAACCTGCCACCGGCTCTGGACCACTTAGCAACCCTTTGTTTTTATAATATCATTTGTATGAAATTTGTATATAATCACATCGAACGGGATTATTCCACATGTTTAGGATAAAGGTAAGTTCGATCGGATGGTTTTATCCTGGGTGGCTAGGTGTAGCTTTATGTCGATTTTTGTCACTTACAAATTTATGTACCTACGGTCTTTTCAGCATACGTACATTACAGCATGAAAGTTTGTGAGGATGTATGGATGTTTGGATGTATGGATTACTAGCAGCGCCCCGCGGTTTCACCCGCGTAAGTCCCGATCCCGTGGGAATATCGGGATAAAAAGTAGCCTATGCGTTAATCCAGGTCTCCAGTTATCTACATACCAAGTTTCATCGCAATCGGTTCAGTGGTTTATTACTCTTTCACGCAAAAACCAGCAGCAGAAACAGCCTACAATCAAATAACCCGTCTTCTTTTAATTTTTTCCTAAATTTCAATTTTGGAATTTATAAGCGTTACTAAGCCGTGTTCAAGCTGCGGTTCCCATCGCTATCATCATGCGTCACTGCTGGACGAAGGCCTCTCCCAAGGAGCACCAACTGTCCCATCGCTATATCGCTCTAGTTTGTATTTAATAATCACTAATCATCATTAATCACTTCTTTGCTATCTATTCATTATTTAGGTAAGTGATCTATCAGTATTAGGGAGTAAGCAGATAGGCATGATTACAAGAGAAACCTTTCACGTCAGTCACACGCTAGCCCACCTATAACCCTCTACCCACGACAATTCATTTACAATCGTTACGGTCATGTTTATGAATCGAAATTGCTTTAGTTTTTACACTAACTACGATCGTGTTCCAAAATACAAGCGTTTTTATTTGATAAACATCACACGTTAAATTTTTAAGAGAAATTATTGCGATACATTGCTGGCAATGTGAATAACTTTTTAGCAAGTTATAGTTGATGAGGTCTGCTAAACAGAGGGAGACTTAAAGATGAGATGAGCGATAAAAATGAAGAAGATTAACAAGTTAATGTGTACACATTTTAAAAGAAATGTTAATCTTACTAATATTATAAAGGCGAAAATTTGTGAGGATGTATGGGTGCATGTTTGTTAATCTTTCACGCAAAAACGGCTGAACGGATCTGGATGAATTTGGCACAGAGATAGATGATAGTCTACTTTTTATTCCAGTAAAATGTACGGTTCCCGTGGGATAGATTTCACCAAAATTTCCACGCGAACGAAGTCGCGGACAACAGCTAGTTCATAAATAAAGCTGACATCTTAAAAACAGCGAACAAGAATTTGACAAGATATAACTGAGAACAATTCCAGTTAAATTACCTTTCTAGAGAAAATAACACAAAATTATAAATATACACGTTATGAAGGGAACAGCAGATGGACAGACGTCAATCTAATATTATGTTAGTATATTTTTGGTTTAGGGGGTAAAAACTAATATTAACAGGGAATAACAACAGGCACAATTTTAGTGGACGTTTAATTAAACAAATGTCCTAGACTATCTTGGTGTGTACACACTACGCAAAAAGAGACGTGTGCGAAAACATAAAAACACATTGTGATGAAGAAAACTATAAACAAAATGGTAGAACAAGAGGGTTAGATCTAAAAAGTTAATCCTGATACTATAAAAGAACTACCCACAAATTAATTTCGCAACAAAACTTAAAATGTGTCTGGTTGATAAATGCTATTAGTCAGTATCAGAGTTATTACACAGTAAAAGTGACAATATTTTTGACATTTAACATTACATTTAACTTTTATTAAACGTTCAACGACTCGTATCTGACACCTTCTGTTAAACATTTGTCTATCATTGATGTATCAAAAAACCGTATGTATAATAAATCTATTAGTTCTGAAGTTCTGAGTCAACTGTGTGAAAGAAATACCTATGCGTGGAGGAGGAGTGTATACGGAGATGACTATTGATACAGTTTAGTGGGAGAGAGTTGACATTTAAAAGATTATCACTATATTAACTTTTAAACTTTCGCGTTCCATGATATAATTATGTACTTATACGGGAATTAACGCGATCACGAGAAGGTATTACATACCTCTGAATTGCCTGACGTTTCGACCAGGTTGCACTGGCCGTGGTCACAGGCTGACTGGCTCAGCGGTGCACGCCCTCCGTCGTCGAGATCGTGAGGTAGAAGGTTCTTCATCCACCCGCACATTTTCGATATTTTTAATATTTTGATTTCGCCATGTACCGTCACATACTATACTAACAGTGTCCCTATTCTCTAAGCAAACCGATGTGCCCCTATTCTGGTGTTCACCCGACTGCGCATAAAAGCGAGGTGGCATGTTTTTTATCACTGGATTCCACGCTGTTGATAATTTGAAACCATCTTCCCGATTGAAAGTTTTGTGTTTTTTAATTTCAATCGCTTCACGTACAACTCTTGAGTAAAAGTGACGTTCCGTGGAGAGGACTTGCGTACGGTGAAACTCAATCCAGTGATTGGTGCCCGCTTCGAGTGCATGTTCTGCAATCGCTGATTTGCTAATCTGTCGGTTCTTCACAGCAGCGATGTGTTCTTTGACCCTTTCAGCAATAGTCCGCTTTGTTTGGCCTATGTAGAAACTACCTCAATGTAGTTCCTACATAGGCCAAACAAATACTATCAAAAATATGGACATAAGTCTGAAAAATATTATTATTATTATTATTAAAGCGGACTATCAACAGCGTGGAATCCAGTGATAAAAAACATGCCACCTCGCTTTTATGCGCAGTCGGGTGAACACCAGAATAGGGGCACATCGGTTTGCTTAGAGAATAGGGACACTGTTAGTATAGTATGTGACAGTACATGGCGAAATCAAAATATTAAAAATATCGAAAATGTGCGGGTGGATGAAGAACCTTCTACCTCACGATCTCGACGACGGAGGGCGTGCACCGCTGAGCCAGTCAGCCTGTGACCACGGCCAGTGCAACCTGGTCGAAACGTCAGGCAATTCAGAGGTATGTAATACCTTCTCGTGAACGCGTTAATTCCCGTATAAGTACATAATTATTATCACTATATATTATAAAACAAAGTCCCCCGCCGCGTCTTTCTGTCTATCTATTCGCGATAAACGAAAAAACTACTGAACGGATTTTCATGCGGTTTTCACTAATAGACAGAGTGATTCATGAGGAAGGTTTAGGTGTATAATTTGTACCTGTGCAAAACCGGGTCGGGTTGCTAGTATTATAATAAACATTAAAGGTTATTTACATAATAAAATATTGTAAACGCTGGCACCTGTACCTACTACTATCTATGGTCTGTGGCGCTAGTATCGCTGTTACATAATCTAAATTAATATCCTAACTTAATAACATAATAATGTTGTAATCCTAGTAGGTGTTCATATTATATTGTAATATATTTGCTAACCAATCAAGCCCAAACCGTTGTACGGATTTAGATGAAAATTGACACACAAATAGCTCTTGTATCCCAGATACATATTACACGGGATCCGGGAACAAGTGATGTTGTTATCAGAAACTTTTGATAAATACGTAATTAATTCTGTCTGTCTGTTTGTTATATATTGATGAATGAACCTCTGAAAAGATTATAATTTAATTTGGTAAAGTAAAACTTCAAACCTAGGAAAGGCAGCAGTAATATTAAAGGGTGAATTTTGTCAATGAAGTCAAGAAATCATGGCCATGTCATTAATGACACGTTGAAGCCTCAGACAAAGTCAACGGGAGGGGGAGTGGAGGGAGGATGAGAGTTCCGCGTTGAACTTGGTCTTATTGTGAGGTTTTCTTTCCAATCCTAACTAAATCAAAACATAAATGAAGTTTCGTAATGTGTGTGAAGGATATGAGTTTGTTCTTTGTTGTATGTTAAGTAATTAATTTAACTATTTTCATTCACCTTTATGAACGTGGGTGTCAGAGTAATGGATTATTCTAACTTAATAAACAATGTAAATTAACATGTTAAAATTAAAAACGTTAAATGTAATAGATGCTTATTTATATTTATTGATTTCTTATTGAATTCCTTTATACCTAAGAGTAATATTTTGTTACTTTGTTCGAACATAGCACAAAAACTAGAGAACCGATTTTGACAAACCTATTTGTATTCAAAACCTTATAATTAGTTTTAAAATGTAATGATCATCCTAAGCGCCTTTTTCCAACTAAGTTGGGGTCGGCTTTCAGTCTAACTACGAATCGTCGAACTTTGATATTTTACGTGAAGCGACTGCCATCAGACCGCCACAACCCAAGTACTAGGTGAAACCGAAGTTCTGTAGTTAGACCACGTTGTCGGACTTTTTGGCGATCCAACTACCCGTAACGAATGCCACAGATGTTCGTATGGCACCCGGGACCGACGGTTTAACGTGCTCTCCGAGGCACGGAGGGGTCTCAATGTGTTAAAAATGGTCACCCATCCTAGACTGACCTGGCTAGTATTACTTATAATAATAATATTAAATTGTTTATTGCATCAAAAGATACATATTGGTAAAACTTATAAGTAAATAATGGTCATTTGTACAACTTGTTGAACACTGGTACCTAAAGTAAGATTAAACTTGTGTTATGGGTACCAGGACTCCCGCAATTTGTTTCGGCGACAATTTCTTTAACATAATTCTATTTTACTATAATATTCATAGATATGACCAATGTAAAACATGCAACATAATAAACGGCTGTGAGTGTGTTGTGTGCGTGTGCATGCGCGCGCTTTTGTTTGTGTGTGTGTGTGTTGGTGGGTATGTGTGTGTGTGTGTGTTTACGTGCGCGCACGTTTACGTGTGTGTGTTATAAGATACTTAGTTTAATCAAACTCTCAGTTTCATCATAAGTTTGGCCATGAGCCAAGCAGTAGCCTTTTTTTTGCAAGCGGATCTAGAAAGCGGATAGATGTTACATTTTTCATAAATTAACTTTGTAATGTGCTAACATACTCCGTTACCACTTAGCCACGAGCCCCAATCATTTTAAAAAATAATTTACAAGTAAGTATATATTTATATATTTTTTTAAAGAATCCTAGCAACGTGGGTCACACATTACTAGCTCTCGTTAACCCCTTCAGCTAAGCTAAATGCTTGTGTTAGAAGTGGGTTCACGTCTGTAGTGCACTGGGTGAGGTTCGAACTTGCAACCACTTGATCGCAAGTAGGATACCTTCGCCATTACGCTACCGCCGCTTTATAATATATAATTTATGTTGCTACAATTGGGTAGATGACTATACTCAAAATAAATTATGTCGCCAAGTCGGGTATAAAATAGTGTTAAAATTGTCATCCAGTTTACTACCTATAGTTTGACGTTGTTAATTTATTTTATAATTGTCAAATTAACATTAAAAGTGACTGACTTGACTTGAACAGTACGGCGCGGCGCGGCGCGGCGGCGTGACGTCATGCCTTTCCAACATACCACTTTACCGTTAGCTCCGGTGAGGTGATGACCCGTGGGGGTTTCGATTCGATAAAAAAAAATTCCAACTCGTCATAAAAATATTTTTTTAAATATAGGACACATTTTTCATACATTTTCGATCAGGGTCACGTGTCCTGACGCTAGTTTAACATTTTTTACCCATCCAAAAAAAAAAGAAGGTATTTCATACAAAAATGTACCGAATCTATCATTTTGACGTTTACTAACAAAATACAGATTTGATTAGACAGTCCTTTTATCTACTAACTACTATCTACCCTATTACCGAAACAAAAGAAGCGGCTACGGTCGAGGTCGAAGTCTAGTTCTTATACAATAAATATTATTTTATTTACTAATTGGTAAATATTGAACCCATTTTTTTTTTGTATTATAGGGGGCAAACGAGCAGGCCGGTTCACCGGATGGTAAGTGACGACCTTCGCCCATGGACACCTGTAACTCAAGAGTCATATGTTGAGACGCTTCACACACGGGGTGGTCTGATCCCAAACTTGGCAGATCCACTATGGTAACCAGATTGCTGATAAACATACTTATATATTTCAAAATAGATACACCCAGACACAGAACCAAATGATCGTGCTCGTCACACAATTATCTGTCCTGGGTGGAAATCGAACCCACGACCTGAGGTTCAGCAGTCAGGATCACTAACCACTAGAGACTAACAGCCAGTCAAATGAACTCATAATTCACGCAAATTGTAATTGTAATATCTTCTATACTCGTGTCTATAAGTAGAACAGTGAAAATATGAATTACTAGCACCGCCCCGCGGTTTCACCCGCGTAACTCCTGATCCCGTAGGAATATCGGGAAAAAAGTAGCCTATGCGTTAATCCAGGTCTCCAGCTACCTACATACCAAGTTTCATCGCAATCGGTTCAGTGGTTTTTGCGTGAAAGAGTAGCAAACATCCATCCATCCATCCATCCAAACTTTCACATTTATAATATTAGTGGGATTCCTCGTAGATACACTTTCCTCTTAGATACACTTTTTGAAAATCCTCGCTTTTATTCCTGTTAGATACACTTTTGAGGTCTAACCTCCTATAAAAATATTTTCACTGGTTAAGAACTCTACAGAGCACCGTTGGGTAACCAACATCGTTACCATAGCGTAGTAATACGGTACTACGCTACAGTAACACAGTACGTACGTTACTACGGTAACGCTACGGTATAGTACGCTGTATAATCTTGAACCTTCGCAATGGGAGCAGTTGGCTACTGATACAAACAAAATAGGTAGGTTATTATTATTACCCAGTTTTTGTGGCAACGGTTTTAATTATTTGTGCAATTGTTCACCAGTTTACTAAGGAATCCTATGTACAATTCTACTTGTTTTTGCTGGTGTTCAAATATTTTTTTGAAGTGAAACTTTTTTAGAATCGTTGCGATTTGAAATTCGATGAAACAAAAAAAAATCAAACAAAAAGAGACAAACATCCATAAATAGGATTTAGCCTGCGAGAGTATGAGATAGAATAAAAGTATACAGTGTTTCCTATAATCTTTGAAAAGAAGCAAACATATTCATAAATAGGATTTAGCCTGTGAGGAAACGAGATAGAATACAGGTATACAGTGTTTACCATAATCTTTGTCTTTACGCCTGCGTACTACGAAGCCTTAAGTCACACTAAAAAGAGACAAACACAATACAAAAGGATTTAGCCTGCGAGAGAATGAGATAGAATACAAGTATACAGTGTTTCCTATAATCTTGGTATGCTCTCTATATCTACGTGTATTTACGCCTGCGTACTACGAAGCCTTCTTGTGTCATTCACGTGTATAATTGATTAAAATTCGTTGGTTAATTAATTAATTTAGAAGTTTTACTTCTGCCGTGTGTGAATTACACACACACACTTTTTTTTATAATATTACTAGCTGACCCGACAGAAGTCCTGTCATTCGATTCAAACTGGAATACTATAAGCTGGGTAAGGGTTATAATTCGTTCTTAATGCCGACGACGGACTTCCATGATGAAGTCCTTGATTCCGACCGACACAACTAATTAACGCAAAGAGGAATATAACGCTACGCAAGAATTATGCGATCTTTGTAAACGATATTGGCGGTGTGCGATTTGTCTCTTACTGTCAAACAACTGACAGTTATTTCAAACGTGCTTAGCAAAGAGTATATAACGCTGGGGCTAAGGTTACATTAAAAAAATTAAATAAAACTATTTTTAACGGATACTATCGCGAGTTATTTGGTGTTATTTTACTATTTACACTGATCGCGACGTTTCAGTTGCTTTTCAGCAGCCATGGTCACGGGTAGACTATATAGACTGGTGGTATATATATAGACTGGTGGTGGTCGTCTCATGTATCGAAGTGCAAAGTTATATATATCAATAGTTTTTTTTCAATGTGTAACATTCGCGTAAACTTTCGACAATATCACTTAAGGTTACTTAAATTTTCTAAGTTTCTGCGCAATTTTCTTAATTTTGTTTTAATGTAAAAACCTTCTACGAAGTATTAGAAAACATTTAAAAAAAAGATTAATGAAATCGGTAAAGCCGTTCTCAAGTTATAGCGTGACCAGGAGAAATAGGGGTTCATTCTTATGTATATATAGATTACTGATGGACCTATGGCTAAGGCAAAAGGAATGCGAGTCGCATTGCTCAAAACTTGACGCGATGAGTTGAATGCCCGACCAAATGTAGCAATCAACTATAACTTTACTAACGGTGTTCTCACATGTCCATAATGTGACCGATTATTTGGTAACAAAATTGTGTTTGAAGCCAATTGGGACCAAAAAACGCCAGATAAGAAGTTGAAACGGTCGCCGTGGTCGAAACCGGCCCAGGATCATCACATTTCTGCTTCTGAGTGGCGTCACAAAGAGCCGTTTTACGGGTACAATTGGTAACGCGCGGGTTTCACCACTGTTGTAAAAAATTGTCGTTATACCTAATTCCATTACAATAGGAAAACAAGTCAGGAAATATTAAAAAATATATTTTTTTTTTCGTGTGGAAACCGTTCTGGGATCATCACTTCACCGGAGATAAGGGTGAAGTGGTATGTCGGAATCGAACCGACTAAAACCACACGGTGTTCTGTCACAAGTGGGAATTCATTAATCAATTAATATCAATTCCTTGCAATATTGCGGATATACCTACCTTAAGAAGAAAACCTCCGTGAAAACAAAGTAATGTCTGGTCTTCGGAGATTTTTAAAAAGAACGCAAAACCCATTTTTTAGTTTACCTATACCTTCATTAGTATTTGTCATAATAAAACACTTTTTAAAAAAAATACTAAAGGCCAGAGAAATTTATCGAGGTCTTCGTAGTCTTTTAATAAGAAATCCTTTTATAGATAGGGCCTATACTTTATTTTCTCATACTAAAAGAGTAATTTAAACATACGTAATATTACTCAATCCGCATTCCCAAAACTTAATAAACTTGTGAGATAAAATTCTTTTCCAAACTAAAAGGTAGGCGAGATAACACAGCTAACATCTCGTCTCTTAAAACATTCTCGATTCCACCATCGATTCAAGCCATGCCTACATAAAATACTTACTCAAAAAGGAAAATCAAGATTTTAGAAAAGAATTTTATTAAAACGCTTTTTTAAAGTAAATAATGTAAATTGGTTTGGAGAGTAATGGATGATATATTATGTCCTTTTAACGCAAAGGAAGGATTCTCAAACCAGGCTAGGGTGATCATGCCTGGCGGACGTGCATTGTGCGATGCAGGGTCAGTAGTTATCTTGTCATCGCTAGATGTCACTTAAGTTTGTAGGTATGTATGTTTTTGCTGCAGGTTAATGTCGCCACACGTATCAGTATTTTATAACTGTGTTGTTAAGTTAATGGTTGCTTTATCTCTCTTTTTGATAGAAATGTTTCATTTAAAAAAATCCTAAATTCTCCACCTATAAGTGGAGAAAATCAGCTCAAAACCTCTACAAAGAATGGACTTGCGACGCTTCCATTTTTAAATAAAAATAACCAAATATTCAAGCATACTTTAAAGTATCTACTGAGTTAACCGTAGTTAAACGTTTTGGAACAGGCAACTAGCTTGGCGCCCGACTTATACTGACTGACTCCTCCTGACAATTCAAAAATACCTACAATGGGTTTACTTGAAATAAATAATTTTGATTTTGGTTTTGATTTTGATTTAAACATATTTGATTTAAATCCGTGTACATAAAAAAAATGTACTTTAGGTCTTCTCAATCTTTTTATCTAATCTAATGCACTTAAATTGAATATTTCTAATTGGTGTGAAGGTTTTCACAAGTTATAGGTTTGCTACATACCTATAAGAAATAAATAGTCCTAATAGTAAAATTACAAATTAAATAAGTTTTTTTATATATTTTTTATATTTTTATAATTGTATTTTTTGCCTCGCAAAGCAATCATTTTATTACATTTCGGTACTATTTTCATCAGATCTAACTTACCTACTTTAATCTTTATATATATTTTTACTAATATAACAGAAAATGCAATGGGATTTAAGTCCACAAATAAATAATGTGTATTAAATTTAGGAGGATAAGGTTGTAAATAAATCAGTCGGTAGCTTATTATATAAAATGAAAATATATTTTTATATTACACCAACAACAGCTGTCTATTCGGGACCGGAAAATAGTCCTTGCCCGTAAAAGTAGTAGGTAATAGATGTTGGGAAAACTGTCTTAATTTTAACATTCAGTAGATTAATAAAAAAAAATGTCCAATATCCAGCAGAATCAATGTACTTAGATACATAATGCAATTACTTTTAATAATTATTTTTCTATATTTCTAATAAAATAACTTTGTTTGACGCTATTTGTTTAAATATTTAAATATGTAATTTTTATTCTATTCCAGAGTAACTAGGTCAACTCTTTAATATAACGAAATTAGATATTGGAATTTTTAAACAAACATGGTTATCTACATCCGTAATAAATGTTTTGGTACAGATTTAAATGGTTCCGAAAAATCGGGCGATCCTCCTTATTCTCATCTCCTCGAGATGTTCTCTTTCAGAAATTAAACCTCTTTTGTAACGACATGATATAAGTTCGACAATTAGTAGAAGTATGAAGAATTATACTTATAAGATCTGTAATAAACATATTTCCAGCAAATAAATACATCTATCTATCTTCATTTTCAAATGTCATTTTTAATAGTGTCTAGACTTCTTCGAATATAATATATTAATTAAGATAGCAAGATTAAAACTAGTACCTAGTCTTTTTGTGGGTCTTTTGCTATACACAAAACAATAAAAAAATAAATTTCTTCTACGCGTTTTGATATCTGAATCCATAAAAAAACTACATAACTTTTTTGTAATGAAGGGCCCTCGTTTCTCTTTATGACAATTCTTGTTTTGTCACAATATATGGGTGACTACAGTCTAGAACAAAATTCATATCGAAATGTTTGTATTTCAATTAAGTTTATACTTTAGTCATTTTATCAATTGCCACCGACAGATTTTTTTTTTATTTACTATCACGTATCTAGTGCCGTCGCAGTTAAAAAACCATTTCAAAATATAGTAAGTTTGACTAACACTCCATTTTATCCCTAACACAAATTTATTATTCTAAAACCAATATTTTTTGAAATTGTAGTTAAATACGAAACTAAAGTTTTGATAAAAGTTACCAGAAAATATTTACCTCTTCAAATTTCAACATATCTCCAACGACTAATCATGTATTTTCGATCAAAAATATCTTCTTGGTACATAACATCATCCAGCATGCGTTTTTGTTTTATTTTTAATTAAGAAAAAAACATGCCTTTATTATGCCACACCACCACAAGATTTTATTAAAACCTGTTAATCGCCATTCTTTACCAAACACAGCACTTACCTAAATTTAAAATTTAAAAAATCTTCATTGGACACTATTAGGTTTACTTTTTAATTAATATCACTCACTTTTTAATTCACAAAAGTTCACAAGTCACAAGTTTTTGAATACCTATTTGTTTTTGTAATACAATACTGTTGTTTCAGTTGGTGCGCTTTACAAACTAAACGAGAATCTTGTTTCTTTAAATCCGGTTCCTATATTTCGTACATAAGATAATAGACGCGGAGGATATTAAAAAAAAATGGTTCTGTAAACAATTGGAGTTCTAACAAAGCAGCGCTTCGCGGCTATCCGAAGCTGTACTGAAATTCTAAACCCTGACTTCGGTGTCCATGTCGCGCACCCCCCATTACTAAATTTCGTACCGGATTTAAAACGTCGTAACTAAATACTGTCAAAAATACAAAACCAACCTTACACCGTGAATATACAGACAAGAATGTAACAGCTGGTAATGCCATATCCGACAGTCGTTAAAATTCCCAGCGCGCTACAAGGCTATGAGAACGTATAATTTAAAGACGGAGTTGTGCGTCTACTTGTGCACGTATAGCCGTCTCGTTCGCCCACACGAAGATGGTTGAACAGCTTTTCGCACAACGATGTTGGATTGCTCATATTTTTTGCTATTCAGTATTGAATTACGTATTATTTTGTGAATTAGATTGTGTCGTGGTGTCATATTTTGCTCTCTACCTGGCGTTTTAACGGGGCGATAGGGAAGCAGGTTGGTATAATCTTTCTTTATCTCTTAACACTTAGTACAATATTTGTAGAAATAATATTTTTTATTGCTAGAAAATTACAAAATATTACAAAAAGTATAAAAATACAGTTTTGTTGCTTAAAAAAATAAATTGGATTTATTTTCTTTTTTCTTTTGGTACCGTGAAACATTTGATGTTGAGATGGCCGCAGATTTGGCGGACCTGAAAAAAAAACGAAAATTGTCATTGGTGTATTTCTTTAAAGACGCAAATAAATTCGCGATGCTTTTGGAAATACCGATAGGTATTGAATCGAAGACATAACTTTTACTTTATGTAGGAATTACCAATTTTTATTATGTTTTAATAACATAAAAATTTAGACCTTGATTTTTTTGCCATAATTATTACATTTTTAAGATTTTTCTAGACACACAAAACAGAATACAAAACGAAATATAACAGTGTAATTTTTTTCCCGTGAATCTATAATAAACCTATTTAGTAGGTAAAAAAAGAAGGAACGAACACAGACATTTATGAAACATTATGTTTATAACATTATGCTATAGATACAACGTTACAGATACATGTGGTTATATAAACATAACCTAAGTAAAATTATTTACAAAAAGACACATCGACACATTTGAATGTGTTAAAAAAAATAAAACAAAAGAAAACAATCGTTATAAAAAAAAGAATGACTATTTCCGCGTTCTTCAGTCAAACCAGTAAAATGTGGTTAAGCATTCTTATTTTGAAAATTCTCAAAGAGCGTTATGTACGATTTCAAGGCATCAATAATGTTCTGTATCAGATGTTATCTTATTGAATCTATCATATATAACTCTTTTGGAGAAGGGTCCCGGGTTTTGTTTCATTAAAATAAATTTATATCGACTTGACGATGTATGATGCAGTTTTATAAGTAATACCCTCGCAAATTGCCCCAAGTGTTAACCTGGCCTCGTTTAGAAAGTAGCGAACGCTATCAAGTGCGACGAACCAATTACTTGAACATAAACTATGGTTAAGGGAAACAGAAATGTCGATCCCCAAATACTAGTCGAACCCCGTAGGGTCACCCCATCACAATGTTCAATAAACAAATCAATATTTACTGCTTAAGATTTTACATATCAGATTGACACGACATATAAGATTAGCCTATTCAACTATTCTTTTTTTTATGGTGTAGGGGGCAAACGAGCAGACGGGTCACCTGATGGTAAGCGACTACCACCGCCCATTGGCACCTGCAACTCAAGAGTAACAAGTACGTTGTCGGCCTTTATGGTGGGAGTAGGGGAAGAGGGGGAGAAGGTAGGAAGAGGGAATGGGGGAAGAGCGGGAAGGGCTAGGGCCTCCGGTAACCTCACTCACTCGGTGAAAAGCAATGAATTGCTTCACTGCCGGTTTTCTGTGAGGCCGTGGTATTACTCCGGTCGAGCCGGCCCATACGTGCCGAAGCATGGCAAAACTATTACATAGTATACCTATTATATTATATTCAGCCAATATAGTGTAATAGGTATACTCGGTATAAATAAAAAACATACTAGGTATAAATACTAGATCGCAAGAAGGGCTTACCGTGCAAATTCCATAATGTACATGGGCAAATACAGCAACGGTTAACATCATGTGTAGTATGAGGTACTCCAAGTGTGGCTGGTTAAGTGAGGTTGTGACGGCGGCCAGCAGTGGCCAGAACATCCAGTTGATGAGCTCGCAGCGGCTGTGGCCCATCTCCGATATTATTAGACGACTCTGAGAACACATGCGATTGGAGTATGTACTAATACTTTATACTAGATATATTCGCGTGATTCATGAACCAACACTTTTAGCTAGTGTGGTAATTTTACAGGTGAGTTGGGTTGATAACGAGGATCAGACTTTTTGGCACTACAGTGTAATTATTAAGTTTTGATTACTACACTTAAAAGCACCAACCTAATACCACAAAAATGAGCTAAGGTTGTTATTTGATGGTTGTAAGAAGGTGCCTTTAAAATGATCATTAAATTTAATCAGTATTGGTATTGGTATAGGGCTCTGTTTCCGCATCTAGACTCATAGGCGGTCCATAACGGACCGCCTATGAGTCTAGATGCGGCGTTCAGATAGGCTGACTAGTTGAGCCAGCCTAACTCCTTCCAGAAGCACAGAAGCCTCCTTGGGCATTCACAGGCTTCTAGGAGCGACCTCGCTCCCGCGAGGATACTTGACCGTTGTGTGGGCACTCCACGACAATGTGGACGGCCGTTTCCTCCGCGTTGAGACAGCCTCTACATAGAGGTCTGCTTGTCGCATTGATGGTGAATAGGTGAATAGGTAAATTTATGCCGCGTTCCAATAAACAAGAAACGATTCGTTTTGCTTACAGACGGTAAAATTTTCATTGAAAATTCAACGAAATTTTACCGTCCGTAAGCAAAACGAATCGTTTCTTGTTTATTGGAACGCGGCATTAGTCAGACAGATGCTTGATATTTCATGTAAAATAAATAGTATTTGATGACTTTTTCCTACAAAATTATAAATATTAAATAAATTTAAATTTGGTGATTTCGTTCCGTGTTCTCTCAAAAATCTTGGCGCTCTAATATTTTATTCGTACCTTCTTAAAGAAAAATCAAAATCATAGCATATAACATCGATTCTTGGCGTATCAGGCACTCACAGGACAGGTTTGTCTAGTGTGAGGCCACCGGCAACCTACAATTTTGTTAGTAGGTAATTACTTGGTAATAAATAATTTTTATTTTCTTTATTTTATAGTAATTAATACGACAAGTAATTTACATAATTCAGTTAGGATTAGAAAACAAACCTTATACTTACTTATTTACTACATATTATAAAACAAAGTACCCCACCGCGTCTGTCTGTCTGTCGCGTTCGCGTGTCGCTGTTCGCGATAAACTGAAAAACTACTAAACGGATTTTCATGCGGTTTTCACTAATAGACAGACTGTTTCATGAGGAAGGTTTAGGTGTATAATTTGTTGAGAATTTGTGTAAATTAATTGAAATATGTTGATAATTGTTGAAGATGTATCTGCTACCCGTGCCAAGCCAGGTCGGGTTGCTAGTCATAATAATAAGTCAACAAGATTAATTATCATCTACACTAAACTATTTATTTTGGAACCATGACGAACGTAGATACTAATGGTACGTGCACGTTTACAATTCTTGGACCTACTATTTCTTGAAGTGCAATGCATAAATAATAAAAAAAACACGAGTTTATAAAAAATAAGCTTAGCCTCGAAGCTCGTGGGAAGGAAATCATGGAACGGGCGGGAATAAGCCGGCCTGATGGGATTTAATGTGCTTAAGTGCACCAAGTTATATTTCCACACACACAGAGCCTTCGTCGTTTAACTAATAAATTGTTATATTAAAGTTTTTTTTACTTTCTTGCAATTTAAATATAAAGTTTTTCAAGTATTCTAGATTCCCGAAATTAAAAAACCGCTAGCTTTATTTTAAAAAGTTTGTAAAGCTTTTTTTATGGTATAGGGGGCAAACGAGCAGATGGGTCACCTGATGGTAAATGACTACCGCCGCCATGGGCACCTGTAACTCGAGAGTCACAAGTGCGTTACCGACCTTTAACGTGGGAGTAGGAGAAGAGGGGGAGGGGGGAAGAGTCTGAAAAAGGGGGAGAGGGGAAGGACGGGAATAGAGGAGAGGGAAGGGTTTGGGCCTCTGGTAACCTCACTTACGCGACGAACTGCCGGTTTTCTGTGAGACCGTGGTATCGAGCGGAGTCGAGCCGGGCCATACGAGCTTTATTGCATTCCCTCTTAGACAGTGAGTACAATGAATCTTTTTCGTTTTAATTGCTTTTAAAAATCGATAAATGTATAGCATTTTCGATGTCTTATTCATTTATTTGTTTTTTTTTTAATTAGCCTCGAAGAACCTTGGTGTGCTGATGGAGACAGTATTTCACCCCACTGCCTACAACTTTATAAGGCGCAGGTTCCACCGTATATGGAATACTGTTCTCATATCTATGCAGGAGCACCCCAGTACCAGCTTCTCCCTCTTGACCGCATTTAACGGAGAACGACTCGAATCGTCGATTGCCAGGATATTTCAGATCGGCTTGACCCCTTGGCGTTGCGTAGAGATGTAGCTTCACTCTTCATTCTCTATCGCCTGTATCAAGGGGAGTGCTCCGAGGAATTGTTCGGACTTATACTTGCGCTATTTCCGGACCGATACGACCTTCAAATCTTCTAGAAAAGAGTGTACTCCCATCTCAAAGGCCGGCAACGCACTTGTGACTCTTGAGTTGCAGGTATCCATAGGCGACGGTAGTCACTTACCATCAGGTGATCCGTCTGCTAGTTTGTCCCCCATAATATATAAAAAAAAAACTTTTATACGTTGTACTTCCATATATACTGGAGATCGCCTGGTGGTCGAGAATTGTGACCATTTCATTTGATTTGTTTATTGGTCAGTATAACTTGAACTGTCATATGTATAGACTTACGTACCGTGACAGGTCAACATATATATATTAGACGCGTGTAACTTGTAGTAGTTGTCTTAAGTATTCCGAATTAAATTGTTCGTGGGAGAGCCACACTTCGGCACGTATGGGGCGGCTTGACCGAAGTGAAGCAATGTTTTCATTGTTTTTCGCTTGACTGAGTGAGGTTATCGGAGGCCCTAACCCTTCCCTCTCGCCCTCTATCCCTCTCCCCCCTCTTCCCCCCTTTGCTTACTCCCACCTTAAAGCCGGCAACGCACTTGTGACTCTTCAGTTGCAGGTGCCCATGGGCGGCGGTAGTCATTTACCATCAGATCTGCTCGTTTGCCTTCTACATCATAAACAAAATTAAAAAAAATAACGTTTCTAGGTTCGCAAAATTTTCTTAAAACGTACACAGAATTCTCTTCACGTATTAATATATAGATGATGTATGTTTATGAATTCTCGCAGTTCCTATTATGTATGTGTGTCAAGTAACATTCTAAAACAATACCTTCCCGATCAGATATCACGGTTAGTCCAAGTAAATACTATCACTGCGTTCGCACTTTCACGGGAAACTACACCGGCAGGTATCAGAAAAATATATACCACAAACAAAGTGGATGTTTGATAGATGATGTTTGTCCTCTGTAGGGCGGCAGTCGAGAATTCACGTCGTCGTCAGGGGCTGCGGGTTCGATTCGCGCTCAGTGCAAATATTTGTATGGATCATCATCCTCATCCTCCGCGCCTTTTCCCAAGTTGGGCTCTGCTTTAAGTCTAACTACGATACGGCCAAGTTTCGATATTTTACGTAAAGTGAGGCCATCAGACCTCCACAACCCAAGTACTAGGTGATATCAAAGTTTTGTAGTTAGACCAGATTGCTGGACTCTTTAAGGGTCCCTACTACCCGTAACGAATGCCACAGATGTTCCTATGGCAACCAGGACCGACGACTTAACGTGTTCTCCGAGGCACGGAGGGGTCTCAAATGTTTAGAATGGTCACCCATCCTAACCTGGTTAGCATTACTTAACTTTGTAATGTGCTAACCGACTTGATTACCACTTAGCCACGAGCCCTTCAATGATTTGTATGCATGTATCTGTCTATTTTGCATTGGTCTGGGTGTATTATATGAGTACTAGCTGACTCGCGCAACTTCGTCTGCGTTTGTACATTTTCCCCGTTTTTTCATACCTAGCCTATAGCCTTCCTCTATAAATGAGCTATACAACACTAAAAGAATTTTCACAATCGGATCAGTAGTACCGGAAATTACCCAGAACATCCAAACTCACAAACTTTACCTCTTTATAATATTTTATACTAGCAACCCGCCCCGGCTTTGCACGGGTACAAATTATACACCAAAACCTTCCTCATGAATCACTCTGTCTATCAGTGAAAACCGCATGAAAATCCGTTCAGTAGGTTTTCAGTTTATCGAAAACAGACAGACAAAAAGACGCGGCGGGGGACTTTGTTTTATAATATGTAGTGATTACTATATATGTTTATCCGTGTTCTAAACCCTGCTGTGTTCAGTTTATCTAAAAATATGTCCCAGAACTTTGTAAGAAAGCATATAATGCTTTTTTTTGCAGTTCCAAGTAAAGTATTTTTACACTTTTAGAGTTTAATAATGGATGTGTATCTTTTCAAACACACGTGTATTTCGTCGAACGAGAATCTCTTTGCTAGAAATCCGTGGTTTTTCGGAAATCAGAGAAAGAAAACTTCGGAAATAGTCATCCAGAGGGTTTGGAAGTGGTAAAAATGGCTGGTCTTTGCACATAATCGCACTGGAACGGTATCTCCCGAGGATAAAAACCTCTATTATAGTCGTCCAGAGGATTTGGAAGCGGCGAAAAAAGCAGCTCGTGAAACGATTAATATAATACTCTCTCCTTTGTGTTTGGTAAATATGAATTTGTGATGTATTTGTGATATATACATTTTTGCCCGTGTGATTTCAATTCATAATCTTCTAATTGTGTTGTTTTGTGATCTTCCCTTCATGGAGTGTATTCAAAACATATATATTTTATAACTTATTGTCAATTACATAAACATACAAGTATAAATTAAAATACCCCGGGCTCGAAAAATGCCTTCAACGATTAGAAAAGAGCTGATGAACTTCGAACAGCTGAACAGATTTTCTTGAATTATAGCTAAGAACACTCTCGATCAAGTCACCTTGACCAAAAACAACCTAAATCAAATTCGGTCCATTCGTTTAGGAACTATGATACCACAGATACACACGTTAAACTTATTATCACCCATTCTTTTTGCTTAGGGGGTTAAAACACAGAATAAACGAAGAACACTCTCAAACATAACGTTGAAGTTAAAATAAACAGTCATTAAAAGAGAGAAAATAGATTAATATTCCGCAAAGAGTTTCATTGTCTCCTTTGTAAAGTGATCCGAAAAAAAAAACAGTTTCAGTTTGTCATTGTTGTATTGTAGCCAAACTATTTATTTTGACATTGGCATTACCTCGGCCTCTGATTTCACAGACAGTCACACGAGTCCAAGCGGAGGCCAACCTGTCTGTGTGATGGTTATAGATATTTAAAAAATATTTTAAAAGTATAACTACATCTCAAATAATAATAAGTACACAAGGACAGTGTAAATATAATTTTAGATAAATAATAGTTTCAGATTTTAAAACAAATGTTTTGATTGCACACATGGCGCAATGGGATTAAAGTGTTTTCTCGCCAATTGTCGACACGTTAATCGTTGTGGGTACGATATCTTTTTGTATAAATGTGGTCGTATTCCCAACACTACTGTCCTGTTTTACAATTTGAATACGTATTTAATCAGTCTCCTGTCTTTCTGTATGTTTGTCTCAACAATTTTTTACTGAAAGTGTCAAGGATTCATAGAAATATCGATAAACTGTAGTGATTTTGAGTATATACCAAGTGTGTACCATTAGTTCAACATGCCCCGCTGGTACACGTATTAAATTAACCAGCGGGAAACCTGGAATCAAGGAAACCTGCTGCATACCTGAGAGTTCTGCTTAGCGTTCTCAAAGCATATGCAGTCCGTCAACACAGACTTCATAACCTGCGTACATTATAGTAATGGCTTCCGTTGACTGCGTGGTCATGTACCTACTGACAGAAGTCTTGCCCTAACTAGCAGTGAGTTAGTTTATAATCAGGATGTATTGTAGATATAAATGAATTCAGATTTTGGGGTTCATTGTAGGGGCTCTTATCGTATCTAAAATTATAACTTAATACAATATTATACATAAACCTTTAGAATTCCACCAGCCCCCTTTATTCCCAAAATGGAAAACCGTAAAACAAAAATATCAACCATAACAATATCTTTTGGTTTGGCTAATATTATCAGACTACATAGAATTTGGCCTATTTTGTCTTCTCTCGCCAACTCCATAGGTATACTCGTACATGGCCAACTCGCCGATATCTTAACATTTGAGAAGACACTATTTGAGTATACTCACAGCAATGTTACTGAAGAGTGTCCCGTAAAGAAAGATGTAGGCCCTCGGATACTGCTCGCTCAGGTTATTCTTCGAGTAGAGGCCCCAGAAGATGACAGCAGCTGTCACCGCGAAAAATGAATACAGAGGCCGTAGCATTTCAAGGAACGGGTACATCTTGCCAGTACGGTTTTTATATGATCTGAAAATATACAAAATATATTAGTGATACAATATGGAAGCCAGATGCATCAGTATAAGACATAAGCACTACTCATGCTTATATTGTATACTGATGGGACATGGTAGGTCTTTCTTTATGGAAGTGGCCCTACCTTAGGATCACCATTATTCTACAGAAGTATCTGCGTACAGTGGGTACTGTAACATAACAAACCTTTGTGAAATGAATTTCTACTGGTTAGTAAGAAGTTTTATCGGATTTTGAATAGTTATATTTTTAAAATGTGGGTATAATGCGTTAGGGATTTGAAAATGAAAGAAGACTGCAGCTCAGATGTCAGCTGGGCTGGTCGGGCGGCTTTAAAGAAAATATAAGTGTATTAGCTTGTGGTAACTAGTTTTGCAATATAGATTTATTTGCAGCTAATATCTATATTTTAATACCCGTACGAAACCACGCCACTTTCCTGGAAAATCCTTACACAGCGTAAGCGAGTGTATCATAGTACATAATGGTTCGAATAATATTTGTAGAGAAAGAAAAATCTAAAACTATTAACAAAAATATAAATTAATATAAATACTAAAAAGTAAAAAAAAACAGGCAAGTACGAGTCAGACTCGCACACGCAGGGTTCCGTCTCGAATAAAATATTAAGATCGAGCAAAAAAAACACGTTTCTAGTAGGGGAGCCCAATTTAATTTTTTTAGTTTAATTTTATTATTTGTTAATATAGCGGCAACAGAAATACACATTCTCTGAAAATTTCAACTGTCTACTTATTACGGACCATGAGATACAGCCCGCTGACGGACAGACAGACGGACAGCGGAGGCTTAGTAATAGGGTCCCATTAGTAACCCTTCGGGTACGGAACCCTAAAAAGGAGTGTTTGTTAGTCAACTAAGCTGTTATAGCTAAATTTATTTCGATCAAAATTGTTTTAATATACTTGTAAATTAGTTGTAATATACGTAATTATTAGAATTATAATATTTATTGAATTAAATTAACTAACATAAAAAAAGAAGTAAAAATTACACTTACAAATAAACATTGTAAATGGCGACAGGCAACGTTGTCAACGGTCCCACGAGATGGATAAGAACTTCTAGTACATTGACTACGGTGTAATTACCGAACATGTACGCCTTGTAGTACCCTGGACCGTATACTCCTTCTATTACAAACAGTGCTGAAGAGAACTAGAAATGAAAAAGAAGAATTCACCTACACTGTTAAACGTTTAGTTACTATGAGTACTTACTAGATTTTTTTTATGGTATATTGGGCAAACGAGTAGACGGGTCACCTGATGGTTAATGACTACCGTCGCCCATGGGCACCTGTAACTCGAGAGTCACAAGTGCGTTGCCGCCCTTTAAGGTAGGAGTAGGAGAGGAGGGGGAAGAAGGGTGAGGGGGAGAGGGGAAGGACAGGAATAAGGGAGAGGGAAGGGTTAGAGCCTCCGGTAACCTCACTCACGCGGCGAAATGCAATGCAAGCATAGCTTCATTGCTGGTTTTCTGTGAGGCCGTGGTATCGAGCGGAGTCGAGCCGGCCCATACGTGCCGAAGCATGGCTCTCCCACACACAGATGGCGACTTAATCGTGGTGTTAGTGATCAGGTACCGTCACAGGTGGACTGACCGCGATATTTGCAATTCGATTGAAGCGTGGCGTGTCGGGGAAACAAAATGATATCGATAATAAAAACGTTTTCATAAAAAAATAAACCGACGAATGTAAGATGACAAAACTGAAAAGCGTAAAATAAATACAATTAGCTTTTAAAAGATTACGATGAATTAACGCGATCACGAAATAGATATATTACATGACTCTGCATCGCCTGACGTTTCGACCAGGTTGCACTGGCTGTGGTCACAGCCTGACTGGCTCAGTGGTGCACGCTATGCATAACTTTTACAGGGTACATGCATAACTTACTGGACATACATTATTAAACTTATTGAATCGGGCATACTTCAAATTGGTCCTATCCATGTTTGAAACAAAAATTTGCTTTTTCCTGTCTGTCTAGTCCTGAATTACTTATAAGATGCTGACGATAGCCACACACAGACGTCTATTGTATTAAGCCAAAAAAATCACGTTTTGGATCATAGGTAAAAATAGTTCCTTTAAAAAGTTATTTCTTATCACAAATACAATCCCACTAATATTATGAATGTGAAAGTTTGGACGGATGGATGGATGGATGGATGTTTGTTACTCTTTCACGCAAAAACCACTGAACCTATTACGGTGAAACTTGGTATCTAGATAGCTGGAGACCGGAAGGAGAAAAAAAGACAGGAAGTGCATAAAGACCAGCGTGCATGGAAAACGTGTTTAAATATCAGTCACAAATTACCAACCATAACATCGAGAAATATTGTCAACATACCCACATACTGACGTCGTATCCCCATGGTAGATACAATGTTCCTGTGCTGTATTTCTCCCAATGACTTACGTAGAAGTTAAACACCACACTGAGGACTATCAGAAAACCTCTGAAAATAATACAAAGGTTAATAACCTAGGTTACAAATTACAACAACAAGACAATAGGTAGGAGCGTAATAAAAATATGAATAGAATAATCCACGGCCACTAATTTAAACTAGGCCAATTGACCCAACTTTAAAGAGTGACTTTAATCTACTCATCTACAAGATTCTACTTTTATCTACTCATCTGCAAGAATCTACTTTTATCTACTCATCTACAAGAATCTACTTTTATCTACTCCTCTACGAGAATTTACTTTTATCTACTCATAAAACTCACGAGTAATCATAGCTCTTGTTTGATAATAGGAAAAGAAAATAATATAAATACCAACTTAATAAACATACTACTCCATATCTACATGTAATTATTTTAGTAGCGAAAGTTATAACCACACAATGGATAATCAAATTTGATTCCTAAGTTAATTTGGCTACGATAATATGAAAGCGGCTTATTATAATAATAGTTATCCTTAAGTGTTTGTTGACTCCCAGGGGGAACTCTATACTGATAGAGCGACGACACCTCTAGTGAACAGGGGTCATAGTCCCCTGGCGCCTGTCTTAAACTGACAAAAAACAAAGTTACCAAGGATTATGATCATTTGAACGTCATGATATATGAGTATAAGATACTTAAAATTAAAGGAGCAATTAGTAGAACAAGAAAGTGTCCTGGTTATCATCAATACATACAAATAAATAAAATTGAAGTGTCTGTTTGTAATGTCAAAATAATAGTTATTTTTTAAACTCATACATTTATTTGCACGACACCTATGCCTAAAAATCAGTTTTAAAAATGTTTGTCTGTCTGTCTGTCCGATTCCCACGGGACTTTTACTGGCAGATAGCTGGTCTTATAAGGAGTAACTTAGGCTACATTTATTTTTGAAACAGAATTAGGGTCCGCGCAAAATATATAAATATGTACACGCGTACTGCTGTATGTATGCGGGAACTGCTAGTAGAATATACAAAATGAAACCCTAGAGAGAAACTATCATTGGCATATATGAGAAGGTTTAAAATATCTATTTGAATTCCTTCCTTAAAAATCGTCATCGTATTGTTAGTCGTAAAGCAGATAACATTTGTAAGGTACGAAACAGCTGTACTGAAGATTTATCCTACTAATATAATAAACGTGCAAACGTGTAAAAGTTTGTGATGATGTATGGATGTTTGTTGCTCTTTCACGCAAAAACTACTGAACCGATTTCGATGAAACTTGGTATGTAGATAGCTGAAGACCTGGATTAACACATAGGCTACTTTTGATCAAGATATTCCAACCGCATCGGGACTTACGTGGCTGAAACCGTGAGGCGCAGCTAGCCTATAATATAAGTAACATAACATAGCTGAGGCTGTTTTCTTGTTTGTTTGTTTAAACGCGCTAATCTCAGGAAATACCAGTAGGATTAGAAAAATTGTTTTGTATCGGATAGAGTATTCATAAAGGCATTTTATAGGCTATGTAACATCACGCTATGACTCTTAGGAGCGGAGCAGTGACCATAAACGCGGATGAAACTGCGGGAAACGGTTAGTATCTACTATGGTGTGTAGCTTCAAGCAGGCGAACATCATTTGCTGCACGCATCTTATGAAGTCATGTTATAGAACAGCGATGGATATATTATATGGTCTTTTAATACTAGCATGTATTATGTCAGTAAAAGAACTGACGAATTATTACTATACTAATTAGTTTACATCTTCTTATCCATAATATGAGAAGTTCAGGATCCTTTTATTTATTATACTCTGAATTTTAAGACAACAGCTTTCGAGAGCTGAAGGCGTTCCTGTCGCATCTCGACACGTCGTCTAGCGAGCCCGAATTATCACACTAATACTTAGACAGGCTTAATACAAAAACAAGTCAAATAAATAATCGATCACATATCATCGATTCAGTTTGGGTAAATATTCATCCGATTATCCAATATCTAGATTATAAACAAATACGACCAAGTAATATCAATTCCTATCGCATTATTTACCTAAAGCAGCTTACAGAGAACTCCGGATCTCTTCCAAAAACTGATATCAAAGTGTAGGGAATTAGAAACACTATGTACGAATCCAATCCGTGGTCAAACAGTTCCCCCAGAGGTCCAGAGACACCGAGCCGTCGAGCTTGTTTCCCATCGAGCCCATCTGAAAATGTCAGACACTATTAATCGATCGCAAACCCGTGATGCCGATAAACACTTGTTTTGGGATTGTCTACATCCTATTTGTGTCGCAGTATGTGTATGTGTGATTTTAGTTAGTTGGATTTCAACACCCCTACTGAAAACGTCGGTGATGACGGCCTGTGATGGTTTCTAAACGTACAAAAAAAAAGAATTGGATCAAATCGGCAGTCCCTTCACACCGGTACTGGGTGAAGCTCGTACTCGCAATCAAAAGTGGTTTTACGTAATAGGGTAGGGTAACACTTAAGGCAACGTACAATCAAGTACCTTGTTTAACCTTCTACATTTGTCCAAACTCCTACAGATATCAATAACAACAATCTGAAAGACAAATTATTAAAACTGTATGAAGTTATCAGTCGTTTAGCTTTATCAAACGATGGACTATAATCTATATCGTCCTCGAGCAAAAACAGCATAAATATGTACTACGAACGACATAATACCGAGATTAATTTAAAACTCATTTTTTAAATGAATCATGTGTGTTACACCTTGCACTGGTGTGAAATGGAATTTGGGGCAATTGGATGCCAAGGACATGTTATTTATTATGCCATTGTATCACTGAATAAATTGATAACATAATGCTATGAAAAAAATAATCTATATCTCGACAAAGATATCAATCATTATAACCTGTTCGGGTGCTTGTTAATGACATATTCCTCTGAAATAGAAATTTGTAAAAATCAGAGCATTTAATTTCGACAACACCGAGCTCAATATAAGATAAGCCCTGTTCCCCTAATCTTATCATTTTTAGACAAGGTTACGGGTTTTAGAATCTTTAAATTGTTCTTAATTATATATATATATATATAAATATATATAATATATATATATATATATATATATAAATCTTTAATTTGTTTAAATCTAGGTTAGTTTTCCCCGCAATTCCTACGGACCCTGGACTCTACCAGATCTTAATTATATTATCGTTAAGGTGGTCATAATTTTTTTTTCACCGGGGCTACTGGTGTTGTGGTATGTCGGAATCGAACCGAAAACCACATGGTGTTGCGTCACAAGTGAGTCTATTGCAAAGGACTCGGGTATACCCTA
The DNA here is from genome assembly GCA_963859945.1 of Euplagia quadripunctaria. Classification (NCBI taxonomy): domain Eukaryota; kingdom Metazoa; phylum Arthropoda; class Insecta; order Lepidoptera; family Erebidae; genus Euplagia; species Euplagia quadripunctaria. The sequence goes on from OY982581.1 coordinate 11,734,980, forward strand.
GGAAGGAAGTCCCTGAGACATAAAATATATTATGGTCTGAAACGTAGGTATTTCATGCGATCATTTATCATCGCCTTCTATATAAAATAATTAATTGTAATTATTAAATATATAATTAATATACTGGCCTCTCCAATATTATATATATAATTAGAGAAGAATAAGCTTTAATAATTCTACTTTTTTTTTAATAAACGTTCTGGTTACACTCTATTCTTTTTTGTCGCTCTCGTTTTATAACAATTATACCAGATTATAAATGTATAGATAACATACCCACCTAAATTATACGCAAAAAATATAAAAACTCCACAAGTTACGAAAACCCAGTTGGGTATTTCATTGGGATAAATCTTGGATCCATGTCTTCCCCCTGCTGCGTAAAACTCATAATCATATACAGAGAGCAATGTAACTGCCATCAGCATGAACACAAAACCCGCGAATGTGATCACATTTGGTGCTATTGATTTTGGTATACTCTGTAAAAAAGTACAGATTATGTGCTTAAAAATACAGAAATAACAGTAAAAACTTCATGTTAAAACAGTGAAATATTTGTTTGATGGCCTGAGGTCAGTAGAAAAGTTAGCGGACTAATGCCCGGTTCCTATAATCAAGAAATGTTTATTACGGACGGTAAAATTTTCGTTTTGAAAATTCAACGAAATTTTACCGTCCGTAAGTAAAACGATTCGTTTCTTGATTATAGGAACCGGGCATTAAGGGACCGTGTCAACCAGCCATCTTGTTGCAGTAAATTTTTAATAAACAAAATTGTTTATATTTAACAGGCTTTATTAATTTCACTTATAACTAACTTATGCCACATATATCACATGATATATGCTATATTATAAGTATATTATGATTCTTTAAAAATTAAAATATCTCCAATATCAGCACTACACACCAAAACTACCTATGATTTCATCTATTTATTGTCGATTTGTCCATCCAAAGGTTGCCTGGAAGAAATTGCTTTCAGTGATAAGGCCGCCCTTTGTACATATTCACCTGATATATTTCTTGTTAAAACATTTTTGTTGGTGTACAATAAAGTTTATTTCTATTCTATTCTATTCTATTATACCGCGTTCCTGTATTCAGGAAACGAGTTGTTTTGATTACGGACGGTAAAGTTTTTATTGCAAATTCAAAGAAATTTTCCCGTCCGTAAGCAAAACGAATCGTTTCTTGATTATAGGAACGCTGCATTAAAAGAAATCTTGGAAGTAAATTTTAACCTACTTCTAACTGTCGTATCGAAATGAAACTTTGTATGTATGTTTGGCCGGGAGCTGATCTGATGATGGAGCCAGGAGGTAGACAGTAGAACTCTTCAGTCTCTACTAGTAAGCCCCTCGAATTGGGGCTCATATGATTCGTTTTGCTGGTCCAATAGATTGGGCTTGGTAACGATGTTTGAATGATGAAGTCAGGATGTCGATAATGGAACTCTTTTTACAAGCTTTTATTTAACTTGCATGTTTGTATGTATGTATGTGTGTTCGGCACGAATCTTGGAAGCTAAATTAGAACCACTTCCCGATGTCCGGTTGGGCTCAAATTTGGTGTATATGTATCTTCGGTGACATTACAATAATATGGTACCAGGGAGATGTTCTGATGATGGAGCCGTAAGACGGCCATATTAACTTCTTAACTAAACAAGATAAACACATCGAGTTTGGACTCGATTGATTCGTCTTGAGGAGTACTTTTTTAAACATCAAATCTACACTAAAATAAAACTTAGTTTGTATAAAAGCTTGTTTTAAAAAAAAATAACAATTAATTTATTTATTTTTTAATTCGGTTTCCATTAACCGTATTCTTTTAGTATTAATAAACTATAATTATTAATTTAGGTATATATAAATTCGAAAAGAATTGTAGTTGTTAATATACCGGTATTATATGCAATTGATAAGAGAGTTAACACATTCAATCTAAATTAAATATTTAAGTACGATACGTAGGTTAGCAATAATTTCACAGTAGACCATACATAAATACAGGCTGCGTTTGATTCTCTTTACAAAAATAATCTACCTTCTGCTTTGGTATGATATGGTAATACGAAACCTCAAACCCCATAATGCGACTTCGTAAGTTTTGATGAAACATGTTTGTATACGTATATCTCACATATATCTACCCTCGAAAATACAACCACTTTCAGCAGGAAGGCGGCTCTAAACTCCCCTATCACTTTTAGACTACATAATTTGCCTTCACCAATGTTAATAATGGAGGCGGTTTCCGGCTCCGCTTGGTCAGGCGGAAGACGTGGTGTTGCCAGTGAGCAGAAATGATCAACTCCCAATTTATATTTTTATTTAATTTTTGTATTTAGTTTAGTTCTACATTTTATATTCTTGTTTTTAGTTTATTTAATTTCTAATTCTATTTTTTTTATTGTTCTTATTAAAATTTAAGTAATTGTGTACCACAATGTGCCAACAATAAATCTTTTCTTTCTTTCTAATTTCTAAATTGCACCAAAATTACATAAATAATCTAGTGATAGATAAGTAGAAATCGTTTGAAATACATAAGCTCCTTTTTTCCTGAAGTCGGTTAAAAATAAATGTACCTATGCGAAGCATTATTATCGAAATTAGTGCGGTAACAGGCTAACAATAAGAATGCGTCTTATAAAGCATAGTGTTACTTACCTTGACTAATGTGTTCCATGTTGGGTGCGTCACATACTTGCCTAATGGACTTGTGTCTATGGCGCTGTACTAGAATCAAACAAAATATGTAAGTTATTTCAAGTTATTCACTATTTATAAACCGAACTTATTGGAACAATATATTAAAACACATTTGATCTACATTTAATAATGCCTTCTGAAAATAGTTGTAGACTAACTTAATACACTTTATGTTTGTTCTAAATTAATTTTAATACAATGTCCGTTACTAACAAAACTCGCTACATATTTCCTTCCTGTCTCCGAACTGCGTAAATCCTTAATCGGACTGTCTGCATTTACCTACCGACTTGCCCTCTGATTTGTATGTCCTGATTTATATTCTCCCAACCTGGGTTTTGGAAACTTGGGAGCTGGCCAACTTAATTTAATTTCATTCCCTTTCTCGTATTCACACTGAAAAATTTTACGGCCTAACAGAAAACCGGCAGTGAAGCAATGTTTGCATTGCATTTCGCCGCGTGAGTGAGGTTACCGGAGGCCCTAATCCTTCCCTCTCCTTTAACCCGTCCTTCCCCTCTCCCCTCTTCCCACTCTGCCCCCCCTCCCCCTCTTCTCCTACTCCCACCTTAAAGGGCGGCAACGCACTTGTGACTCTCGAATTACAGGTGCCCATGGGCGGTGGTAGTCATTTACCATCAGGTGGCCGTTTTGCTCGTTTGCCCCCTATACCATAAAAAAAAAGATGTACCCAGGAAAATTCTAACAAACACACTGGTTAATTCTGAAGTGTCAACAGGATTCTATTGTGATAGATCGTGTAATAAACCTACCGGGGAAATCATGTTAAAAAAGACGCACCAAGTGCACTACCTCACAGGTGGAGTGGAAACGTGTACATACATATTATGCAGAGTACGACTTTTTCAACTTTTGTGGAATAACTATATCTCAGAAATGGTAATTCTTAGGAGTAAAATCTTTAGAATCGTTGTGACTTGACATTCGATTAAACGAAAAACTAATACTGTTACTACGAAAATTCGTCAATGTCAACGTAGTGTCATTTTTGTGCACTTGCGCATTAAAATTCGTTGGTTAATTAATTTATGTTAATTATTTAACACATCTGTGTTAATTTGACCATTAAGTTTCATATAAATTTTCTAAAATTAAATTTATTAACATTAGTAAATTATATGTGTTGATTTTACTTTTTATTTCTCATTATCTCGTAGCCTACTTTTCTGAAGTTTCACTTCTGCCGTGTGTCACTTTTTTTGCCAGCAAAATGAAAAAAGACATATTTACGAACTTTGACCTTGATTTTTCACATTTCATTTATTTCATTTCATTTTCAGTTGCACGCGAATTTTTGCAAGCTTATCCCTATTATTCGGGCTCCTGATCGGACTAGTACATTGTCATTAAATAATATAGAACAACATTGTAGACCGACTTCTGACATGTAAATGCGAATGCTTATTATTATTATTAAGTAATAACTAAGGAACGGAGTATATTTAAAGCGACCTAGCTTAACTTTGTAAAATGTACAACTATTTATTTTTCACACAAATAGTACCAGGCTCTCAGTAACGATTGGAGTTAACAATAAAATCACAGATTCCAAGTTCCTTTTGACAATATATTTCAAGGTTAACATTAATATGTAACATTTGTATGTTTATATCCTACTAATAATATAAACGTGAAAGTTACGCAAAAACTACTAAACCGATTGCGATGAAACTTGGTATGTCGATAGTTAGAGACCTGGATTAACACATAGGTTACTTTTTATTCCGATATCCCCACGGCACCGGGACTTATGCGGATGAAACAGCGGGGCGCAGTTAGTTTATAATAAATATGCTCAATATCTATTAAATAGATATGATTTGTTATTTTAACTTGTATCTAAGATTGACAACTAGAATCTTAACAATCTTTAACATCAATTGGAATAAAAAATAAATCCAAAATTCTGTTACCTTATATTTATTCAATCCTTTTAGTTGGTCCTTCGTCAAATACTTATAATCAAACATTTTATACACTCACTTATGCACTGCACTGAACTGCTGACACTAAACTGAGAAAACAACAAGCGTACTAATTAACTACGGGAGCTGTAACCTTAAAGGTCAACCACACAAAACCTAATTATTTATTTAAAACAGATTACGTATGTACTGTCTCTGTCTTTAAAAACAGAGCGACTGACCATACAAAATAATATATATAAATAAAATATATAAGTAACTCAAATATAATTAGTTATTTAAATTTTTTATTATAATTCAAATATGTTCTACACGAATATGCAAATTACAAGATAATTACTTATATTTTTTGTCTATTCGTTACATTGATCGACCTTCAAGATACTCGTAGAACAAACTTTAATATTTCTAGTAAAATAACAACAACAACATTGAATGAGAAACCGATAATAATTAGCTGAGTTTGTTGATTTTTCGATTGGATTTAATGGTACTAGGAGATTATAATGAGGTGGTAGTTAAAATATACCTATATGAATGTCTATTTCTGCTTATCAATAAATTATTCAATTGTTTATGGCTTCAAAGTATAAACAACTGTTGTAGTGTGTTTAAACTTTATTTATGTACTGTTTTGATAATGCAGCCGTATCTCGATCATTTAACTACAATGTCAAGTATGGAGAGTGTAGGTATATTTATGAATGTCTATTTAATTTAAACTTGTATTGCTAAGTATTTTAAATCACCGTCATAAAGCAATAAAGTTGGGATTAAACAATAGATTTTTTATTTATAAGCAGCAGAGTAGTCGAAAACATCGTCTTCTTACCATTTTCCCGAATTTATTTGGGGTCGGTGCAATGTTTTCTCGTCTTCCATAGTTCCATAGTTATGTTAGAGTAATAGGTTTTCGTGGTATGGACATGTGATGTGGAGGGATGAGCAGAATATGGTGAAAATAGTTTTATGTATGGAATTTTTTAAGTGAAAACTTCTTTAGGCACATTAGGCACTTTTGGTATGGGGAAATAGCACTGAACTCGCGAGATCGTCACGCTCAGATGCTTATATACCACTGCGTGTGTGAAAACTTCTTTAGGCACGTTAGGCACGTTTGGTATAGGGAAAAAACACTGAACTCGCGTGACCGTCACGCTCAGATGCACATATACCACTGTGTGTGAAAACTTCTTTAGAAACGATGGGCACTTTTGGTATGGGGGAAAAGCACTGAATTTTTTTTTATTGGGTAAAGGAATGCGTTGGAATGGAATGGAATGCGTGCGAATAGGCGTTTGTCTTCCAACTCATCTGATGGAAAGTGATAATGAAGACGAAGATGGTATACGCCTATCCAAGAGAAACCTATAGTTGACGGGTACAATAGTAGTAGTAAAAGACGAGTAAACGAAAGATGGATGGAATGCGTGAAAGAGGATATGGCTAGAAAGGAAGTAAGCAGTGAATTGGCGAATGGCAGAGAGACCCCAAATCAAATTCGGAAAATTCGGTAGGCAGATAATAATGAGTATAAATCAATTATTTTAAGCCACTTTGGATTTCTAATTTATTAAAAAATAATAGTAGTAAAGTAAAAGTATAATAGCGATATATTTTATTAAGTATTAGTATTTGGTAAGTAATTTAAACAAGAGTCTAGACCGGCGTTGCGTATATTACATTGTGATTGTTGTGGGCAGGCATATTATTTTACAAGTATATTTTTATTTTGTATATTCAATCTGTCAATCACCAGTAGTTTTTGCTCTAGTGCTTAATTCCTGTGACATTCAGGATTTCTATGCGCCAACCATCTATCACGAACATAACTTTCATAGCGCGTTCCTATAATCAAGAAACGATTCGTTTTCTTACGGACGGTAAAATTTCGTTGAATTATCAATGAAAATTTTACCGTCCGTAAGCAAAACGAATCGTTTCTTGATTATAGGAACGCGGCATAAATCGATACAAATATTATAAAACTGAAAAGATTTTTTGTTTGTTTGGTTAAACGCCTTAGTCTCTCAAACTACCAGTCAGATTTGAATAATTCTTTTAGTATTGGATAGAGTATGTATAGGGGAAGGGTATAGGTTATTTAACATCACGCTACGACCCTTAGGGACTGAACAGTGACCATAAACGCAGGTGAAACTGCAGAAAACGGCTATCGGACTTATAAATTATGTACGAACGCACGAACGTAGTAACGTGAATTTTGGAATATTTACAGATTATACGTGTATATAGAAGAAGTGCAGAAAGCTAAAATTTTCAAACAATATGTCTTACAACTTTAAAAATTACGTGAAAACGGCTTAATGAAATTATCCAGTATATGTGGTTCCGTATCATGGTAAGTAAGTCTATACAATGGCAGCTCAAGTTATACTGACGAAAAAAGGGGTATAAGGGGTTGAAAGGTGGGGATGAAAAGTTGTATGGAAGTATGGTCATATTTAGAGCTAGAAGCTTGAAACTTATTTTTTAGGCTGTTGAACGAAGTCGCGGGCACACCTAGTTTTAAATACTCAAAAAAATATATATAAATAAAAGTGACAGCTGGTCAACAACTCCAAGTAATCCATATTATCCATACATACATCTTTATATATACCTAAAAATTTCGTGTCACTTTGTCCGTGATGAACTCCTAAACTAATGAACCGATTTTAATTCACACTGTGTACAGTTTAGTCCAACTTCAGAGATACGATAGTTTTTTTCTCAATTTATAGTCACAATATTTTTTATTGCAAAATACTTAGTACCAGCAACGTGGTTTGGGAGCTAGTATACTATGTAGAAACAACGAATAGTAAAAGATTTATGTAAAAACACCAATCACTAGCATGAACAAAATCCATAAAAAAATTTACTTGTATATCACTTGATTTTATTTCTTTTAGTCACACTATCTACATACTGTAATATAAAATCGTTACAATATGTGCGCTAACCTACTTACTGGCACAGTAACTGATAATGTTGTACCGCTATAGTAACACTTAGCTAGAGGATATATAGATATAAGTCCTATCATTGGTGGCAATTCGAAGATTAGATACGACCATTTTTATTTGTTAAAGTTTTTTACTCAAAATATCTCTCCTGTATGATCCACAACCAAATATAATCACTGCATATTATAAAACAAAGTCCCCCGCCGCGTCTATCTGTCTGTCTATCTGTCTGTTCACGATAAACTGAAAAACTACTTAACGGATTTTCATGCGGTTTTCACTAATCGACAGAGTGATTCATGAGGAAGGTTTTGGTATATAATTTGTACCCGTGCGAAGCCGGGGCGGGTTGCTAGTAATAATTAAAAACATGTTTGTATAATTATTGCTGTCGCCACATCAAACACTCGTATTAATTTTATTAAAAAGTTTGCCCCTTCTAAAAGGGAACGAGGAAGCTGACTGTATAGCTAAATTAGCAGCAGTAGATGGTTAATTAATTTCAAGTTAATTAACTAAGTACCGGATTATTTTGAATTTGTACCTAAATTTAAATCACTTTGTTTTGAGGAGTGGTAAAAAGTGATCATCATCGTAGGTAGTGCGTCGAATTTTATTTTAGGAATGGTCTAAGGGAAGTTGATTTTTATTGCAACCTCCGGTAGGTTTTCGTGGTAACATTAGGTACAATAAATTGTGCTCAGTTGTACACTCCTAAGATATAGCACAGACAAGATAAGATTTTGTAATTTATATCAAATCAATCCATCAATCAATCAGCCTATCATAGTCCACTGCTGGACATAGGCCTCTCCCAATGTGCGCCACAACATCCGGTCCTCCGCCTTCCGCATCCAGTCCATCCCTGCTACTTTCTTCAGATCGTCGATCCATCTGGCTGGGGGGCGTCTTACCTTCCGTTTACCAATTCCCGGTCTCCACTCTAGGACCCGTCTGCTCCAACCGCCATCGGTCCTTCGGCATTGGTTTTTTGTCGGATAATCTCATTGCGAAATTTATCCTTCAAAGAGACTCCAAGCATAGCTCGCTCCATAGCCCGCTGCGTGACTTTTAATCTGTGGATTAGCCCCACCGTTAGTGTCCACGTCTCGGTACCGTATGTCATAATTTATATCAAAAGTGAAGGTAATTTATTTTTTACGATTAAACAAAATATACCTTTTTTTATATTGTCAGGTACAGTCAGAATCAGTCAGACTTGAAGGTAGTTGGTTATTCTAATATGTAGGTACTACATAGATCCTATGAAGAATAGGCAAAAAACTTCAAGGACAATAATTTTCAACATGTCTCCGAGTGATTATAGTGTTTTCCACCAAGCCGGAAGTTAAATAATTGCCTATTATTATCATCAAAGGTATACATAATACATCACCATATTCAAGAAAGGCTATCTATTGGAAAAAAAATTGTACAAATAGAACCAGTAGATCCTGAGATTACGACGTTCTAACAAACAAACAAAATATTCAGTTTAATAATATTCGTGAAGATTAATTCTTATCACAATAAATATCTGTTATTGGTAACACAAGTCTCGCTTCACAAATTATAATCGTACTGATACTGTTCATTTATCAGTAAAGAATGCTCGCATTATTAGCGAACCGATAATTTAACAATGTGACCTAACTTCGATAGCCATGTTATGTTTATATACAGGGTGTATTTAAAAAAGGTACACTTACTTAAATCACTCAAAGGGCGTTACTCTATCATGCAGTAACAATAAGAATTTTTGAAAAAAAAACTATCCGTTTACAAGTTATGACCGTTTGAATTTCCAGATATTTTTGCCTCCGTTTTTCATAAAAGTAGGTGGAATGTGTAAAGTTAAATGATGAAATTTGGAAAAGATATAGGTATAGGCCTGGAATAGCGTATAGGCTACTTTTTATCCCGGAAGGATAGATTTCACCAAAAATTCCAAACAAACGAAGTCGCGGGCAACAGTTGGTACTACAGTAGCTTAATAAATAATTTTGATGCAAGTTATTTGTAAAATACCTATGTTTTTATTTTAAAATATCTTAATGCATTAAATATTTGAATATGTAGTAACTCGCCCATTCAAACAAGTTTCCTTTAGTCATATTTAGTACTAAGTCAACGTCTGTCTTTTACTTCCCTTTTTTCCTACTCAATAAATAGTCAAGTTTCTGCCAGAGCGTTTGCTCTCAGTACAATACAACTGCTACTTCACAGCACCCTAACCACGTGTCTCATTTAGCTACACAGGCAAGCTATTCGTTAATAAAAATTAACCCAGTCGTTTAATACCGAGCTAATTGATGCATTGAAGTGGAAGCTGCATTAATTCTCGCCTATAACAGAGGCTACGACTGCCTGCACCGAATTGTAGCGGAGATGAGAAGTAATAAATAAACTCTTTAGATTAGTGACATAATTTTTTTCAGACCAGGCGATCATACTTGATAGGTATGCTGCTGGCGCGAAAGGTAGATCCTTTCACACAAACAAACAAAGAAAGAAAACTAAAAATCGGTGAAAGAAGGACTAAAACAAAATAGGAGTCGATTTACTGGTGGTAAAAGGAATGTAGATGTTACCGCTTGTTACCCCGTAACTGTATATATAGACCTCTTTAAGGCACCCTTGGGACCATACTTCCATCAGAATGATCATAAAAAGTTGTCACGTTCTCCTAAGGATACGAGTAATACAGTACCCATCTCCATTCTGCCTTGCTATAGACATATACGGGTAGATAATTAACGCGATCACGAAATAGGCATTCCATACCTCTGAATGCCTGACGTTACGACCAGGTTGCTCTGGCCGTGGTCACAGGCTGACTACCAGTCAATACCTATTTCGTGATCGCGTTAATTCCCGTATCCCACTAATATTATAAATGTGAAAGTTTAGATGGATGGATGGATGGATGAATGTTTGTTAGATACTCTTTCACGCAAAAACCACTGAACCGATTGCGATGAAACTTGGTATGTAGATAGCTGGAGACCTGGATTAACGCATAGGCTACTTTTTATACCGATATTCTCACGGGATTGCGACTTACGCGGGCGCTGCTAGTATGTACATAATTATATCATGGAACGCGAAAGTTTAAGTTGCTTTGGACAATTATTCTGACTCGACGCGTACATTCACGTAAAGAACTATCTCCTGATATCACCTGTGTTCTTATAAGGGTGAGATAGATTGATAGTTTTTTATACGTTGTACAAATCGCTTTTCAATCGAAAGCAACTTCAATCGACTGATCCTTAATTTATAGTAGGTAATGGCTGGTGATCGCGACTTCGTCTCCGTAGAAAGTCTCCTCTATAATCTTTTGATACAAAATGTAAGGTGCAAGGGCATAAAAATTGCTGAACCAATTTTTATGTATTTTTTAACAGACAAACAGATGGACACAGTTACTTTCGCATTTATATTTTTTTTTTATAAACTTCACACATCTCACACACGGCCGTCTGATCCCAAACTAGACAGCCTGTACTATGGTAACCAGACTGCTGATAAATATACATATATATTTCTAAATACATTCATATTATAGATAAATTACACCCAGAAACAGAACAAATGATCATGCGGATCACACCATTATTTGTCCTGGGTGGGAATCGAACCCACGACCTCTGACTCAACTAGACCAACAGGCCAGTCAAGTGTGAGATGTATTATGTACATTAACATAAAAAGGTTCGGCAACCTTTATGTAATATTATTGTTGCATTATAAAGAGAAATACATACATCATTATACTTGCCAATTAAAACTTTTCGTCATCCTTACAAAAATATCTAAACTCTCCGCTTGTGAAAACCCTACGGTCATACCATGCTTTATGAGCAGTATGTTCATTTGCGAACACACGGAGCAGATACAGAACAGTACAATGAATCATGAATGCAGACGTGCTAATTGTTACTTATTTATGATGTCCTGGTAGCCTCTAATCCATTCGTAATTATAATTACACATTTTATTTATATATACTATTAGATAGCTTAGTAATTTCGTAATTCATTTTAGTGTTTTGTTTATTTATTTATAACATAAATCAAGCATTTTTTTCATTATAATTTGAAATGTCACTGTGAAGACTTTCCGTACCCATGATAGGTCAACATTAGTATAATTTTTTTAATTTCTAATACATATTTTTCACAAATGTTAAATTTCTACTCTTCTTTTACATACAAATTTTAAGTATTCCTAATTTCACAATCCTTTGTCCGCCAAATTTGCTTAAAAAGGGATACAAAGAATTCTTTCTCCCCACGTGTTAATTCGTGTTCATTTAGATACTTTTGATGATCAATTAAAAAGTGTTTATTGCATTTCATCCACGTTACTAAGAAGAATCCTAAAGTTTTTTTGGAAAAGTTAAAATTATATAAAATCGTAAAATAGTAATGATAGTTAATTTAAAATTGGGGATCTTCTGCAGGCACTACAGACAAAAGTTATATTACACTCTTATCTACTAGTATCATTAAAAGATGTATGTAGTGTGGTATAAAATATACAGGTGTATGTATAGTATGTATACATACACCTGTATTTTTACTACATTAATCTAAACAAGCTCTAAGTTAACAGCTTTACAAATTGCAAAACAATAGCGTACAATTGGTCTATGTAGGTATATATATATAGTATGCAGTGCACTCCCTCAATTTGCACAGTTAGTGCAGCTAGGTTATTAGTGCAATGGCCACTTAGCCGAATAAGACACCAGACGGATTGCCTTACTTACTCACTGAATTATGCCGTCTCGTCTGGCTCTTAGGTCACGGCACGAATTTGTAGAAATGCATTAGTCTCTTCACTACTTCAAGAGTTATACTGGAGTTTGATAAATACAAAGGTGTCTTAAACGACAGCCAGAGCCAATGCGTTAAGAAGTAATGCATTTACAGCGGCTACTTCTGACCACCCACTTTCCCAATCGCTGACCGATTAATTCTAGCACAGTATACTCTGCGTGCCTCCGCCTTAACCTCTGGATATTTCTAAAGATCCTTATAGGTGTTCTCGGTGACTGATTGGCCAGAGAAGATCAGGTCACTATATTTATAGTCAGTGGGGTTTAAACCCTGACAGAATTAAATAAGACTGAGGCAGTTTCCCTAGTTTTCGATTCTAGCTGTAATTACCTGTCTGTGACCTACGTACAATATCCCACTCGAAGTGTTGGCGGCTAAAAGTCTTCAAATAGTTACGAGGGACACTCGGTAAGGTTTGTGAAGCCTAAAAAAGTCTAGTGGTTAGTGATTCGACTGCTAAGCCATAGGTCGTGGGTTCGATTCCCTACCAGAACAAATAATTGTGTGATGAGCGCGATTATTTGTTATGTGCAATTTATCTATAATATGTATGTGTTTAGTAACATACATATAAGTATGTTTATCAGCAGTCTGGTTGGCCGTGAGAGAGGTGTCTCGACTTATTATTATTATTTTGTTTATCTCCCTTAAAAAAGGGGCTATAATAGTCTAATTACACGGGCGATAGCCAAGTGCAATCAGGATTAAAGTGATGATGTATCTAATAATCTTCAATATGTAGTGAATCTATACCTCATAGCCGCACCAATATAAGCCAGTGTTCACCAACGTCTCGCATGCTTACTCTGGCCAACTTCATTCGAGCCGAGATTGATATCTTTGTGGGTTCCGTATCCTCAGTAAGGTCTAAACTCAGAGTCCTGATTAAATGATTAATCTTTTAAATTAAATTGGGTTAAATAAATTAGGTATAATGTAAGTTTTCTTTTTTCTATATTTTGTTGTATTCCTTGGTTAATTTTAGTAAGTAAATAGGTATGTCTTACTGTTATATGCAGGATAGATTCACATCTAGTAGATGTCAATCAAACATGAAGTATTTTTTCATGTACCTGCTGCTATTGAGATTGTACATCAGTTTTGTGAATTAAATAAAAATAAAAAAAATCTCTTTATACGTGATTCGTCAATTTTCCTTGATGAAATTTTTAATTTCTGACACGTTTTCTTCCCTAACAGCCGTCAAAGGGCCACCACGTCTTTTTTCATCAGCCAAACTTTGCCGACCTTGAGTCCATCAAACGGTTTTTCAGGTTTTAGGCTACATTTAAAATCGTGAAATATCATCGCGCTAAATTCTTCTCGAGATAGATCCATTTTTTATGAGACATGATAAATAAATTTGGTTCATTATAAAATGTGAACGGCAACTTTTGTATTTTTTATCGTAAATGATAATATTTTTTAAATAAACTATAATGTGTTCCATACATAAAACTCTTTTCGCAAAACTTTCTGAGTGGACTGATTGCTGATGATAATTATGAATCCTTTTCTTTTCAAAAAAGCTTTTTAACTGCAACGTGGGTAACACATGATTAGTATTCATGTTAAGCCTCGAACTAAGCTGAAAGTGTTAGAAGTGGATTCGTATTTGTAGTGTACCTACCTACTGCGTGGGATTCGAACCCCTAACATCTCGATCGCATGAATGGCGAATGTATGAAATAAATGCATAGTATAAAAAAAAAACTTTTTAATAAAAAAATCAACCGCCAAAAAGAACTAAAATAAAGCAAAAAATAAATAAACCTTTAAGTCTTGAGTTTTGAGCTTATTTAAATAAACTATCAAATTTTTATAAACTTATTTTAAATCGGCGCCAAATGATAAAGTAATTAATTACCTACGTAGAGCCTTCTCCATTTCTAAGTACATACTTATAAAATTTAGATAATTAATCAGTTTGTTGTTTGGCCGGTTTCATTTTTTGTTAAAAAGATTTTTATTTTGTGATTTTTTTCATCATCAGCTCAGCTACATGATGTGATGATTTCTAAACGCAAATACTTGATAAAGAAACGAAAAGTAAACAGAAACACTACTTGTTCCTACAATTTTCGAGGGTTTCTCTCAATTTTATCAGGATCCCATCATCAGATCCTGACTTCCTTAATATGGGACCACCCTTGAGGTATAGCCTATCTAATAAAAAAAGAATCATCAAAACCGGTTCATAAATAACGGAGTAAGGAGTGAACATACATGAAAAAATATATATACATAAACATACGGTTGAATTCAGAACCTCCTTTTTTTCGTCGGTTAAAAATGATTATTATCACAAGTAGCAACGCTAAGACGTCTCTACTGGCGGTAAGTGTCTTAGGTTACAATTCAGAAACCCAGCTTAAATCATTTTATACTTTTTCAAACATAAACAGACGCTGCATCGGTGATATGTTTTATATCATTCCGCGACTCATTTTACAAGCAGTTTATTTCGAAATCAACTCAGACAGGATACACCCTTAATTATTTCAAAGACACCCTATTCGAAATTACGAGTAATTTTGTCGAAAATAGTGGGCACGCGCCTCCCAACGCAGACATTATGGCGCGGTTCGTATTTCAAATTACGCGCCGGTGTCGGGTAGCGCCCTCGTGTCGTCATAGCAACGCACAGGTGTCGTATCGATCTCCCGCCAACTCATGAACGCCTGGTAACTTCGGGAAAAGTATTGATAGCTTTGCTTGTTTTACCTTCTTTATGCTGTGAAGGAGATATAGATAGATTATATTATGATACGCGATACACACATTAAAAACAAAAAAATACGATATTACCTTCTTGAATAATTTTTGTTTCTAATCTAAACGTCTTTAGTCGCCTAATACAATAAAATTGAGAAACACTGTTAAAGTGTCAATAAGTTTTAATTCATCGACAAGATGTCGTTTAAGAAAAAGATGAAAAAGACAACGAAATCTTGTCCTACTTCTATAATATCACATACATAAAATAGTTTTATTAAAATTTAACATTTTATTATTGACTTGATTAATTTTATTGACAACTCTGCTTAAAAATTGAAAATAAAACTCTTAGTTGAGGCTCATTTATTTTTAATTAACAGTTAAAAATAACATCGTTTTTTTAAATTGAATCATCACCACACCCTTGTTAATGTGAACATTTTAGGTACCAATTGGCAATTATTAATGGACATATTATAGATTTAGATTAAAGTACGTTTTAGGGATTGATCAATATGCCGCTATCAACAATTAGTAGGGTAATTTCTGTAGAGGTTAGGATTCGAACAAAAGTAAGAAGCAAATGATCAAAATACAAAACAACTGCAGATACAGCGCAACACTAACGCATTCAACACTCGCTCCGTAAATTCAACTAAACTAGCTAAACATTAGTTTAAATTAAAACGGTAAAGGCCGTTTTCATTTGCATTGCACGTGATCGTCTGTGGCCACGTCTAGTCGCCTCATCAAGCTGGACTGAGCGATTAATTTGGGGAATGAACCGACTTAAGGCACAAGCGGTAGCGGCTATGTAAGGACTTTTAAATGCTTAAAAAAACCTTGTAAGCCTTTTCCAATTCTATGTTTGCAATAATTCTTACAAAAAGTATTATACGTACGTTTTAAGTCAAGTTAATGGCGTATGGAAGTTATTAGAAAGGTTTTAGAAGAAGTCTAAATACCTTTCCTTTTTTGCATTTTTTGTATTACTAGTCAGCCGTCTACACTTACATTACCTAGCCTATTAATAACTAGAATTATTGTTGTTTGAATAGTTGCTTTGAATGCGAGAATATTAAATTTTCAAATACTACCTATTAAATAAATAAGAGAATATCGCAGTAACTTAATACTTTTAATATTTTAATAGAAAAACAACAACAGCTACAATTTCAGCTTTGTCCAGATAGACTTTTCAAGCATGTCTTTGAAGCCTTTACTGTCATCGGCACCTCTCATCACATAGGCCATACCACAGCCATTAGCGCGTCGGGCCGGATGGTCGCAGTCTCACACCTATTTACACAGCTTCCTCTTATGCGCTGTGCTCCTAGTACTCCAACATATCTATATGCGATACTTAGTAACGATTGCTCATTCTGATGACAAATATTTTGGTGATATCATCAAGTAGTCCGCAATGATTCATGTTTGCGTTTCAGCGGTTCATCAATCAAATAGATAATAACTCAAAATTATGCTTTTATTGTACTAGTTTTAAATTAAAAAGTATACAAACACTACGTTACATATTATATTTATTATTACACCAGACTCTGCAATTCCTCCTAATAGACACAAGAAAAAAAAACGGAAATAAATAGTTCGAAGGTGTCATTTTATTTATGTACACTAATTGGTTAAATATAAATTGGTTTGTCATTATAAAAAATCGATGGCATAACACTAAAACTGCTGTCTTCAATATCTTTATTTCCGGGAGGAACCATGACTGACTAAAAATCCCAGCAACTCCCAAGCCCTCTTGAGAAAAGCGCATGGCATCATCTGATGCAGGCTCTTCTGTTTTTTTTAATGGTGATTCTATACATCCCTAGGCTATATTTAATAATACCCCTTTTCTTCTCAAACCGCTCCCGATTTTATTAATTGCCGATCCGGGCTTCGGGTTGGCCGGGTAGAGGACGATGCCAGACCAAGCCAAACCGACATGAATATTTTCATTTATCGATTTTAGTAATCTTTGTGCGGACAGTATCGAGGTTACGACAGTTACTAAACGTCCCAATATCAATCGATCCAACAACGTCCAGTTCCGGAGTCACTACCATATGATAAGGATAAAGATCCAAGAAATATTGTGAGGTCCATAGAACCATAGAACCTAACAGTGATTCACAGCGGAGCAAAGGGTGCTTCATAGATTGCAAGTCTCAGGAGAAATATACTCCCTTATGTGGGTTCTACAGATTGTGAAATGGGTTGTTTTTGAGGAATAATTTGAGATTATGTTAATTATTAATTTGTAATACAATATCGTCGCTTTACACCTACAAGATAAGATATTGTATCGGTTACACGTTTATTGATATCACCTGCTAGACATGTAAGTAATAATAAGTAACGCAGGATTTTGTTACCTGTTTTTTGATGATAGATAAATATAAATTTTTGTGTAGTATGTTAAGTAAGGTAAAACGAGCATACTACTGCTTACTCTACTCATAAACATTTACCGCATAATAAAAATAAAGAAAAATACGTTTATATTGGCTGTTTATTTATTTCTAGTTTTTTTACAACAGATAAAGCCGATTTGATAAAGCTGTGATGAACTCTGTACTCAGAGTAATTTCTGATGTACAAGTAAAGATAATATTTACAAATTGCTCTGCAAATTACTTCGGTAGAATAAAAGCCAAATCCCGAAACCCGAAGGTCACCATTTCAATAGGTGTCAGTAATATAATTGTGTATTAACAGAATAGATAGGTATTACTTGTCTCTGATATAACTCTAAATTGAAGATCTATGTAGTCAGTAAAGTAACGCGTCTTTTTAGGTATTGTTGTTGGTTAATCGTAACAGTACATGTACAGTCACTGTTAAATTATGAATCTTTTAAAATTGTATATACGATTTTGTTAAATATGTATCTAAAAAGATACAAACCTATGGGACGGATGGACACCAAATTCTCCAGTTCCTAACAATTCGTATATGACAGTTGACATGCAAATCATCTGCTCGGGTGGCGACAACTCGCAATAAATTAATTTTAGCTGCATTCGTCCTCGTGCAGTTAATTAACATAAAACGATGCGGTGATGGTGTCATCGTTCAGCTATTGGCTATCACGTTATGGAAGGATGATTGTTCGTAACCAAATTGTGTGTTGCTAATAGATTTAGGTTCACAAGACGAAGATATACTACGTTACTCACTAACCTTACTTTAAGGAACATAGGCCACTGACTGCAAATGTATGGTCAAATTTTAATCGATTGACTCAGAAGAGTTAATCTTCACTACTAACGTAATATTTGAATACGTTCTGTAAATAGGATTATCAGACCTTCATTGAGATCAGTCACAAGTGACATCGC
Source organism: Euplagia quadripunctaria (assembly GCA_963859945.1). Classification (NCBI taxonomy): domain Eukaryota; kingdom Metazoa; phylum Arthropoda; class Insecta; order Lepidoptera; family Erebidae; genus Euplagia; species Euplagia quadripunctaria. Next base: position 11,753,530 of record OY982581.1, read on the forward strand.
TGGTGTTGTGAGTTTTAGTAATCGTTTACGACCAGACAGGCCATATGTCACCAAGTTGTATTAAAAAAACACGTTAATGTTTTTTTGATATCTTGGTTAAAGAATTTATCACATCGACAAAGAGCTAGATTTGGTGGGTAAGTTTTCATTTAGACGAGTAAACGATATTTTCAATTGTGTATTACTATATCCGACTTGTTTTTTTTATGGGATACGGGCAAACGAGAAGCCGCGCCACCTGATGGTAAGTGACTACGGCCGCCCATGGACACCTGCACTCAAGAGTCACAAGTGCGTTGCCGGTCTTTAACACTTTAAAGTAGGGAGTAGAGGAAGGGGCGGAGAGGTGTTAGGGCGTTTTTTTTTCTGCGTGTAGAAACCCCCTCGGGCTGTCACCCCACCAGGGTTTTCGGTGGGGCGGTGTGTCGGAATCGAACCGACTAAAACCACACACTGTGCCGTACTGTGCCTTAAGTAGGAGGGATCCGGGAACAGCTTTTATTAAGATATCCGGATTATTAAGATTTCCGGAGGGGTGCTAGGGCCTACGGTAGCCTCACTTACTCGGCGAAAGACAACAAAGCATTGCTTCACGCCGGTTTTCTGTGAGGCCGTGGTACCACTTCGGTCGAGCCAGCCCATACATGCCGAAGCATGGCTCTCCCACTGTGACTTGGAATGGTACTACTTTGAATCCGTGCGTACTATCCACTAAAAACGACAATACAACTTTAACGATCCATATTAATCAATCGTGTTTAAGCAAACAAAAATTCTTTGATTACAATGTGAAGCTATTTCAGGACAGTTTGAATTGACTCTGATTAATTGAAAAAGTCAACCAACCGACCGCACGTCTGTCCGACTGTCGTGTCTCAATTAATTTGGCTTTCAAATGAGATCGAGTTAGCAAGGCTTAGAAGAAATCTGTTCACAAGTAGAAAAACTGGTATACATTCAGTTTAAACATGAATATACTCACGCATATATATCCTCAAAAGGGTTAGGTAGATATACATATATTACACATCCGTATTTCACCAACTATAATTTTTACTCCCACGTGATACTAAAATAACGTGGGTGAATATTCGTTATTTTTATTAATCATTAATTTTTCAGCATCATTGTTTACCTGCAGAAATATAAGTTATCGTTAGTAATTGTTCTAAAATACTATATTATTTAAATCAAGCACGTGACATCATGACAAGGGTTTAAATCCAGTTTATTTTAAGACATTAGTAAAATTTTTAAAGATTTTAGTGTTACTAACAAAGACCCAAGCCCAGCCAAGAAAGAAAGAAAAATCACCCGTGGGCTTACTGCCGTTGCCTTGGCACTTTTGCCGACTTATGGAAATAAGAATTATGGAACAGTAAAAACAAATTTAACCGACCTGGGCTTTGACTCCAGGACCTCACTATCACAAGAAAAACATGTAAAGGGCAAAATATTTTTTAGTATGAATTCTTAAAAAAAAACATTTTCTTCGTAGCCGTTAGTGTATAATTAAACGACCTTCTTTCTCTAAAATCTGTAAGATCATTTAGTAATTTTGGTTGCTATCTGCTACAGGATGTTACAATCAGACAGGTCCGTTCAGAGTCAAGATGCGACTAGTTCACATGTCTCTGAATTTGGGGTCATATCGGATGGCGATTGATGCAGTTATAAAGTAAAAACTATTTGTGGAGAATCCAAGCTCTTTATAGAGATTAAGCGAATTCAACATTCTTTTTTTTTGGTACAACGGACACAAAGAACACCCAGGCTCGGGACAACTATTTGAGGATTGCGCCATCCGTGCATTTATCTGTTCAGTACCTATAGCATTTCATTTAAAGTATAGTTAATATTTCTAAGGTCTGTAAGAAAGTATCTATTCTGAAATGATCTTCACAATGACAAGAGTAAAATATTACGAACAATAAACGCTTACTAATTAACACCAATAAAGAAATTAACACTAACATACCAGCTGGCGGGTTTGTTGTGTGTTATTGTGTCTAAGTACCAAGAATATCGATATTAATTCATAACAGTCGCTAAATTAGGGCTGCCACCTCACTGGCAGCATTTGATAACATTTTCATTTTGAAAACGAAAGCCTAATATTCCTCCACCTCTAAATAAAAGCACAGAAGGTATTAGATTTCTTTTGGATCTTAAACAAATTTATAAAACCTACTTTTATATTGTTTGCACTTCACTTAAATCTACACTGAATACTATAAAAAATATCACTCAAAAAACATACTAAAAAGAAAAAAGTGAATAGGCGTCATGAAATTCGTTTGTTCGTAGTCATCGTAAGATAGGTCGTATCTTTCGTTTCACCAGAAGTCTGGCAGTTACAGTTTGCCACATTAAATGACAGTGCCTATTAATAGTGCGATGAAAGTGCAAGAAAGTAAGTGTCTAAATTCTATAAGGTAGGTACAAAAAACGCATTGAAAACAACACTCATTATTCTTTGACTATTGTTTTTGGAACAATAACATTCACGCCAGTAAAACTGAAACGGTTTTCCGCCAACCCTAATTAACATTGTCGAGCAATTACTCGCAAAATTAACAAATTGGTTCAAACACTCGTATTTTTATTTGCGTCTATAAGCGGAAGCCGATCGATTTCTAAATGAGTATGTTTGTAAATGCGTTAATTTTTAGTTGCATGCATGGTAACTTAATAAACCAGTGGCAAGCTTACATTGAAATGAGTTTTAATTGAAGTTAAGGTTGTTTATGTTGTAATGTTGAGAAGTTGTAACAAAGTTTCGTATCTATACTAATATATAAAGCTGAACAGTTTGTTTGCTTGAACGCGCTAATCTAAGGAAGTACTGATCCGATTTGAAAAATTCTTTCAGTGTTAGATAGCCCATTTATCAAGGAAGGCAATAGGCTATATATCATCACGCTAAGAATAATAGGAACAGAGCAGTGACTATAAACGCAGATGAAACTGCGGGGACTGCTAGTCTTGTAAAAAGGAAAAAGTAGTTATAGTCTTTAAGTTTTCAATTTAAATAAAATGGATACAGTAGTAAAAAATATGTTGTCTAGAATGGTTACGCTTTAACATTATGCAACTTAGTTGTTGACATTTATAAAGTTACATAACATTATGAGTTAAAACACTTTATTTTTGTTCTTATATTAACTTATAGGTAAAAAGCCGTCATCGCCTTACGCCGTTGCACCGTTGATAGGTAGGTAGGTACGAAAGAAAATTATGTTAAGTAAACCTTTGACACTAGTAGTACCTTTGTGCTAGTAGCCTGCTGAGACTGAGTCTGCTTGTGTGGCCGCAAGGGCGCCGTGCGTGGGTTGAGCGAGCCCGCATTTAAGATACCTAGACAAGCGCTAGAAAGTGCTAGCCACACAGTTCCCGGCTCCTATTTGAAACGCAGTACTGTGCAACATGTTTTGTCTCTTGGATTCAGAGAAACAGCCGCGGTTGTTCACACACAACCGCACGAGTAGTCCACAAGACCATAAGCCGAAAACAGACTGGGTTTACGTCGTCGGTGCAATTCCGTATTTCAGCTCTCACAGCTCTGTAAAGCAGTTATGCTGAACCCAAAAACCTTTCACTTCTCAATAAAGCTATTAAGAATTTTTCTTAATACAAATTTGAAATTAGATTTTCATTGTCTTTTTTTAATATTTAAATTAAGTAAATTGTGTGAAAGTTTTAGTGTTATAGTTTTGTGCAAATAAGAATATGTCAAGCGACATTCGTTTTTAGTTTTACCTGTACACTACATATTGTATTGGCGTGATTTCAAACTCTCAACTTATAAAGATTTGAGTAACAACTTTTTTTTATGATATAGGGGGCAAACGAGCAGACGGGTCACCTGATTGATGGTAAATGACTACCGCCGCCCAGGGGCACCTGTAACTCGAGAGTCACAAGTGCGTTGTCGCCCTTTAAAGTGGGAGTAGGAGAAGAGGGGGAGGGGGGAAGAGGGGAGAGGGGAGAGGGGAAGGACGGGAATAGGGGAGAGAGAGGGGTTAGGGCCTCCGGTAACTTTACTCACGCGGCGAAATGCAATGCAAGCATAGTTTCACTGCCGGTTTTCTGTGAGGCTGTGGTATCAAGCGGAGTCGAGCCGGCCCATACGTGCCGAAGCATGGCTCTCCCAAGTAAAAACATCTGATAACAGAAGCTCAGTTTACATTATGATATAATTTTAACATCAGTATTAGAGGACTTAGAGGTAAGAAGGCGCAGGAAGTTCGAAATAAATAGATATAAAATGTTGACCATATCTAAACAACAGAAACGCCGCGTCGCGTCGCTGCCATTAAATTTGCAAACTCGTCAAAACAAACTCCAAGGCAAGTCGTCACATCATACTTCATATTACAGACTCATAATTATTTCGTAGATTTGGCCAAAGTAAGTGTTAACTGTGCCTCGTATCAATTACAGTTACGGTTGAGATCCTTTGATTTCGTCTACTCATTTCTAAAAAACTTTACAATATTATGTTACAAGTCTATTTCGTAATAATTTGTGTTTCTACTGTGATTATATTTACTGAATGAGACGTTAATGGCCGCCCAAATTGAGATAAATGGATAGAAAGGTTTGAGGTATAGTTCACGAAGTTTTGTATTGTATTATATTGACTTTATTTGGGCAAATTTCATTGTTATAACTTATATTCCAAAAAAGATTATCTTACTAATTAAAAAATAAGTCGGGCAACATCTCAGCCATGGAAAGACCTGGAACGATTTGCTTTTGTATTTCAGAACAATTTACATTTTTTGTATTTCACAACAAAAGTAGCCTTTAGAACCATGCAAGTTCTCCAATAGAAACAAGGATTTTGATGAAACTTGACAGACTTGGAGCCTAGTTAATAAAGTACACAATTTCTGTCAACTCGTTAGAAAATATAAATAAAATTAGGAGTATCCAACAAGGTATACGAAATGATATATGAAACTCGGTCCGCTGGCGCAGTACCTACTTAATATTTACGTTTTATTGTAGGCATTCTTGCTTAGCTGTTAAATTTTAATCATTCGCTACTACATAAATTACATATTCTATTTGATCATCATTTTAAAGATCGGAAATGATTTAATAGTTATTTTGCGTATGTCCGGCGCGGTCACGGTTTGCACGGCAGATCGACGGTAACCGGACGCCATTTTGCGCCGCCATGATACCGCTTTGACAGCTGTCATTCGTAGCGGACATTCGAATTTAGAATGTTTGAATCATGTTGTTGGATAATTTTATTTTTAAATTTCATTTTGTGACTGATATTGATCGGTAGGTATTTTTGTTGACGAAGTAGAACGTTCGAAATTTTACAGCATCACAGCTAGCAATGAATTTTTACGTTGATTTTACAAATTGTAAAATTTTCCTCCTTCACATCGTTCACCTTATTTAATGTTTAGTATTTATTATCTCATTATTAAGTCTAATACTTATGTTGCTTTGAATTTGAAAAGTAAAACCTAATAATATGATTTCCTAGTCTCCTTGAGTCTAAGTAAAAAAGAATAAATTTAATTAAATTTAAACCTATATAACATATTTACCTATATAAAAATAAAAACCCCTGTGCATTCTACGATTTTATTGACTTCAGTGCACACAACAGTGCTTATTATTTTCACTAAAATAAAAAAAACACTCAAAAACTCCACAAACTAGTCTACATTACCCAGGATCAATTAATTACCTTCCTATCTTAATGTAACATCATCTCCTGAGGAGTGTCAGTCTATCGGAAGGCGGGTAGCATTAAATTAATCTTATTTGTGCTTCCGTCCAATTTGCGCCAAGACCGGACAAGTCACCGTTAATAGAACATGTTCAATGTCTGTTAGTTGACAGCCCTAGTTAGAAATGTTTGTATTCTATATTTAAATCAAGTTTGTTTTTAAAACAATAAAAGCAAAACCGAGTCTAATACCTGCATAAAAGCAAACCTAACGCACGCATAAATCTATTTCTATTCCTTTAAACGTTAATATATATAATCTGAATCTAGAAAACGGCTCCAACGATTTTGATGAAATTTTGTATAATATATATATATATATATATATATATATATATATATATATATATATATATATATCTATATATATTTTAAGTTCAACTGCATAGTTATATTTCTCGTAAAAATGTAATTTTACAAAAAAAAATACGATTTTACAAAAAGCTACCGAGCAAAGCTCAGTCTCCCAGGTAGGATCTATTATTAATTCCAGGAATAAAAGTAAAATATTATATTGTACTTTCTGTGTCGTTTAATAAAACTAATTATTTAGAGTATTGAAATGTGTTTATGTTTATAGGTACGTGTGCTCCCATACACCCTTACAAGTTTATCACAAAACATTAAGATCGACAAATTAAAAAAGTGTTAACATCTGTACGACAATAACAAATAAAACATATCATGTAAATCTAACATAGCAATGATGGTGAGATACCTATACAGTTAGAACCACAAAATTCAATTAATTGTACAATGGTGAAACATTACATAGTTCTTCATTTATTGGAGGTACTCACATTATAAGAGAATATTCAAAAATCGAACTGACCTCAGTACAATTTGACGATACTCAAAGGCCACTTTCAAAAAAAATAAGCCGAAAATAAAAATACTAAATTCAACTATCATTATAAATAATCACCTATGAAATGGTTCGGCTGACAAAAGTTTAAAATATTCACATATTTTACTTATTCCACTTATCACACTTATTCCCGGCAAAAAAGTGTCATAATACAAAAATAGCTATTTCGGGAAAACATGACTTTTATGCCTGTGAACGTACCTAACATGTGATACGACACTTTTTTTGTGATATGACACTTTTTTTGCCGGGTGGCGATATTTGCTTTATGGATTTACCGCAAATTTACTTATTTATTTTATTTTAAGCCTGCCTGTCTATCTGCAGGTCACAATTCCCTCCTTCTTTTTTCCTATGTCAAGCTCAAACCGATTAAGCTTCCCAGTCCAGATCTAATGACAGCCAGTTCTTTCGGTACGAATGTAGCTTGCTACCTCCTGGGTCCAAGGCGGGCTGCAGCATCTTCTGCGCACATTAATAACATACTGCAAGTTTCTTAATTAAAAACGAGTAATCATCTATCAGCACTAATATTTAGTTGTTATTAAAATACGTCCATCTAGTTTTGACACGATTGAAAAAGAATGCTTACTTCAGGTACTTATTATTTTGTTTTAAAAATTGCAACAGCAGAAATCCCTTTCTGTTCAAGTTGATTGAGTTATTAGTTTTACTATTTTCCTTTGTTTTTCAATACCTACGCTTTTAGTAGCTTAAGTATAAACACTGTGTTCTTTAATAACAAATCGTAGTGAGTAATTAATAATACAACGGTCGCGGCACGAACGGCGACGCGACGTTGTTGGGTACTTTTTAAATAGACTGTGGCTCCGTAAGTTCTATTGAAAACGACTTTCAGCGGTTATCAATCTGACTGAAAACTGTTTTTTGAAAAGTGTAATCAAAATTAAGATCTTGTATAGAAGTAGACTAAGTTGACGGTGAGACGGTGTGTTGATCTATAAGTTTTAATCATAATTCTCCCTTTAAATAGAGGATTGAAATCGTTCTGTTGTTGAGCAATTTCATAAAATAAAGATATTGAATTTGAAATTTGAATTATTATTTACTAAATGGTTACGCACAAGAATAGTAATCATACTCGTCTATACTTACTTTTAAACTTTCACGTTCCATGATATAATTATGTATTTCCATTGGAATTTACGCGATTACGAAAAGGTATTACATACCTCTGAATTGCCTGACGTTTCAACCAGGTTGCACTGGCCGTGGTCACAGGCTGACTGATCAGTCAATTCAGAGGTATGTAATACCTTTTCGTGATTGCGTTAATTCCCGTGGAGATATATAGATACTCGTCTAATTTAATCTTTGTCCATGGCTGCCTAGGCTTACAATGTAATGGTCTTAATTACAAATTTTCATGCGATCCACAAATTGGTACACATTAGGTACCTTCAACTGTTTTTGTTGTTTAGAATTATTGTAAAAACTCTAAAGTTACTCCGAACATATCAATTATATTTCACCCCTCAATAGAGAAAACAAATATATATAAGATTAAATTAATAAACACTATCCGTAATCCAATATGTACGAATATCTGATCCACCCCCACATTGGGTGATGACGGGTTTAGTTAGGGTTGCCACTTATAATATAGAGACAAGGCACATGCATTATTTGTGATCATACGTAAAAATTATTTAAAAAAATAATGGATTTAACAATATCATTCATAAATCATGAGTTCATGACAGACAAACATTCAAATACAGATTCCATTATTATTTATGGAATCATATTTATGTTTACTCCAACTCAATGGACACACTTGCTTTTATTAAAAGCTAAAAAGCACGAAAAACTATTCATTTGAATTGAAATTGAAAATATAACTGTGGAGTTTTAACAAGTTGGCAACCCTGGGTTCAGTTGATAGCTTCCCGTGTTAGAATCATCAGATATAACGAGCATCTCGCCGTTTCTGTACCCGTCTCTAGGGAAGGGGGTGAAATACTTCGTTATTTGTTTGGAAAAGTTAAGGGAACATTTGACGAGTTTGAATATTGTGGTGAGGTATTATGGATAACCATTTTTGAGCTTATTTAGAATATTACTAATACTGACTTCGTTATTTATTTGTGAAAGGTACGCTTAAAGATTACTGCCATTACATGACAGAAAACATTAGGATAAAGGTACATATTAAGTAAAGACAGTGATCCAAATATAGCATACACAACATGAAAAAAGGCGAAATACAAGGCACATGGCAAAATACAAATACTTGCCACGCTTAATTTAAAAAGACGCTACTCACTACATGTATCTACAGCATATATAAGATTAAAACTATACTTATAAACAAAAAAAAAGGAAATATTACGAATCTTGTGCATTTATTATACGTGTTATGACCCTCTTGTACGTGGAGAATCTACCACTAAATACATCTACGTCTTCAACCCGATTGAGTTCATTATATGTGCGTCACATCCTTACAATGGTTATAGAAAGAGGTTTTATTTTGTAAATTTGTATCAAAAATACTTTGGGACAGCGTGACCTCTGTCTGTTGTTAAAACAGACCGCAGACAGCAAAACCTGGCGCATCGATGGTGGAGTGAATAATTTTGTGAAGGCAAAGGAGATCATACGTTCTACCTTCTTCAATATTATGGTACTATTGATACCAAGTTAGAGGCTCGGACTTCCCGGTAATAGCCTGTTCGATTTACCGGTATGCGACCTCAGGATCGACCTCAGGAACGAAGGTCAGCCTTCACGAGAAATTGCTTACACTCTCCAATCTATGCGTATAATTAATATCACTTTCCCCTCTTGCCTACCTTTCCTTTTCAATATACTCCCAATTATTCCATCTTTCATTCACAAAGTGTCCGGTTACCGGCAATAAACTTACCCGTCTTGCACGTGATTGGAACCAAATTATTGGCAAGATACAAGTGTTTAATCATCTCTCCCTACCTCTTTGGGAATACAGACGTTAGCTTTGTTTGTTTAAGCTATAAGGTTTTCAGGTAAATGTTACCGAACTTAGATGTAAATACTTCCAAAAAAGAGATAATTATGACGCAAGTACCATCCAGTAGGGGCAGTAACGAGAATACATTACCTATGTACGTCAGTTTACGGTACTATTCTGTGGTAAGGTTCCATTTTGTAAGTGGCGAGCCTATTGCTACATATCGTCCACGATTCCAAGCCCTTCCTATTCTGCTTGATATTGAGCATTCTTGGCCTAAGAAGAGATCCACAAAATGTTGGTAACGTCATTTTGGAACAACTACATAATTATGTCATTTTGAGCAAAGGAAAATTCAGGGTTGTTATGAAGGCTGCGGAAGGTTCAATTTTTCAAGATGGACGAACAGACGTCCATTTTTTTACGTTTTTGTTATTCACTTGTATAATTATAAAACACTTGACATTGGCGGAATTCCTGCGCTAATTCATGGGAGGGATAGAGCCCATAATAAAATAATATTTAAGGCTGCGGAACTTTCTTCCGACCGCTACAAAGATTTCGCTTTGCGTGGTCTCTTTTACTTCCCATTCTAGACTATGCTGATGCCAGTTATCTTGATCTTACTGTGGAGCAAATTGACAAACTTGAACAGCTTCGAAGTTTTTGTATAAAATTCATATTTGGCTTACGCGAATATGATCACGAATACCGCAATAACCAAATGCAGCAACTCGCTCAAGTGGCTCCTGATTCGCCTTCGACGAAATACTCATATCCTTTCTCTATTTTATAGAACCCCCACACTCCCTGTTATCTCAAAGAACGTTTTAGGTTCCTAAGTGACCCACATTCGAAATTGCTGAGATCATCCGAAAATATGCAACTAATTCCAGTGTATTCAACAAAGTTAGCGAATAAATCGATTACAGTAGAAGCGGCACGCCCCTAGAATGGACACCATCAGACGAGCTTAACCACTGGGATTCAAAATATGTTGAAAGAGTTACTATTTGTTAAATTAATAAATGTATTAAGACTAAAGTTATTGACGTATCAAGTATAGTTTATTTATTTTTATACATAACTATAATGTATGCATGCATAAATGTACAGGTTGTTTATGATAATGGAACACTGACGTAAATCACTGAAACTAATTTATTTTTGTCGCATACCATAGCACACGGTGTCTCGGTTGCAACACCTTCTACTCTTAAACCACTATACACTAACAAAGCAATCTACGGGATATCAAAATGTAAACCATTAAACTGCTTACCAACAGAATTAAAAAAATAATCTCAAAGATACACGTATTTAAAAAAAGAGTTAAAGCCTTCTTAATGGAATTTTTTTACTATTCTGTGAATAAATTTACTGGCTCATCTTCTAATTGACATTGAAGTCGCAGTGACAACAATAATATGGACATGATTTAATTAAATTTTTAATTAAATGATCTTTTATTTCTTTTGACATAACAATTCTAACTGACGTTATGTACCTACTTTTTTATTTTAATTTATTTAGTTTGACATTATTTTTGACAGAATTATTTATCTATACTGGAATTAGGGCGATCACGACATAGGTATGACATACCTACCTCTAAATTGCCTGACTAGTTAGTACTATTTTTGACATTTGGTTGTTAGAATTATTATAATAGTTGGTTAAAATAATTTGTGATTGTTATGTAGGTATGTAAAACTAAATCCACACGGTGTTCCGTCATAAATGAGTCTATTGCAAGGGACTCGGGTATACCCTAGGAAGGAAGTCCCCGAGAACCCCGCAGACCTTGACCTCTTAAAAGGCAGCCACGCCCTTGAGTGCGGGGTCCTTGAACCTCTTCCAGTGTAGAGTCGCCCCACCGTCACAGGCCTGCTTTTGCTAGAGTAACGGTCAGCCTCACCCGTTACCCCCAGGCCAGCGCTCATGGAGGGCGGAGATCATTCTGAGCTCTCCGGCGCCTGGTGCCTCTCCTTCAGGACGGGAGAGTACTAGCCCTCTCCCGTTCCCTTTCCGCCGCCTCTTTAGCGGACATAACTTTCTCAATCGCAATCTAAACCTACTGGGTTGCAAAAATCGTCATAAATGTAAATACAGATTGTGACGTTCATTGGTATTCTCTTATAACCTGCGAAAAAAATCCTTTTGATTAAAAGCTTTTAGGAGACAACAAAAAACCTAGTTACTGGTCATCATGCTCCGCGCCTTTTTCCGATTAATTTGGGGTCGGCTTTCAATCTAACTACGATATGTATATGATATATGATATACGATTAAAATATCGAAGTAAGCGTTACTTCGATATTTTACGTGAAGCGACTGCCATCAGACCTCCACAACCCAGGCGATATCGAAGTTCTGTAGTTAGACCAGGTTGTCGGACTTTTTAGGGCTCCAACTACCCGTAACGAATGCCACAGATGTTCGTATGGCAACTGGGACCGACGGCTTAACGTACTCTCCGAGGCACGGAGGGATCTCAATGTGTTAAGAATGGTCACCTATCCGAAGACTGACCTGGCTGGTACCTATTACTTAACCTTGTAATGTGCTAACCTACTCGGTTACTACAAAGCCACGAGCCATTAATAATTAATAAGAACAAACGACTTCATTCACTAATTAATTCATAACACGACAATCTACAACGGGGTGCTAATAACATTAGCCACACAATTACCCCATTTTATTCACAATAACATATTCAGTGGTGATGGTTATATCTTCCATATCGGATTGGTTATCACCCCTTCTTAATGTCATCTGTCAACTAACGCCCTCGCATATTGAATGATAATACACATAACTTGGTAACTGACAATTTAACTAGGTATATAATGGACCGTGCTTACTTTATTTTGCTTTAGGTATACGTTGCAGGTAGTTCTTTTATATCCCCCACGTCAGATTCTAAGTGATCATTGATTTTGTTCTCGTTTTAAGGTTATAAGTAACCGAGCCCCTGTAATAATAGATCCATCTGTGACGGATCGGTCCGTGGTTTTACGTCATTTTACCATGAAGGGTTCATGTGTGAGGTGATAAATCGTGCGAATTTCAACACGCCAAAAAAGTAGTTGGTTTTTAATATTAACAAATAATATTTTTTTGTTCCAAAGTGTTTAAAACTGTTTTTTTGTATACTGTGAAATAAACTGTGCACTATGGTAGCCTCTTGTGTTTTTTTTAGATTTAAATAAAAATATAACTTTTAAGTATGTACTACTACAATGTGCTAATCAAAATCAATCGTACTGATCGAATCACGCCTTCTACCTTTCTTTTAAAACAAAAAGTTGATAAAAAAACAATATATATTTGGCCTAACAGTCATTTGTAATGTTATACCTCACATCATTCTAATAGAAGTCTCAGGGGTGCACACGCCGATTTGTCAGTACACATATCAATTTTATAGTATTACTGCTATTGTTACCGCACACCACACGATAAGGGAATTCATTAGTACCCACCCCTTTTATGACGTTGGGGAGCATAAATTTAGATGTTGATAGAATCACCACTCAAGATTCATCTTTATTGTTTTCTCATTTTCTTTGTCTCTGTAATCCTATTGATGAACATTTCGTCCCGTCACCTACCAGGATATGCCTGGTAGGATATTTTGAAGTGAAAACTTCTTTAGCGGCGTTGTGCACTTTTTGGGGTGGGTAAAAAATGTTAAACTCGCGTCAGGACACGTGACCTGATCGAAAATTCGTAAGACGGAGCCGAGTTTCTTTTATTTAAAAAAAACATAATATTCGAAATTCAAACATTTATGAGCGGCCAGGAGCGCAGAACTTCCAGTGTACCCTATGTATACATTTAGATATGTTATTACCTACTTTTTATATATTTACAGATGTGTGTGTGTGTGTGTGTGTATTTGCATATAGCAAATACATTGTGAAGTTATGTTTTCACTTCTGACGTGCAGTCCTACGACTGACGGTTTTTTTTTTTATTATGACACCTCAGAATGACCTCAAACCGTCTGATTTAAAGTTAGAGCGAGGTCGAAAGACTGAGGACCACCATTATAGATATGGATGATACTAAAATGGTGTAGATATATATCTCTGTCTAGTAGTTGTGGAAAACCATTGTTCCCGTGTTGTCTTTGAGGATTAAGTGCTGGTCAAGCAAAGTTTTGGCCCGGGCCATGTGGATACGGAGTCAGTACCCACCAGTGCTGGATAATTTATTACGTATTCCTTTCTCGTGGTTTAGACTCCATGGAGGTCTGGGGGACGACGTCTACCACTCTGAAAAAATCCAGAGATTACCAACCCGTCAGCCCCTTCACCGTTTACTACAGACTCTTTACAATAATGGAGATGACACGCGGAGATACAGAGGGTTCAATTTGTGACCCATTCCCGACTAATATTAGTCCAAAGCAGCAAAAAAAAACCGGACACGTGTGAGTCTGACTCGCGCACTGAGGGTTCCTTAATCAAACGATTTTATATTTTACATACGTATTTGGTATTAATTTCAAAGGAGGAAAAGGATCTTGCCAGACCGACGGACAACGAAGAGATCCTATAAGGGTTCCTTTTTTCCTTTTTTTCCTTTTGAGGAATGGAACCCTAAAAAATATGCCCGTGTGACCGCTGCTTTGGCCTGAAATGCCCCGCGAGGTTTTCAACCCATTACTTAGTTACCTAAATTATTTTACATAATTTTTTACGTTAACTCAGACTCATATGGACAAAACGTCATAATTTTGCAGCTGTACCATGATTCAAAAGTTACCTGTGTTATATTACACGTACTTTTTCAAAGGCATCGCAAAGCACCGATCAAACCAATTCGCAGAACTAGCCCCATCGTCAAGTCAGGGCCGCGCGACAATTTGTCAGCGCTAACATCGTTTATACGAAGTGTAACCGCACACCGCGCGATATAGGAATAAATTACCCGCGCGGTTTATCGACGGTGCGATGTTGGTGGCGCCATTCTCTCGATAACCATAGATAAATAAGTTGCTATGTGTATGTGTGTATAAACTTGTAAGGTGGTCTGATTGTAACTTTGAACATTAAAAAATATGATACTCTATGAATTGTCTTGGTGACATTTCTATATAGGTATGTATAGGTACACTACTACAGACTATTTAGAACAGAAGTGGTACGTTTACAAATGTGTGGTCATTACAATTTTTAGGATAATCTGTGGGACAAATTGACGCCTGCGGTATTTCCGGACCGAAATGACCTTCAAACCTTCAAGAAAGGAGCGTACTCCCACCTTAAAGGCCGGTAAAGCACCAGTAACTCTTGAGTTACGGGCGGCGGTAGTGACTTACCATCAGGTGACCTGTATGCTCGTTTCCTACCCCAAAAAATCAAAAGATCACTAACCGTCTTAAAACAGTAGTTTTTTTTTATAGTTCGTATCGGTGGTTCGAAAAATAGCTTGTTGCTTGATAATAATGTATAATCAGTTTCCCTTATGAAGCATATTATTATTAATTATTTAGACAAATATTGTATAAGATAACAAGGCATATTAAACCACAATCCAGTTCTAAACGAGGAAACAAAAACGACAATTTCAAGTTTTTTTTTTTAAATCTAAGTTCAGTTGTGCTTGTGTTTGTTTAAATGTAAAAAGTTGTTTATAAACGCAAATAAATACAATGAAGACATTGACTTTTTCCCTTGTTCAAAGCTAAGCGGTATATGTTTTGCATAATATTTTCCTGTAGATAAGGAAGAATAGCAATCATTAATTTTACAAATGCGTGCAATTTGATACTTAAAACAGTGTTGATGTAAAATATGTTGGCAGTTCATAATAATTACCAATCTATCGTCATCAGCACATGGCTGTTTGATAACAGAAATGGGTGATTGGTATTTGGTATGAAATGCTGCGACCGTTTCCTGTCATTTAAACTGAAATTAGATTTGTGACGTAGTTTTATTCTTTGCACCAGTTAATATGGTTGATACTGTATTGTTGTCGTTGATATGATTTGTCTTAAAAAGATTATTGGAGTTGATTAGAATGCAATGTAATCAGAATTATTTGCCGTCTTTTCAACTAATCGGGCATTCCAATAATTTTTTTTTTTATGATATATGGGCAAACGAGCAGACAGGTCACCTGATGGTAAATGACTACCGCCGCCCATGAGCACCTGCAACTCAAAAGCCACAAAGGCGTTGCGGGCCCTTAAGGTGGGCGTAGGGGAATGGGGGAATAAGGGGCGAGGAAGGGAGAGAAGAAGAGGGTTAGGGCCTCCGGTAACCTCACTCACTCGGCGAAAAGCAATGCAAGCATTGCTTCACTGCCGGTTTTCTGTGGCGCCCATCGTTCGTCGTCCGTGTCTGATTTTAAACAACACAACAACGATGATCCATATAACACTATACAAGTCATTATCCTTCCTTGTTCATTTGTGGTGGGCTACAGGAAAAACTGCCCTTCCTGTTCGAGAAGCCCCGCTAAGGTCTTCCACACACTGAACACCTGAGCTATTGTGGTTTGACGCTATCCGACAGCCACCATGCATCCGAACCCTTACACCCTATTCTAAGTTTACTATTATCTTATTTTTTCTTTTTTTTTTTTAATAAACAAAACAAGCGGTCGATAAAGAAAGTCATCTAACCTTAAACTACATTGACTACTACCTAACTCCTGTCCAAATTTAGATTTTTTAAATTTATTCAAGCACAACAAAAAAAAAATTATAATAGTGTGTAGTAATAATTTTGAATGTTTTTTTCCTACGAACGTTTCATCCCAAAGGGACGAAACACAGAAGCTGAGAATTTCTGTCGTTGTAGGTTTCGTAGGTAGGTCGTGGGACGAACTACTGAAATTCCCTTATGTATAGGGGGCAAACGAGCGGACAGGTCACCTGATGGTAAGTGACAACCATTGTCCATGGTGTAGATAAAGTGAAAAGGTATAATAAATATACAACAAAATTACAAAGCAATTTTAAAAATTTACTTTAAGCAAAGAAAGATTAAAATTTTATGTGTAGAAGTTCTAGAGAACACATTACTGCTTCTCAATTATTGTCGCACTATAAATATTGAACCCTATTTAATAATAAATTAGTTTTATTATAATTATGTACTTTTATCATCTAATGATGGTAAATAAAGCTCGTGCGGACATAAAGAACTAGAAATAGGGAAAGAAATAAAAGCTTTTATCTCTGCTTATCCATTAGGAGGAGCAAAGGATGAGTTTATGAATATCGGTATATCTAATTCGCTTGTCATTTGTTTTTTATTCTGTCGTAATACTTGTATTATTGTAAAGATAATAATAATAATCACTCGAGGCATCACACACACGGCCCGTCTGATCTTAAACTAGGCAGAGCCTGTACTAAGGTAATCAGACTGCTGATTAAAATGATCGTACTTATTACACAATCGTTAGTCCTGGGTGGATATCGAACCCATAACTGATAACTGGGTAGGTACTCTTATTAAAGATTATTTGATACTTACATTTAATTTAAAGGATAAGTTTCTAGTATGTCATACGAATGAGCCAAGGCAAGATTTATTTTTCATCTGTAGAAAAGAAAAATTAGACATCTACGTAGCTATTCCTTTACTTAGTTAAAACCGTACAGATCGACCTCATCAATAAGAATAATTGCAATATAAAATATTCAATCATAGAGACGGAAGCAATTTGTATAATTAAACATTCGTCTGAATAAAAGAGTACTAAATTTGCGCCTACGCAGTGAGCACCGTACCTGCCGTGCTGTGATTACATCTAGAAACAATAGACTCTAAGGCTAAATAGTTAATATTAGTAACTACACACAGACTTAAAGATGACCCCGATAAAGCTCACCATTTATAAATCCATGTATAACATGTAAATAGTGCCTACTTAGTGCCAGATAACGACGAGTCGTTCCCACGCTTCTGCTGACGATGCTTAACTTATTGTTGTATTAGTAAGTAAGTACATATCAAAGATTATTAAAATGTAGATGGTTATAGTTAATATAATATTAAATTTGTGGTTTTGTACCTATTAGAGAGGACTATTACCCGGAGGACTATTACTACTATTACCCGGAGAGTTAATCTCGTTGTTACAACACTGAACGGGGGCGACGCATAGCGCGGATCATGGGATTCCCATAGACTACTTTTTTATACAACTCGTCTCGACAATGTGTTACCAGTTACCAGGCTTGTCCAAAAAAAAAAACAACAACGATAATCGCGGTAAAAAAACGTCTGTACGGTAGAGACATTATCGCAATATAGCGGTACTAGTTCTGTAGAAATCCCTAATATTGCATTGCCTGTGCATTTCGCAATGATTGGAACTGAGACACACATACCTACATATACATTTTAGCATCATGAGCAATTTTGAGTGCGACTCATCGACTAGCGTGCTCTTCTTAGCAATTGTTAAAACTAAGAACACCTGAGATTCCAAGTTTAAACGTCCGGTCTGTTTATGAAACATTTCATTATCTATATTATTAATTTGCGTCACCAATCGACCAATGCCAAGGTTGTATTGAAACAAATGCACGATAATCGTGATTATTGTATGTAAACTATTGCAAAACTAGGTTACAAGGCGGCACATGAAAGCATATGGTTTGATAAATAACGTTAGTTCTAGGAATTGGTGCAAGTGTTGAATGACAGAACGGAATGCTGAACATAAAAATGCCTGGTACACTTACGAACAATATATTTTATAGTACATAGCTACAGGTTGTACTTTGTACAGTTGGCAACGAAAGCCGGTTTATTCAAAAACAGGTGAATGTTTTTTTTTTTATTTCGTGTATTCTTTAAGCAACGTGATCTACTGCTGATTGGAAAGGGACCTGATCGATTTTTGGTCATTTTTTCGTTCTTTTAGTAAAAAAAAGTTGCCTAAATATTATGCCTAAGTTTTTGTATATACAGTGGACAAAGAAAATGGACTACCAGTTTTGACAAAAGTTTCTGTGTAATCACAATAGCGATAAGATTGAACTTATCTCTAACAATGAACTGTCAGAATATTATTGTCCGGGAAAATCAATCTTGTTGTTTTACGTTGTCAAATGATCTTCAACCGTAGGGTCGTAGATGATATATTTGGCCGATGGTACATATTACCCTACCCTAGGTTAATACTTCGGTGCCGCATTAGTGGGCCACAAGAGCATAGAATATGCATTGCAGTTTCTTCTGTCACTTGACAGAATCTGCATATTGTGTTCTCGCCCAACTTTAGGGTGAACATGTGTTTGTTCAGTTTGCAGTGTCCGGTTAGGACTCTTGTTACTGCACAGGTTTTGTATCTTTTGAGCTCTAAAAGTTCTTTGGATACTTTATTGTCATAACCCTTTATAAAGACTTTCGAGTGTTTTAGACCAGTCATGGTCTTCCACCTCTTAATAGCCAATGATGTATATTGGGCGTTTATGATTGAAAAAGAAAGCAGTTAGTTACTCTTTATAACACCAGCTATTTGCCAGTGAAAGTCCCGTGGAAATCGGTCCACCCGTTCCGTAGATTAACCGAAACAAACAGACAAACAGACAGACAAATATTTTATAAACTGATTTTTAGGCATAGGTATCGTGCAAACAACTGTATGAGCTTAAAAAAAACTATTATTTTGACATTACGAAACGATTATCGATAGGTGTCGAAAGCATCTCGCCTGAGGCCATGTTGGACCTCGTTTTCCAGGAAGGTGCTATACGATAAAAACGCAATACATTGTGATAGCGAAACGACGTGTTTCGCGATAAGTTTTATAAAGTGAAAGTGGCCAAAGTCTATTCGTAGGGCGGCCAAGGTCATAGCCCTGACATTATTGAACCTGACTGAATTTAGTTTTAGAACAACCTTCTATAGGAATTGATATCTGTTCAATATACATATTGAATAGAGATAACGAGTTTGGATCGTATTTAGAATTTGAGGCAAATAAATACATAGACTTGACCACCTGGTAGATGCCTATGTTCAAAATAAATTATTTTGTCAAGTCGAGCAATAAAATAACTTAAAGTAGTATAAAATTGTCAGCCAGTTTTAATTTAACGTTTTTAATTTATTTAATGATAGTCAAATTAGCATTAAAAGTGAATAATTTGACAACAGTAAGGCGTAACGTCATGCCTAGAAACCTACCGTTTTGACGTTAACTAAAAAGATACTAATTTTACTTGACAGTCATCTTCCCCATTAGATCGCACTCTCAGATTTATAATCAAATTGCAACGATATGTTATTTTAACCTAAACATCTTAATGTAATGTAATAACAGTTACTCAAGTATTAAAGAAGGCCTATGTCATTAAGTCCGCCTCTATACAACAGTACAGCAGAAAGATAAATAAAAAAATAGGCAGTCATGGGACTGCTGACAGAAGTGAAAACTTAAACGAAACGACGAACTTAAAACGTCACATTAGCAGGTTGGTTACATTAATTAATAAGGAACTGACAGAACTCAATGTTTAGATTAGCGCCCTCTAGTGGATCCATATATGTATTATTACTTATTAGCGAGACGGTCACGAGTTCAGTGCTTTTTCCCCATAGCAAAAGTGCACAAACGTGCCCAAAGAAGTTTTCAATAAATTTAATACTTTTCGAGTATATAGTAATTAGGTTATGCGTATTTTCTAAACAAAGGACTTTTATATAAAGTTGCGAGAACTCTTAAACCTTTTTAATCCGGACCTTTCGCAAAATCCGTTCTTAGCGGACGTCTCTAACCTGTAAACTATTTCATTGCCAAATGTCAGGGGTCTAGTACAAAAAACCAAGAACTTTCATAATGTTCCCAGAACACTTAGACTCGGGCCCTCGCAAATATGTTCTTAGCTAACGTCTCCTAAGCTACCTTCCTACCAAATTAAATATGCTTTTATCATTATCTGTCACTGTCCCTGGTCATCAATACGGTTTGCACGTAAGGTAACTCGTCGCACATTTGACTTCAACAACCTATATGTCAGCTCGTCTTCTCCTAGTCATTGTAATTAATGCACATCATAAAAAGACATGGAATTGTTTTCAGAGTCAATCAAATCTGTCAATTTGAAAATCTCAAACTAATTCCTCGAGTCACACTAAAATTTCTGGGTAGATACCTAACCTGCAAAGTCAATTTAGGTAAATAGAATGGTGCTTTAAAATAAGTAATTGCAGAGTGTACCTAAATTCCCTATGAGCAAGTCTTAAAATCCACAACATTTTTTTACGAAAAACATATTACAGATTTTTATCTTTGCGTAGTGTGCCTGTTGCAGCATGATAAAATTATAACTATCTATAATTATTATTGTTATCGCTATTTGTCGCGCTAAACCTAATAAGTAATAACTTACATTGGCAATTAATAACGAACTTAAATACGCGTTTATTCAATCAAGTACGGAATAATTACAACAATTTTAGGCAAATTTACAATTTACATTGATGTATTATTATATTATTTATTAATATTTATTAAATAATTGAAACTAATAATATAATACCAGGATATAATAAATATGAAGCGTTAACTGATACGGGGCGGCCGGCGGCGGCGTGCAGGCGCCACAAGCTACGACATAACAACGCTGAGTCAGATTAGAGGAAACACTTCTACTAAGTTATGCTCACTTGGTACTTTAAAGAATTTATCGCTGGATTTACATACAAATCACAAATGCTTGTTATATATATGTCGTTCGTTACATGCAGGAGGTATTTAAGTTATCACGCCATGCTTTATTGCCCTTAGATTTTATTTGGCACACATACTTATAGAAAACGTAGCAGAAGGAGGAAAGGGGGTTGGGGGGGATTGGTCCACACAAGTAATTAATCGCTTAAGTAGTTTGTAGTCAAATTCAGTAAAAAAATATTATACTCAAAGAAAAGAACACTTATACCAATATACCTTCGAGAATCTTACTTTTATCTGATTTACGATCCCCGCATTATTAAATAAATATAATATGTAGGAGATGCTTTAATAATATGTTCCGTTTTTTAAAAAACTGCATTTCCACTTCATTATCTTTAAAAATTCTCTATGAATATTTTAAGTACAGGCAACTTTCGAAAGCTTTACAATTCCGTAAAATATAGTATCATCTATAATGAATTTTACACGACACACGTTAAATATATCGTAAATATGAAATGATATTTTTATAGTGAAACAAACCATTAAGTGCGGCCACTAACAAGATATTTCAATAAAGAAAATTATATATTTTTTATAAAACCCATCGTTCGAACGTAACTTAATATCGGGGAAACCGGATAGCAGACAGTATGGCGCGGCCTTAAGTTTACTTTTTAATTTTTGTTTTTTTATTTTATCTACGGAGCTAAGATATTGGTGGTGCTGTAAAAGTGCGCTACTCACACATTAAAACCGGTAAAGTTGATAGTAAATGAACAACTCTCAGGATGAGACTCGAACCCGTCAGTGTCTAAGGGTGACCAAAATCTAACTAATGTAACAGACATAAGTTTTATTTTATACATATCATGACCATCAAATGCGATTTTTAAAAAGTTCTGTTCTGAGCAGGAAATCCAGTATATCGAACTTTACACTAGTTTTTCCTTACCTAAGTGTGTCCTTCCAATTAAGTCCAAAAACGTCCATAAGATATCCACGGCTGCTAACGCCATCACTACCATCACCAATTATTATTAATATTGCTTATTGTTTCTATTGCTGCTAATCCTAATTTATGCCAGAAAAAGACAATGCATATTAACTTTATATTGACTATATGAAGAAAATTATGAGAGGTATCCGGAGTATTTACAACTTAAGATATATTATATTTAATTATATAAAGCTAAAAGTACTCGTTTAACACACTTTTTATTATTATTTTGCAAACTATTTAACACTTATTACATTTAAAATTATAGATAAACAGTTATGTGTAACCAGCAATTAAAATAGCCTGATGTTGTCGTCGGGCTATCCTAATTAACAGATTGTGGGAACTCCTTGGATGCAAAGGCAGGATTTAGGGGAAATAATAAATATGCTAGGCATATAGTCAAACAGAGTTTACACCACAGTCAAGAAAATTTTATCCGGAGAAACCGGAAATTTTGACATTTTCGAAATGAACAAATTTTCACTTACACCCTTCTTTATTACAGTCATCGCAAGGACACCGGTACTTTATTTTTAAGAGGCACTTTTTGTAACGTGTGTGATCCGACGGGTGATGGGTACCAAACGATTGAACGATAACGCTTGTTTGTTGATAAGTGTTCTGGAATAAGCGTCACGTGCCAAGGTATGGATAGAGATGGGCGATCTTGTGTGTTCCAATGGGATGGATGGATATAATTATTGAATATGACGTCACGTAATTTAAATATTCTGCATTCTCTTACACTTGTTTTATGGGGAGTGCTCCGAGGAATTGTTGGGACTTATACGTTACCAGCCACAGCGTTTCGACAGAGGCGGCCTTAGTCATTGCGAGGCCCCGGGCGATAGATCTTTGCGAGGCCCCGGGCGATAGATCTTTGCGAGGCCTCGGGCGATAGATCTTTGCGGGGCCCTTGTCCTTTGAGGAATTCATGTGAATTGAACCTACATGACGAGAAATGCAAAAAAAAAGTTGAGTTTTGAAATTTATTAAACTAAATGTCAATTTGCTTCCCTTTTTTAAAGAATGGTATTCACTAACCAAATGACTTACTTTCTTTCAAAGCATCTATTATATCGCTTAGTTGATATTTTACGGCTTTCATCGACTCTACTCTGCATTCCCAGCTAGTTTTAGATAGCGGTTTCAGGGTTAAAGATGTTACGTGGGTTTTTAAAGTGCCCGCCTCTGACTTCAGCCAGTAAAGAGATTTTTCTGCGTGAGGCCCCTGCAAGAGCGAGGCCCAGGGCTGTTGCCCTGCTTGCCACCCCTCAAGGCCGCCACTGCGTTTCGACATCGTTCAACGCGACCTAACTTTCATCCCCATCACTTGGATAATAGGCACTCTACCACTGTGCGCTTCTCTAGAATTTTTTTGCCTTGCACATCCAATCTGTGGAATAAATTGTCGCCTGCGGTATTTCCGGACCGATACGACCTTCAAACCTTCAAGAAAAGAGCGTACTCCCACCTCAAAGGCCGGTAACGCACTTATGTCTGACTCTTAAGTTCCAGGTGTCCATGGGCGGCGGTAGTTATTCACCATCAGGTGACCCGTCTGCTCCTTTGCCCCTATACAATATAACAAAAAATATTTTCGTATTTCCATGATCAAATTTTTTTTTTAAAGGCCTCAAGTTAAAGCATTTTTTGAGTTTAAAACACAGAGTTCTCATACCCAGCTGCAAAAAGGACTTAGTGATTCAGCTACTTTTGTGTGGGTATGTCATCATCATCATCTTCGCTGGGTTCAAACCAATTTTGATAAATGTATATACCTACTTTTAATTATAATATGCTAATTTAACTACCTCGGGAATCGTCCCTAGAAGAACTAAAATGTGAATTCATATTAGGACTTTGGTGTTTAAATGTTTAAATGAAATAATGTATATTAAAGGTATTTCTTATTTTTTTTAAATATTTTTTGCTCAATGCATAATTTGTTTTTAAAGACAACGCCCTAAATGAAAAGATTTTAGAAATGATTCTTGGATTGTGGTGACTTTACGAACATTCAAACATTGTGGATTACACAATTTTTTCCCCGTGTGGGAATCCAACACACAGTTCCCATTGTACATCTGAAAGAAGATTTTTTTTTAACAAACTCCCATTTTTTTAACATTGTCATCAAAATTCATTAATATTTTGTTAATATCACTGTGTGCAGTAATGATCGTGCTCACTTTCTTGTGATTAAGTTAAAATTCATAAAACAATTCAAATATACAGAAATAATAGTGTTTTGTGATTTTTAGCTTCAGAAATATAATCGTAGAAGGATGCACCTTTCTCTATATTGTATATTGAAAATTCGAAAATATAGATTTTTGTGAACTTAAGTCAATTTATTTCGTTCAAAATACACTTAATCAAGGCATTTAATTACGTTTCATTGTTACATTGATTTAAATTGTTGCTGTTACATTCATTTGTAACGGATTTAGGTTTTCTACGATTAATAGAATCAAATATGAATGTATGTAGGTACATACCTCTTCCCTAAGCTACAGAATTGTACTCTCTTCGTTTTGCAACACAAACTAAATTGACTTCCTGAAAACTTACACATACCAAGTTTCAACCGGCTATTATTTGTATACCATACGAACGAACTCATCATATATGTTTATCCGTCTGTCACTGATGAAAGCAGGGCAACCCTTTAAGTGACAGCACTAATATTTATGCAATACAACACCGTACACACATGGCAACTAAGTTGGTGCGAAAGGGTTAAGATGTGTATCGTTAGTGGATTGAAATAACATAAGTCAAAGGAGGTTAGATTGACGGAACATCCTGGTCAAATTTGGAATTCCTTGACGGACTTCAATATTTTCAGGCTACAGAAAAACGCAGTGGAACAACACTACCTGTAAATTGATGTGTCCCTGGTAGTGAGCAGGGTCGTAAGACCTCTTTTAGAATCAGCAGGCTTTTAATTAAACTTTAGCGATCTCTTCGAGAGTGATCTGTAAATTAACCGATTTTCTTAACGTGTACATGACTGACTTTTAGTCGGCTAAATGATAGCTGTTCCTATTAGTCAAACACGGAATGAACGTTTAATAATAAAAAATATTTACTCTTTGTAACACTAAGTCGGTTGTTTGCCAACTAAATATAAAGGAAATATACGACCAGACTGATGGTAAGCAGCTTTCGTAGCCTACGGACGATTGGAAAACGGAGTAAGTCGTTCACGCGACTGTGTACTCGTATAAACTAAAACATTATCCGATCATGGCAATAGTAGTGCTAAGCTATCAGGAGGATATAGAAACCTTTGAATAGTATAGTCTAGAGTCTAGTTAATCCAGCTAAAATGTATAATATTTTTTGAAGTGAAACTTCTTTAGAATCGTGATATGAAATGAATATGAAATTCGATGAAACGAAAATTTTACACTAAAAAGAGACAAACAAGACAAACATCCATAAATAGGATTTAGTCTGCGAGAGAATGAGATAGAATACATGTATACAGTGTTTCCTATAATCTTTGAAAAGAGACAAACATATTCATAAATGGCATTTAGCCTGCAAGAGAATGACTTAGAATACAAGTTTACCTTGTTTCCTATAATCTTTGTCTTTGCGCCTGCGTATTACGAAGCCTTCAGGAAGCATTTTGTCAATGTCAACGTGGTGGCATTTACGTATTAAAATTCGTTGGTTAGTTAATTTATGTTAATTATTTAACACATCTGTGTTAGTTTGACCAATAACTTTTATATAAATTATTTAAAATTAAATTTATTATTATATATATTTTTTACATTACATAATATATTCAGCGCTAGTCTTTGTCAGCAAGGTAAAATGAACTGAAGACCAAATAGAGCGGAAAATACACTTTGATATTCACCTTTTTTAATTAGTGTTAAATATTTTTGATAATATATTATATAACTATTAAGATACATCTTAATCTTATCTTACTCACTAAAAAAGACGTCTTCAAAATATCCGTTACGCTTAAAAATATAACAAGATTGACGTTTCCTTTTATTTTCTGAAAATAATTCAGTCGGTATGTACCTCCATCAGGAACACATGTCCAAAATTGGAATCGGCGACCGAAAACTCCAAAAATTAACAAATAAACCCCGGAATAGATGAAACACGATATTTTTGCGTGAAATCAGTGAATATTGCTAGAAAAAAAAACACTTTGTTATTTTTCTTACAAATCGTCAGCGCATGTGCATTGTGGTTTTAAATTACGCGCAGATGAAAAAAAATACTTTTTATTACCTGTCACCTTTTCACTTGAAATATGGACAATCGATTGTAGAAAGGGTCAATTTTTTTTTGACAATCGTCAAAAAATTAAACGCTCTTGTTAACCCTTTCAATGATTGACCCTTGGGAATTTGCAGTCGTTACTTTTTATGATTGTTGATTTGACCTTTCCTTTTGCAATAAAAAGGGGAAAAACTGAATTAGCAATTACTTTTTGAAATCTGGAGATTTAAAAAAAAACTGCTGACAGTATTCCTTTACTACGATTATTGTTTTCTGATTTGACTACAAAATTACGCTATATTTAGCTTTAATAAATAGTTAGAACTAATAGTTATTCAGAATTGAATATTACTAGCTTGAAATAAAGAAAGAGTGAAAGAATATTAATATACGTTGAACAGATTTATCAAGAAACCCGCAAATATCACGCGCCTCCGTAGAATATAGTTCAATGTTATTCTTTTATTATGCCGCTATTTTTTCTAGGCATGTAATGAACTGTAAAAAAATAATTAGTTTTGAATAACAATAAAGTTTACTTTTTAGTTAACTTATTGTTACATATTTCTTTTTGGTCAAATCAGTAAAGTTATTTAAATGTGTGTATGATAATGATTTCGTGCCATTTTGTTTTTTTATTATAAATGTGGCGTTAATTAATCCTGATCTTATCTGACTTCTAAAGATTACGTATCTCACACCATTGAATCATAATAACTTTAGAAGATAAGACATAATATATTATTTAAATATATTATTGATTTAACTTAGTTTAAATTTAAATTTATAAATAGCTATTTACAAACTAACCTTTATAGACCACTTTGATTATTTGAATATTATATATGGTCGGGGAAAAAGTGTCTTCGTATTTTATATACAAATTCAAGACATTTTTTTATGTATATATGTGCCATTTGGTCTGATAAGTTATTGCCATCTTGTAGGTAGTGACATAATTCCGTTGCTGCAGAAATCTTGGAATTATTGATCAAAAAACTGCGACAGGTAGTTTTGACAGTCCTCTCTTGATGTTAACCTAACACTACCCAAATAATTCTGAACAGACCGAAACAGGTGAAAATCAGAAGAGGGTTCAAGGTCAGGACCATATGATGGATGCATTGACAACTTCTGAACCAAGCTCTCTCCATTTTGGGGGGGGGGGGACGAGCGACGATTCGGACAAGATTTGTCGCTTACCAAAAAAAGGTCCCAAAAGTAAATATAATTTAAATAAAAATTTACCCATACCATTCCATTGATATATTCCAAGACAGGCCAAATTGAAAAATAATTAAAAAATAAATTATTAATAAATTATTTTCCATATGTTTGTTAGCTATCTCCAGGATATGCAATAAATATATTAAAAGTTTAGGTCACAAGATTGTTGGGTTATTAAATTCTTAGGTTCAACATTTCAGATTTTTACTTGGGGGAGGGGGAGGCTTTCGCCCCTATCGCCCCCACCTTGGATTTGGCAGTAAAGATCGGAATCGATAGTTTTGCCTGGTGGTACAAACTCACAATGAACTATGCCAATCCAATCCGGGTTTCGCTATAGTGACCATGATCTTTTTCGCAAATCTTTTAAAAAGTGGTTCAGTTTCATTACGTTTCAATAGAGAATCGCAAATGAGTACACGATTCATTAGGTTTCTTTCAGTGAACTCGTATGCCACTCAGCACACAGACTTTTCAAATGGGT
The DNA here is from genome assembly GCA_963859945.1 of Euplagia quadripunctaria. Taxonomy (NCBI): domain Eukaryota; kingdom Metazoa; phylum Arthropoda; class Insecta; order Lepidoptera; family Erebidae; genus Euplagia; species Euplagia quadripunctaria. Next base: position 11,781,738 of record OY982581.1, read on the forward strand.
CAAATCTATTTTGTGGTTAATCCTCAGTTTCTCGGCTATCTCGTAACTACTAATATGCCGATCCTCTATTGCCTATTGCTCCATTTTGTCAGAAATGGCATCGACTTTGTATCGACATATGATGGTGACCAGAGCGAGTTGACATCAGAATTCCAGGACTGAAAACGCTTGAACTAACTTTGTGCTACTCTTACTGACACTGCATTAGGTCCATACACGTGGCAAGTTTTTTTCGCGTCTTGAGTCCCATTTTTCGCTTTTTTGTAATAAAAATTCCAAATGTATCTGTATGTAATGAATTTCTTCGTTAGATTCGCTCATTTTGGCGGACAGAAAAACAATTGAAAAATGGCGGGCAAGCTTTTTACTTCTTATTTTTCTTTTTCTTAATGTCCTATATTTATTGATATTAAAACCAACCAGATACAAACAGTATAACCAAAGTGATTTTTCTTTAATTTTATACCTAAAAAATACGAAAAGACTTTTCCCTGATCTATACCTACTTTTACTACTGATTACTGATTATATAACCTGAACTCAGTTAAATAAAAATATTTTATCAAGGAAACATGATTTATGACATCACCAGTCTAATATTAAGTCAAATTTTGTTTTATACTATGATCAAGCACCGTAATAAATTAGCATTGGAAAAAAAAAATTTTTCTTTGGCAGACAAAAGTTGCAGACTCCGCTGACAGTTATTTTCAACTACAATCTTGTGCAGAGTTCAAAATACATCGCGTTTAGTAGAATATAATATATTTTCTTACAATTCTATTATATTCCAAAACTTTATTACACCATTAAAATGTTGCCTACAGTGAGTACTTACTCAAAATTGTACACAAAGGGCGGCCTTGTTACTAAAATCAACTTCTTCTAGGCAACCTTTAGATGGAAAAAGGACCTGATTTAAAAGAATCTAATAATTAGTACTTATTGTGCCTGTAAGCTAAGTAGTGTGTGTGATAAGATACCAGCTCCATGTGTAGGGTATACCTTCAACGCACAAGCGATGCCATTACGTACTAGTTAGCATACGCTGGTTATAATTTTTAACAAGCATGGCTCATGCTTGTTAAATAATAAGAAATAAATGAATTTTAACAAGGCGGCGACACTTTGCGCCTTCGTGCTAGTGGACAGTTTTCAATTAGTACCCATTTAGAATTAAAACTAAAGCAATCCGCCACCGGACACAGCTGGCCCATTTCTAGCCACTATTTAGTTTAGTCCTGTCTCGTTAGTCATTCATTACATTAGTAATGTCTTACAAGTTAACCTAAACCATTGAAATAAGAAATTCATTCTAAACTCGTCCATACCGGCTTTTAAATAGAGCGTGACTGATTTTTGAAACCAGGAGCACATAACTTTGTAAAAGGCAATGAGATAAACATGGCAAGCCAACCCGAGTGAGATGTCAATCACCTGTCAACGACGTCCCGCCTTCTTATAGGCTCCTGGTACTGCCAAACGTAATGTACTGGGATTTGTCTTGCTTTTTTAACACTGAAAAATGTTTTCCTGTCCGTCTGTCAAGCTTAAAATGTTTTAAGAATGTGATAAAAGTTTAATGTTGAATAATTGTAACTTGTTAATTGTGTTGTCAAAAATACAGTGAGTGGTGGCTGTCAACGGTTTATAGTTATTTCAAAAACCATTTGTAGTTAATTAATATTTTGTATAATGACTGTGAAATCTTATAAGTAACTAAGGAGTATGGATTTCTAAATAATCGTTTTAGCATCAGTAGCAGTTTGGTGTATCATAGTTTACTGCTAAAATTTGCCCTCTTAAACATCTTTAAAAATACGTACTAAGCATCTATAACGTTTATATTCTTAGTTAGGAAGATATATGGGGTGTATTTGAAAAAGGAACACTTACTTAAATCACTGAAATGGTCATGACATTAGCATGCAGTAGTAATAAAACAAATTGAATAAAAAAACTATTCGTTTACGAGTTATGACCGTTTGAATTTCAAGATATTTTTGCCTCTGCTTTTCATAAAAGTAGGTGGAATGTGTAAAGTTAAAGATTTTAAATCGTACATAGTTTTTTATATTGGAATTTTTCATTCCCTTACTAAAACTTACTTCGAATTTTTATGGATTTTTCAATCTGTTACTAAAACTAACTTCGAATTTTAGTAAGTTTTTATGGATTTTCTCAATAACTGAGTGAATAGTTCCAAAATGAAATAAGCAGATTCTAAATGAAGCGATAACTCTCTTAATAAAATTATTTCCGTGGTTTCATTTACGAAGCTTTTAAGACATCTACGATACGTTTTGAGTCTATTCATATTCAATTGTACTAGTGCCTATAGTACATAAATAAACAGTCCAGCACTTAAATAATAAAATCGTGACAGTAAAGCATTGAAAACATTGACAGTATCAAGTTTATTCTTCATCCACAGACCGCAAGTCAACGCGTTTGGGGCTAATAAAATGTAATTTTTAGTGCAATACAACGGTAACCACACGCGTGCTGTCTCACGAATATCGTGTGGATATCCATAAAATTGTTATTCCAATATTTCGTAAGATAACGAATGTTATAGTTGACTGACTAAAGGATTCTTTCTCTCTATTAAGAACTTCTCAAAACCACCTTTTAATTTTTAACCTTCGAATGACAGCGTCAGCGTAACGTTGAATTTATTCGCTTTTAGAATTTAATTTTGCAATTTTCGGATTTAATTTATGATCTCATTGATTTATTCTTTCTTAAATGCTGATAGATATTTATGCAACCAATAGTGGAGGTAAATTGACTGCACTGGTGACGCAATGGTTAACAAAGTGGTCGCATCGCCAATACGCCACGCCGAGTGTTGTGGGTTCGATTCTTACATGGAACAAAATTTGTGTGATCCACAAATAGTTGTCCCAAGTCTGAGTGTTCTTTGTGTCCGTTGTTTGAATGCTTGTAAAGTCATTCGCGACACAGGAAATATTCCAAATGTGGCGAGGGAATCGGCTTTAACATAAAACTGAGTGTAAAGAATAAAAATATTAATTTTCTTAAATAATTTTATAAATTTATACTAAAGAATAAAAATTACCTCAATTTTTTTTTACTCAGATTGGACCCTCGACTAATGTTAAAATCAATAAGAAATAAATATGGTTAATGCCTCGTGTGGAGGTAAAAAAAAAATACAATTTATTTAAACCCTTCTCGTCAACGGTTCACACTCGTACACAGGTGTAATTGTTCTTTTTAGCAAAGGGTTAGTTATGAAAAGAGCATATATTTTAAAAATAAAGTCATAAAATCCTAACTTGGTTACAAGGTCGACCCCATTTCAAATTAACAAAAGAAATAAATGGTTGACCCCTATTTTAAAATGTCTTAAAAAGTCAAAGATCGTTTTTTTATTGACAAAAGGTTACAAATCTCAGTATAGGACAGATTTTTTTTCAAATTAATAAAAGTTAACTTTTGTATATTAACAAAAAGTTCAGGGTACGAAATAAATAAGAAGGCAATTTCCCACACGGTTACTTAAGAATTTGTTAAAATCGTAAATTTTAGTTAACCCTCTTCGGAAAATCGTGCGAAATGCAAACAATTCAACATTAATAGTAACTTAATTTCTTTTATAATCTTTAATTTTGACGACTAACGTACTTGTATATAAATATAGAGGACTTTAAAGATGTTTTGAGAAGTTTAAGATTTAAATCCTTAGGAGAATGGAATACATTCTTTTAGAAAAATTAGAGTATGATAAATCAGATTAAATTCATCTACATAACAAAAATATACGAGTACATATGTACGTATCAATATCAAGCTGACGTTTGTAGGAATTATCATTGTATGAAATATTAGAAATAAGTTTGCAAACTTGTTGCCACCTATCATTTAAACTTATAAGCTGTAAACGCATCATTTCTTTAAGTAAAGACAACACAGCGTGTAAAAAACACGTGAAAAAAATAATTACGTGTCATCCACTCCGTACCATTCCTCGTTCGTCGAATGATATAATACATTAGGTATTATGTTTATACATAGTTGAAGCGTGCTTTTGAGTTAGCATATTAATAGCATTTTCTGGTTTAGTTATTTCGGTTTTGAAAAAAAACTTAATAATTTTTATATTTCTCAGAAAAAAAAATCGTCTTGTGCACATTTTAATTTTTTTACATCTATTAAGCATTTCGTCACAAGTCTCTATCGTTCGAAACACTGGCTTTACACAAAAAATATTTCGAGTTCGTATGCTAGAGTAATGAAATAAGGTTTATGTTTCAAAAAACACGATTTTTACTATTTATACGACTATACTCTTCTAATTTTAAAACGAAAATTATATTTAATTGTATCTTAAATAGATAGTTTAAACATTTACTGTATTAAGTAAAATTTATGCACTTCTAAAAATATCAAACTCTTCTAGGAATTATAACCGATAGAAACATTTCTTTTTGCTTTTGGTCTACTATTTATTATTATTAAATATGAAGTAAATAAAAGAGTATTTATCCAGCCTGACTACTCCAGTTATTTGAGTGAGGATTGAAGTATCCACACAACCGTAGCTCTGTAGTACATCGTAGGTAAATGATATTTTGCACTTACAAGCCGGTTGATGGATCCGTCTTTGTGTTTAACTCACAAAATTATTATTTTGTTCATATTCCACTCGTAGTCAGAAAATAAAGATATATTTACTAGCTTAAATAAATAGATAAGTTCAGGCAGCCAACACTGGTCCTTTCAACCGAGTATACAGAACGGAAGCGGGCCACTGTGCACACACATTCGAGTGTTTCGCAAACAACGCTTCGTAGCACTGGACTCCTGGTAGTTCGCAGAATTTTCGCATTTTCTTTTCTTTGTTCAGTTGATTTATTGTTATTGACACTAATTATACCCACTCTTATTTTTCTAGCATTTTTTGTAATTCTGAAAAGAGTGAATAACGATTCTACTTTTTCATAAGTTATGGCCTGAGGTTACACTGTTCAATAGTTCAGTGTTGGTAAATTACATCTTACAATGTGTTGGAACCGCCTCACGTGTTTACTACACGAAAGGCGGTTTCATAATACAGCCATAGAAATGTTATTCATAGCTCATATAGCTACATAATATCTTTGATTATATATATGTACGTGATGACTGGTAAATTGAGATTAATCATTTCGTAAGTTATCTGTCAGTCATCACATCAATGCAGTAAAACTGACTGCAAAATCTACAGTCTTATGTGTACCTTACTTCTTTTTAAATGGTTTTATTATTTTACATATAAAATTTGTTTAAATGTACCAAACTCTGGATATGATTGATTTAATTCAAAGTTTATTTTCTTCTTTTCAGCGCATTTTAATGAAAGCTTATTTTTAACAATGTTTTTTACAATTATTTATGTAATTACAGGAGTCAAACTTTTTTCTCTTTCACTTACATCTATTAGATAATTCTTTCTCTTGTGTAGTAAATGGGCTTCGTTATAAGGGTCGTTTATACCCGGCGGTACGGTAGTCTTTGCACATGCGCAGTGTGATGTTAAATAAAATTACACCTTGGGGCTTTGATATCCTGGTAGTTTGCAAGACAGTGGCATACATTCTTCCTTCTTAGGCAATTTCTTGCATCTTGCTTTAAATTTTATAACAAAATGATACAAAAAATTATATCCATAATCATAGAGTTTGAACTCACTTCATTTTATTATACTTGATCATACTATAAAAATATGTAAATCAAATTATCACAAACAAGCACGTTGATTAAGAAAACAAGTTTCCTAAAAAAATGTAGGTCAGTTTAAGTGAAGATACGGGACGAAATAAAGACTTTTTAACAAAGAATTAAACCGATGAAAGTAGAAAGGAACTGAAAAGCGAAAAATAAACTTGCTAGAGTAACAAAATTCCTACTTTAATATAATCAATCAATTAGCCTATTCTAGTCCACTGCTGGACATAGGCCTCTCCCAATGTGCGCCATAGTACCCGGTCCTCCGCCTGCCGCATCCAGTCCCTCCCAGCTACCTTCCTCAGGTCGTCGGTCCATCTGACTGGGGGGCGTCCTACCTTCAGTTTACCGATTCGCGGTCTCCACTCTAAGATCCGCTTGCTCCAACGGCCATCGGTCCCTCGGCATACGTGGCCAGCCCATTGCCACTTAAGCGTGCTTATTCTGCAAGCTATGTCGGTAACTTTCGTTCTTTGTCGGATGACCTCATTTCGAATTTTATCCTGCAAAGAGACTCCAAGCATAGCTCGCTCCATGGCCCGCTGCACGACTATTAGTTTGTGGACTAGCCCCACCGTTAGTGTCCACGTCTCGGCACCGTAGGTCATTATAGGTAGGACGCACTGATCGAAGACCTTCGTTTTGAGGCATTTATACTTTAGTATAAATCCCACTAATATTATAAATGTGAAAGTTTGGATGGATGGATGGATGGATGTTTGTTACTATTTCACGCAAAAACCATTGAACCGATTGCGATGAAACTGAATAGCTCGAGACCGGGATTAACGCATAGACTACTTTTTATCCCGATATTCCCACGGGATCGGGACTTACGCGGGTGAAACCGCGGGGTGCTGCTAGTACCTTAATAATTATGAGTCAAACAAGCTAAGTAATTAATACCAAAATGAAGTGATGGCAGCGTCAACGCGGCCACAGTATAAAAAACATTTATACTGTGACTCGGCGCATCTACTTATTTGCCGAAGTGTTTTCGAATTTTATTTTTGTTTGTATCTTTGGCGCCGACTCAAAATTATTAAGGTATTTATAATTAGAGTAGGAGTTTAGTTACGCTAACAAGTTTATTTTTTGCTTTTCAGTTCCTATCTACTGTTGTCGGTTTAATTTTTTTGTTAAAAAGTTTTTATTTTTTAGTTTTTTTGTGGCTAAAATATAATCATAGTTATTATCAGATATACAACAATATTTTATTAGGTTTAAAGTTCTCATTAACATGAATTAATAAGCACAAACACGAAATAGTTGTTGTAAACCATTGAGGAGTTCCCTCGACTGGATTCCGCATCCATTATCAAATCAACTCTGTTATGTTGTAGTGTCATGTTTTAGTAAATTATGTGTGCTAAGTTTCAACAAAATCGGTTCACAGGTGTAAAGTCAGTTAGTGAACAATCATACGTCCCCTATTTTTCTACCCTTAGGGTTGAAATTTTTGGGACCAATGGGAAAATTAAATGGGACCAACTTCCGTATGCCCTATTCAATAAAAAAAAGAGTTATCAAAATCGGAGTACCCAGGAAAAAGTTTTGCATGGCATTACATAGAAAATAAAAAATATACAGGTTGACTTGAGAACCTCATCCGTTTTTTCGTCGGTTAGAAAATACTAGGTAGGTACTTATTAACCTACAAATGCATGCAGCGTAATGTTGAGCTGAAACCATAATAAATTATGAAAAATGATTTCTATTCAATTCAAATAAATGAGCATTACAATTTTTTATTATAAGTTCATACAGTCCATTTCATTTTAAAAGTCCAACACAGGCTCACAGCCCCTGTGTAAATCACAAGATGTGCTCTTAGATTAAGTACACAAAGCAAGGGTGCAGGCAGGTGGTTGAACGTCTGACTGGCGCCTTCTGTTTACACATCGCTGCCGACCTCTGCCGCCCTGGTACTTTGAGGCAAATCTGCACACTTTTCGCAAAGGGACCAGCGGCAGCAAACAAAGGGAGGGACACAATATGAGATGCACATATCCAGTGATTTAATGAATTTTTATTTTTTTGAGTTTATTCAGAGTATAATTCTTTATAAAGTTCTTTATAAAATTTCTCTTGTACTGCTTACAGAAATCCACCGACAACAGTAAAGCAATATTTGCGATCTAACTGATATAAAAATTACATTACTTTTAATCTAGCTGTAGCTCGCGACTTCGTTCGCATGGAAATGTTGGTGAAATCTATCCCACCATACACCACCATAGGTACTACCTATAATTAAAATCGGTTCATTAGTTTAGGAGTTCCTCGCTGACAAACCACATGCCGCGAAATTTTTATAGGTATATATATATATATATTATGTAGATTTACCTTGATCGTACACACATAGCGGTTTAAAGCCGTGTATTTATTTCATAGTTGCATTATTTTTATTTGACGAAGACGGGATGATTTTTAATAAGGAAATTTTTGTTTAGAAAATATTAAAATAAAATATTTCATACAACATAATAATTTACATAGAACTTCATTAAAATGCCAAGTACTAAACTTGGTTACAGGCACGTAAATTGCATTACCTATGTCTGTATAAAAATACAGGAATAAGGGTTTCTCAATTCATTGTTAATTATATAATTGACATTGAAGGAGAGGTGCTTTTAGCGGCCGTATTTAACCAACATAAATTAATTCTCCATTTTGATCCACCTAGTTACCAAGTAAAAGTGTCAAAATTAGATTAATGGCCATTATTTCGTCATCGATCAGCGTTAAAATGGCGTCGACTCGGCCATTAAAATGTTTGTTCTATTAAAAGGGGCAGTGGAAACAAACAAATTTTGGAAGATACCCTCTATTTGGACATCACTTGAGGGCGGGATGTGGTTCGAATTATTAAACAAGGCCTTTTGTTCAGGCATTGAGAATTTCCGAGACGGTGGCGCCACGTGTTCCGCGCGCGCCTCTCTAAGCTAGGGATAATAGAACCATCTGCACCTCATAGCGGGGTCGCCTGGTTTAACAGGCGGCCAAGTCTGCCGGGGTTCACAGGGATTTCCTTTCTAGGGTACACCTTAGGCCCCGGCTATAAGACCCGGTGACGGAACACTGTGTGGTTTTAGTCGGTTCGGGTCCGACATACCACCTCGCCCCGCCCCGGTGAGGTGATGCCCCGTGGGGGTTTCCACACATTAAAAAAACAAAAAAAAGTCATTGAGAATTTGGATTCATCTTTGGGTATTCAGACGATAGTAATTTTTAATTCAATAATCTTTTACTTATAAGTAAGCGAATCAAACAGGAGACATTGGAGCATCTTTATTAATTACTTAGATGTCCGCGCAGTTTCACCTGCGTTAATGGTCACTGCTCCGCTCCTATTGGTCGTAGCGTGATGTTATCTAGCCTATAGCCTTCCTCGATACATGGGCTATCCAACACCAATAATTTTTTAATTCGAACCATTCGTTCCTGAGATTAGCGCATTCAATCATACACGAACTCTTCAGCTTTATAATATTAGTATTATTAGTAAAGATTACAGTTCATTATGGACCCTGTGGGGCACGGCAGCGTAGGAGAGAGGATGAAGTTGTTATACACTAGCTGGGCCCCGCGGTTTCACTGTGTGTTAATCCAGGTGTCCAGCTATCTACATACCAAATTTCTTAGCAATCGGTTCAGTAGTTTTTGCGTGAAAGAGCAACAAACATCCATACATCCATACATCCTCACAAACTTTCACGTTTATAATATTAGTAGGATATAAGTATTCGTCTTCACTACATATCACTACATATTATAAAACAAAATCCCCCACCGCGTCTGTCTGTCTGTCTGTTCGCGATAAGCAGAAAAACTACTGAACGGATTTTCATGCGGTTTTTACTAATAGACAGAGTGTTTCATGAGGTAGGTTTAGGTGTATAATTTGTTAAGATTTTGTGTAAATTGATTGAAATATATTGATGATTGTTGAAGATGTCTCTGCTACCCCTGCGAAGCCGGGGCGGGTTGCTAGTAAGTATTATATAAATAAAACTATTAATATTTAACTTTCGTTTAATTACTAATTGTATCATTCTTATTCCTTCTTTTCAGTATGTTATTGAGTTTTTTTGTTTTTGACTATGAAAGTTAGTACGACTAGTTGTATCACTATTTTAATTAATTTCAATACACGCCTCAATATTTTACTTACCTCATTAGCGACGTTATTATCAATTAAGTATTCATGGAATGTATAGTAGGCTATAGTAATTAATATCTGTTTTAATGTCTGTAGGGCGTGTCGCTTTCGTCATTTCTAATGGGAATCGGACCGGTAGAATGCATAGATAATTTAACGGTCGACAGATTAAATCTGTTTATCGTAACGAATATTTTGTTATTATGTCATCTCATCTGTTGAATCTGTTAAAAGAAGGCAACCTATTACGCTTCCTTGTGGAATAGATGCGTTTTTGATCTAACTAGCTGCGCCCTGCGGTTTCACCCGCTTAAGTCCTGATCTCTTTGGAATATTGGAATAAAAAGTAGCCTATATGTTAATCTAGGTCTCCAGTTATCTACATACCAACTTTCAGAGCAATCGCTTCAGTAGTTTTTGCGTAAAAGAGTAACAAGCACTCATACATCCTCACAAAGTTTCACGTATATAATACTAGCTGCGCTCCGCGGTTTCACCCGCGTAAGTCCCGATCCCGTAGGTATATTGGGATAAAAAGTAGCCTATGCGTTAATCCAGGTATCTAACTATCTAGATACCAAGTTTCATCGCAATCGGTTTCGTGGTTTTGACGTGAAAGAGTAGCAAACATCCATACATTCATCCAAACTTTCACATTTATAATATTAGTGAGATGTTTTCAATCATGTGAATGTTACGGTTAAAATATTATATTCTACTAATTGTTCCTTGTCTTTCAGATAAGATGTAAGCAAACCGTGAGCCTTTACTGTAATGCGATTTTAAGAATTAAGTAAGTTAAATTTCTTCACTTATGTATTGTAAATAATTACCAGGGTTTCATGGGAAATTCATACAAGCTGTGTATGAATTTCCTATGAAATCCTGGTAATTATTAATTATCCCTTCATTTGCCACCCGTAGAGTTGGACTATTTTCTTCAAATTTAAATGAGACCAACCTCCAATAATTATTAAACCTAAATCAAAAATTTATTTCAAGTAAACCCATTGTACGTAATTTTGAATTGTCAGGAGGAGTCAGTCAGTATAAGTCGGTCGTAAAGCCAGTTGCCTGTTCCAAAACTTAGATCCTATTTAGAAGAACAGGCAAGAAACTCCAAGGACACTCTTTTCCAACATATATATTTTTTTTATAATTATTCCAATAATTATTAATACTTACTCGTATTATTGAGTAGTTCCGGTGGCCATCTGCTGTCAGCATCAGTTCCACTTCACCACTTCAAATGTACATTAAAAAAATACCCAAATCGCTATAGGTGTGCCCATAACATTTGAAGATCCTGACCCGATGACGGATGGGACCCACTAGAAAGTATTATTCCCTTTCAAACATAAATAATTATTCAAATGGGTCCAGCCGTCTGTAAGTAATCGGGAAACCTAAAAAAATACTCCGCCTTTTTTGAAGTCGATGAAAAATGTACCCATACTTTTTTATAATAACAAAACTAACAACCTGCATAATTGACCACCAGGCTCCCAGAAATTATCAGAAGCTCATCGAATTATCTTTTTAGATACGCGTACAGAGGGATTCAAAATTGGAATAATTAATTCCATTTGCTGGCACGTGGCGGTAGACGGCGGCGCGTAATTGCGGAACGCATCATTACCGACACACTCCACATGTATTGTGATCTCCTGTGATTTTGGTGCATTTGTTTTGTAATCCTGTAAATATGAGATGACGATAATGGAAGTTATGGTTGGCTTTTATTATTTTACATTCTAACGTGAACCCCTTCTAAGCCAAATATAATTCTAAAACACGCAGTAAGTAAATTAAGATTACGTTTCCTACACATTTTCTTTTTCTGCACTTGATTTCATTTCATTATGAAAGCTTAACAAATTTCCCCACAATGTATAGCTAACCAGAGGAGCTAATTAAAATAGACATTCTACTGATTATTTCCTTTTTTCCATATCTTAAAGCTAAGTTAGCTAATTCAATATGCCAGAGTGATATAAATTTAGCTTTTTTGGGAATTTTGGGTACAAAATAATATTATTTTATTACTATCGTCCACTTATCTACTACTACTACTGCTCGAATGAAATCACATCCGTATAGGTACAAATACTGAGAACTAAAGCCACTAAGGATCCATGAAGGACGTGTCCATCGTCAATAAAAAAAAAACAAAAAGTCTGTTTCCACGATCATAGGCACAGTGGTGCGGCGCAATGGGCAGTGAGCGTGTGACGGCAGGCTGTGGTTTCCGCGAGACAACGCCTTTGCGGTCGCACGGTCGACCGCTCGGACCTCTATAGAAACTTAGAACTTATTTACTGTAGGTACATTATTGTACATGTCGTGGGTATGTTTTGTTTAGTACATTTTGTAATTAGTTACTGAAGATAATTTACTATTGATATTCATACTAGCAAGTAACCAAGGGCAAGTAAATCAATAGAAAAAAGTAATTGGAGTTTTTCAACAAGCGACGGTGTCAGGCGTCACACTTGACACACCGTCAATCGCTTCAATCGTTGTTATAGGGCCTGCGTCGGGTCTGTAACTAGTCGCACATCCACGAAATACAAACGTGTGATACATCTTTAATGAATATTAAACATCAAACTGAAATCTTTCATTCCCATATAAGTCCTAAATCAGTCCTTTAAATCCTGTATAAAATTTTAAAGTATGATTGTCTTGTCAACTTGTTTAAAACTTTCTCGCCGCGAAACTTTCATGATTAGCTAGACCATGAAGCCGGGCCGCCATAACGGAACGGTCACGGGATTTGAGCATGGACCAGCCTACAAAGAAAGAACACCTTCCACACCTTGGTCTCGTTGTGCAAGAGCCGTGAAAATGAGAATCATGTGAATTTCTTAATATTTAGATTACTAATAACTGGACACACTAGATTAAAAACTTCCTTGAGCGGTATTTATATTTTAAGTAATAGTGGTCCGGTGATCCAGACACCTACGTGGCAGGTCCCTTCACCGTTGATAAAGGGTCCCTGTCGAGTCTAAAACTATAATATTGTGTACTAGGGAGTCTAGCTGCCGGAACAGGCAACCTGTGCGTGAGACACCGCTGACATTACAAGACAAAAAGTGTTCGTTTAGCAGAGGTAACCGCTTACTATCGACTGACCTGTTGGTCTAGTGGTTAGTGACCCTGACCGCTATGCTTATAGGTCGTGGGTTCGATTCCACCCTAAGTCTGGGTGTTCTTTGTGTCCGTTGTTTCTATGTTTGTAAAGTCCCCCGCGACACAGGAGTAATTCCTAATGCGGGAGTTGTATTTTTAAAGATATCGTTTAAAGATATCACTATTAATAGGGCCGTATACTAGTTTGCCACCTTGAAGTATAAATAAAACAAATCTTAAAATTCCCACATTTTTTTAAGTAAATGTATTTCTATGAGTTAGTATAGTTATTCATTCAGTTCATGCTTCAACGACTGGACGGATTTGGATGCAATTGATACACCAATAGATTTTAATTGAGATTGAGATTAAGCATACATAAAGCAAAGCTGAAGGTGCAAACTAGTGAAATTACAAACGTAAGAGTTTATGAAGATGTCTGTTACCCAATGACGGTATACGGTTTTGGGGTGAAATTTTGATATTCGTGATTATGGGAACTGATGTCAAAGCGGGCGCGATCTTACTACTATTATAACTCAATCACACAAAAACGGCTGAACAGATCTGGATACAATTTAACACAGAGACAGATTAGAGTCTTAAATAGCACATAGGTTACTTTTATCCCGAAAAGTGTACGATCCCCGTGGGATATATCCACGCAAACGAAGTCGCGGGCTACAAAATAAAACCAATACTTCTAAAGGTCTCGGTTTGTAGTGTGTTGGTGTGACAGTAGAGAGACACTGTTCATAGCGTAATATTAGATATCATTAACACTAATTCATTGATTTCAATCTTAATTGACATTAATTTCTCATTGTTATTTCATATGAAGAGCATTGCAGCCGGTTCGTGTTCGACAAGCAATCAATTATTGAGTTTAACTGTCGTATATAATTAACTATTACAAGCCTATTAAATTGTGATATTGATACTTTCTCCAACGAAGTCACGACGACTCTTTAATCACATCGGGCATACTACTATGGGGCTGCTAATATACTAACCATAATGGTTTTGTTGGAAAGCTAAATATACCAATTTAGCATTTTTTAACTTGCCCAGAATCTGGCAAAAGCCATTTAATTGATACATACATATAATATATTATAGGTATTCTTTAATAGCGCTGTGCCACTGAAATTGCGACTTTATTGTGTAGGAACAAAAGTCACTATTTATTTAAATGATTTTGCGGAGTGAGACTTCTGTACTCTGTTGTACAATTAGGGATTCTAAATTATAGATTTAAATACTCATATACATTTTTTAAGTAAATACATTGTTTATGATCTGGGTATAATTTTTATATAATATGCATGTATTTAGAAATATTTAAGTAGTTTTATCAGTAGTCTGGTTAATATACTACAAGTACTGCCGAGTTTGTGATCAGACAGCCGTGTGTGAGGTGTCTCAAGTTGTTATTATCACATATGTATATCTTATATCTTTACAAAACACCCACACCAATGCAAATAGACAGAGACATAGAATATATTCATGCATGAAAATATTTCCACTTAGCGGGAATCAAACCCGTGACCCTTGACGTTGGCATTTTGGAATTGAACATTGGAATGCTGCGCCGCATACCGAGGTCTTCGAATTTATAATAGTAATAAAGGGTATAGGTATATATTATATGGATTTTTAAAAAGATATGAGGAGTAGCTACAATAACATAATAGACTTCTAAGTGCAAGTTTCCAAAAAAGTATAAAGACCAAACTCTACCTCTTTTTTAAGGTTTTTTTCTGGTTTTTACGCGTGTGACCAATCCCAAAGAAATAGGATTTTAAGCGATCTACGACACATCATACTTGCCTACAAAATTTATAGAAAATCACAATCTAATTCTACAAGTGTTTTCTATTATAATTCTTCTCTTAAATGATGTCTACTCTGAACAGCCGTCGGCTCTCTATTAAAACAAAATGACAAAAGTGATGGCTTCTGTCAACAAAAAAACCTAGCAAACGTACCAACCTTTCAAAAGCCTCTTTCATCCCTGGCCGGGAGCGGAAAGCTTCTACCGTCGAATAAAAAAACACTATATCAAGTTACCGTACATCTGGCTGTCTGGCGAAAAAGCACGAAATGAAAGGAAATTGTATTTGGAATGTATATTCCTTATATTTTATGTCAGCCTAGTATTTCAGTTTTGAATGTATTGGGTATGACTTCCTCGTCTGCCTACCATTTTATACCGTGATTAAATATGGAAGAAGTTTTTTGCATAGATCTGGTTGTTTTCTCAGAGCATAATAATTTCTTAGCTCCTTGGCTAAATAAAAACTTAAATATTTAATTTAATTTACAGTCTATATGGCCAAAATATTGTTTTCAAAATAATCGGTGGCATTCTGATATCGCATGTGATAAATTATAGTTAAAGAAACTGAAAAAAAACACCTAAAAAAAGTGATCAAAGTTTTACTCATTGATGAAGCTGCAGTATAAACTTTAGAACGAAATACACGAAAGAGAAGAAATCACAGAGACTAGATCTACTATAAAGTACCATAGACCTGTTGTATAAGGGCAGCGCAAGGCCGCTGTTTGTTGATGAGAGTCTCAAAATTGATAAACATCTTATCTTATCTTAACTAATATTTATTTATTTCTACTAATTTTGTCTTTTTGTACGTGAGACACTTATTTATGTTTATTTAGCATGTTGCTTCTTTTTCTACAATACCTCTGAACATTGATACTTACATACTCATCATACCAACATGAAATACTTGTAGTGGATAATTCAATCTTGAACAAAACAACATTGTAGTCAGCAGGACACATAGACATCTTTATCGTGTGGGTGAGGCCATTATCATAAACTATGCTTTTATTTCTACAACATTGTTACAAGCGTTTACTTCGCGAATTGTTTATGGTTATACCTTCATTATTGGCACAAACGGTCTGATGATTAATATTTTAAATTGTTTATCTTAGTAATTGAAATTGTTTTTCTTAATAATTGAAATTGTTTATCTTAATAATTGTAATTATTTATCTGTCTTCGTTTTCATATATAAATGTCGCCCAGGCTCAAGAAAATATAAAGTAGGTCTCTATATTTTTGGAGTTTACTCCTTAAGAATCGATTTTCATATAAGGAGCCCGGTATGAAAAAAAAATATGAAGAGTAAAATTTAGTGATCGGAGGGCAGCGAATCGCTGCGCGCTTTATCGGAGTTTACTCCTTATCCTCGACGCATGTAAGTAGATATGTGTATATATACCTTTATGTAGAAAATATATATGTATGTATATATATATAGAATATATACTGTGAACCTACAGTAAATTGTAAACTCCAGTCGTGCGTCGGAGCTGACACACACCTTTTTTTTACCAATAGCCACATTTTTCGAGTTACATTATTGTTTATGACATCAAGTTAACATAGGCTAGGTTTAGTGTTTAGCTAGGTTTAGTTTTTTAAATTAATGGTTGTTAACAATTCAAATCCGACAACATTCTTTCTACTGTGAATGAGCAGCTAGCGCTCCGCAGTTTCATCCGCGCAAATCCCGATGCCGTGGGAATATCGGAATAAAAAGTAGCCTATTTATTTATCCAGGTCTCAAGCTATCTACATAGTGCCTATTTACCAAGTACATACTTTATAATATTAGTAGGACTAAATACAAGAGATCTGTCGTGCCACGTGACAACATCTATTATACCGGAAAATGGCATTATGATAGAAAAACTATTTCATTAGGATGATGCTTTTCGGTCTAATTGGATTACAATATGTTGCAAATTTTGCAAAATGTGTGAGCAAGAGATAAATATAGAACTAGAGAAATGATCGTACAAAATCCTACCCTATACCTACCCTATACCTACTGCCGGCAGAACGGAGTTATCCAGAATCATAGAATAGAATTTTCATAATCTTAGGTGCTAAATTATCACACGGCAATATTGATGAATGATGCTGAAGAGTAATATTGGTCATTGGTTTTATGTAGCTTGCCTTGTTTGTGACTTGTGTGGGTCATATCTAGTAATTGAAATTTTTTGACGGATTGATCTGATATTTGGTACACATCCTTAGTCCTAATGACAATACAATTATGTGCATTCCGGCATTCAGTATCATTGTAAATATAAGATGGCCGCCGATAAAATGTCGAATTACATATTTTTGACAACTCCCTCAACAGGGACATTAATTGATAGAGATTGACTAGTAGAATACAGTACACCATGAAAAAATTCATATATTAAGTTACTATATAAAAAACTTTAAACTTGAAAATAAAATACGTAAAATATTAAGCTTAACGGTTTTATTTTTTATTGTTAAGAAACAATAATTAACCGTTTAACTTTTTTTTTTACTTATTTTATTTAAAAAACAAGCAACAACTACACTCGGTAATATTAGTTGGTGAAATGTACTGAATCGTAGTACCTTACAATTTTAAAAACTTTTAAAACAATATAATCATTATTGTTTAAATAAGCGTACAAAAAAAAAATCAAATACATTTAGTTATCTCACTGACATCTTACACAGCATTTAAAAAGTCATAACTCGCAGAACTCTTTTACTTTCTTTAGCTAGTTTAAATATTGATTATTGGTAAATAAGTAAATATTATGCGCTTGCGCACCACCAATTAACCGGTGAATTTACTAGTGTTTGAGCTTCATACATGCATAATTATATAAACTTAACTCTTCTTAGAGACATTGCACTGCGCCGTGAGCAGATCATTACTCTAAAAAGATCTCGCAGCACCATGCGCTATTATCCGCAGTCATCAGTTTTCAATAAACATCCTTTATCTTAGCTGAAGAATTTTTCTTTTGATTGTTTGTATATTTAAACGCCGTAATCTCTAGAACTATCAGTCAGATTTTAATGATTATTTTGGTATCGGATAGAGTTTTAATTGAGAAATGTTATAGGCTACGTAACTTCACGCTACAACCCTTAGGAGCGGAGCAGTGACCATAAATGTAAGTGAAACTGCGGGGAACAGTCTTGAATAATTGCTTAATGCCGTGTTCCTATAATCAAGAAACGATTCGTTTTACTTACGGACGGTAAAATTTTCGTTCAATAATTTAATGAAATTTTACCGTCCGTAAGCAAAATGAATCGTGTTGATTACAGGAACGCGGCATAAATAATTTTCAGGGATTTCATTTAAAACCAATACACTTTAAAACCAGAGAGGCTGTGTTTTGTCTTTGAAAGGAATTTTGCAGATGCTTAAATTGTGACGTAACCTTCATGCCGTGGTCTTTTCATAATAATTCAGCTGTCTTGAAACTCACTAATGCCCGGTTCCTATAATCAAGAAACGATTCGTTTTGCTTACGGACGGTAAAATTTTGTTGAATATAAGTAAGCAAAACGAGTCGTTTCTTGATTATAGGAACCTAGGCTGCCAGAACTTTGACAGAACAGCGACCGCTTACCATACCTACTTGTTGGACACCATAATGATATCAATGATCATGTAACAATCTATCTCTCTGTCCCATCAGACGTAGCTATAGTACCTACACAGTGGAATAAGACGTGGTGCGGTAAAGCCAGTAATATGTACGTACCTGTAGTACAGAGTGTCGGTTTACCTCGGAGTAACTTGATATAATTATGTTTTGCATGTGACTACGACGGCGACGCGCGACGCAGAGAAAAGAGGCGCGCAGCTCACCAACCAAGCTGAATATAGTTTTGTAAATAATATTATAAAGGACTGGCCTGTTGGTGTAGTGGTTAGTGATCCTGACTGCTGAGCTAGAGGACGTGGGTTCGATTCCCATCCAAGACAAATAATTGTGAGATGAGCATGATCGTTTGTTCTGTGTCTGATTGTAATTTATTTATAACTACCAGTTCCCGCGCGGCTTCACTCACGCGTACGTATTTTTATATTTAACGCGGAACACTAATTCTTTTTCCGAAATAAAAGTAGCCTATGTTACTCCTTATAACACCCGCTATCTGCCAGTGAAAGTCCCGTGGAAATCAGTAAACCCGTCCCGGAGATAGATTAGCCAAAACAAACAGACAAACAGACAAAAATTGTAAAAAATGTTGTTTTGGTATATGTACCGTGTATACATCCAAATGCACTTTGTAAAAGTCGGTTATTTTAATATTACAAACAGACACTCCAATTTTATTTATTTGTAAAGATATGTATGTATTTAGAAATACTAGAGATCGCGTGGTGGTCGAATTTCGACCATAGTTTATGTCATTGGCCAATATTACTTGAACTGTCATTGTATAGACTTTTGTACCATGACAGGTCAAAATATATACTGGACACTCATAGCTATATGTGTATATGTACCCGTTTTTGCATTTTTTTTAACTTTGTAGCAAATATTGTTCAAAAATTGTAGCATTCGTCACTTCTTCTCTGTATAAACTACAAGTGTGCGAAATTTCATACTCCTCCGTCCGCCCAATTTTCGTAAAAAGGGATCCAAAGTTTTCGCTTCACGTATTAATATATAGATGTAAGTATGTTTATCAGCAGTTTGGTTACCATAGTACAGGCTCTGCCTAGTTTGGAATCAGTAACTATACCAACAAGCCGGTCAAATCATTAGCTAAAAACGCGATTCCTACGACTTATATATTGTACGTAAGTAGGCACAAACTGTTCAGCTATTCCAAGATCATCAACTCTTCAAATCGTTGTATTTTAAACCCCCGACGCAAAAAGAGGGGTGTTATAAGTTTGACGTCGATGTCTCTGTGTGTGTGTCTGTCTGTCCCATCGTAGCTCTCAAACGGATGGACCGATTTCGATGCGGTTTTTTCATTTGAAAGCCATTGCGGTGGTTCTTAGCTATGTTTGGTTAATATCGGTCCAGCAGTGTAAGAGTATCAGCTCTTTTCCAAAATGATGTAAGGCATTTTGTAATCGTTGAAGGGATTTTCGAGTCGGGGGTGTTTTAAATTTATCAATTATTAGTCAGCAATTGCATCCGACCACGTGAGCCAATGTTAAACTTATGCCTGGTTGTGTCAAATATCTATTACTTACCGACTACTTATGTACCTGCTATGTACCTACCCCTATTGATTATAGTTTTTATTTTTTTAAAGAGACAACTCCCGCTTTAGGAATTACTTCCTGTGTCGCGGGGGACTTTACAAACATACAAACAACGGACACAAAGAACACCCAGACTCGGGTGGGAATCGAACCCACGACCTATGGCATAGCAGTCAGGGTCACTAACCACTAGGCCAACAGGCCAGTCAAAATTGTAGGAGGACTACTTATGTTGATGTTCAGCAATTAATAGAGAAGTGCTGTTCAGTGAATTTTGTTAGTCTCTGATGTTTATATCTTGCATTCTAGTTGCGACAGTTGGTCTGTGTTCATTTAAGTAGGAGAGTCATGCTACGGCACGTAAGGGCCGGCTCAACCGGACTGTTATCACGGCCTCACAGAAAACCGGCAGTGAAGCAATGCTTGTGTTATATTTCGCCGAATGGGTGAAGTTACCGGAGGCCCTAACCTTCCCCCCACCATTTCCTCTCTTTCCCCCTTCCCCTACTTCTACCTTAAAGGCCGGCAACGCACTTGTGACTCTTGAGTTGATAATGCCCATAAAAAAATGTACTTTTGTAGCTGACTGTACCTACGTACAGGTAGTTGGGATAAACTCCCAATATTTCATTATTATTTGTTTTCCCAAAATGTGTTATCCGTCATCGGGCCATTGTTCTATCCTTAATCTGTTTGCCCTCGTGTTTGCGGTCGCCGTTCGAGTCCGGGTCGGTCAATATTATACCGATCGACTTAGCTTTGTGT
Organism: Euplagia quadripunctaria; assembly: GCA_963859945.1. Taxonomy (NCBI): domain Eukaryota; kingdom Metazoa; phylum Arthropoda; class Insecta; order Lepidoptera; family Erebidae; genus Euplagia; species Euplagia quadripunctaria. Next base: position 11,802,594 of record OY982581.1, read on the forward strand.
CTTTAGACAGAGTGTTACCGGTTTTTGGGCACATAACATGGCGCTTTTGACTTCATCGTTTAATTCCTTAAATTTTCTTACGTTTTTCTAAGTTACTAATTTTCTATTTAGTTGGTAGTTCTAATTAAGTCATAAAACGATCCAACCCCAGAACTTCTTTGTGTGAACACTTAAACCATATTTAACTCATAAAAGGTTTTAAAAAAGAATTAATTAAGGACTATTTTCACGTTTTATAATATATCAAACACCAGAACCTTATTTTATTTTCGTTTCACTCCAAAGTTTGACACATGAAGGCTTTGAGTCCGCGTTTGTACAAATAAGCGCATAAAGCATGAAGTTTTAAATAAATAAATGGGTCGTTTTCAAAATTAGTGTACATTTCTTTTGTGTTATCGTTACACAAAAATAACACAAATTCAAAGTAAAGGCAGAGTCACAATGACAAATTTTAAACCAATTTTGCTGTAAGAAATCAGTTTAATAATATTTATATAAATTTGGCAAAATCACACACAAACTTAGAAAAAAAACTAATAAATATCTAGATCACGTTGCCATTCAAACAAAAAAAGCTTTATTAAAATCAGCTCACAGAACACAGAAACACACTTTAAACACATACCATTACTCAGTTCGTCTCGGGCTTTAATAAGTCAACATACCGTAATAAGCCCTAATCCATTCCATTGTGTAATGTTACACAAAAACGGTCAAAACACAATGGTCACACAAATGAACAAAATGCAAATGTCCGCTAACTATAAACATTTATAATAACGTAATTTGGCATTTTTCACAATTACCACAATTAACTACACTGACATGGTTCTTATTAGCTTGTTTTTAATTGTCCTTTTATGCGACATAAAAGGACGGCTAAAAAGCTACTCGAAATGAAACCGTCAGTTACAAGACGCAAAATGGTTGTCTAAAGAAAATGATGCCTCTAGTTGCAACTATTTTGATGCATAGATAAGAAATAAGAAGTAAGAAATTTATTTCTATTATTTTAAAATAGTAACGTTACACAAGAGAATAACACAAAGTAATGAAATTGGAGACACATGTTTATGAGGAAATAAAAATAAAAAAAAGATTTGTTTTCATTACTTTGGTTTTAGAGTAGATTCCATATAAGTTACACGTTATCTGAGAAAACATTGTCACATCACGTTACTTATTCTGGATATTATTTATTATTTCTGTCATTTTTTAAATGCAATGGAACTAAATTACGACTTACGAATTACGAAATGAAACGTTTTTTTAATAATATAGAAATATACTTATATCCGCTATTTTATTACTAATTGATCACAATGTTGCTACAAATGTTTTATTTTCAAAATATCTTTTATTGTATTTTAACATAAACAGTTACAACAACACGCAATTACAGCAAAATGTACATTAATTATGAAAACGACTTAAATAATAATATATAAGAAGTTAATGATTTAACCCATCGTAATTCTATTACTTACAGGTTTTTGACCTAGATCTTCCCTTTTGACGAAATGTAAGAAAATAAATTTTGATTTCAGAGTTTATATACACACCTTTACGACTATTTGAATAGTTATACCTATATAATTACTTATTATTACACAGTTTCCTAGTGCCTAATGTTTATTCGGTACCTAAATACAGTAGCCAGCTAAAAAGACAATAAATGATGGCTTCGTCTTACTTTGCTGGCGATATTTTATTTATAATTTCTCATTCTATTATTATGTCATGGCTTTTCATTGGTAGTCCAAGGATTTGACTCACGGTCAGCTACCTATATTGCATTCATTAATGCTCCATAAATACAGTACAGTAGATATTCATTGTTTTTAAAGAAATCACATGTCGTTTTTGCTGTTTATCAATTACTAAGTACTTCGTTAAAATAGGTTGTAATGGAATAGACGTTTGTCTTCGTCTTAATGGTTCTAGGTCAATGGGAAGTATCTTATAGGTTTTGATTCACCTGCGAAATGTTTAATTTTGGTAAAATATAAGGCTGAAGTGGCCATATCTTATAATTGCGTTGACATAGAAGGTTGATTTTTTTACAGCTTCAAGGGACTGCAGACTTATTTATACGGTATTAATTTCAATTTGATGCGTGTATGGGTTCCTGAAAATAGGTCTTGACAGACAGACAGACGGACAACAATGTGGTCCTATAAGGGTTCCTTTTTTTTCCTTTTGAGGAACGGAACTTTAAAATTTCAGACAAGTATTGATTGAAACATTCATTTTCGAGGATTAGTTGAGAATAGAAACGAATAGTGTTTTATTTCATTCCTAAAGTTCTATATGCATCTAGGTTATGACTAATGGAGGTCGTCTATTAATCACGTGAGCCTCGAAAGGGGTGAGGAAGTTCGGAAAAAATCAATAAAAAGGGGGTAGGGGGGGTTTAGTGAGACTCGCAGTTGCAAGGCAATGATTTCCTCGTCCTCGTTTTATGCCAGTCAGAAACGATTTTTATCACGGTGCTTAATTTTTCAGCACTAGCTATTATGTAGATACATTATGTTAGATAGGTTCATAGCGAAACTTCACCCGTTTAAACTTTTTTGCAATTCTGATTTCCTAGTCATTACGCTACTGTCGCTGTACGAACATTCTTTTCTAATTTTCAAGAAAGCGCATTTTTATCGCCATCCAATAAGTCCAATATCATGTGGAGTACGTGTACGGTGTGTTTTGCTTGTGTGTGTTCAAACCGACTTGTTTGTTGTTCAAACCCACTGCTGTTGTTTGGAGTGGTAGTGAACCGTGTGACTTATTACGATGCTTAATAGCTTTATTAGAAGTTGATGGACAACACGCGGTAACTCTTTTCAACATCCTCTTGTACTAAGAAATCGTTTTCGTTCCTAGGTTTTGCTAAGGATGGAAGTGGATTCTTTATATATCTGGTTTATAATTGTTTAAGGTTCTGCGATAGTTTATCTGTTCATGAGAGGAGGCAGGTGCATTTTAGATTTTGGCTTTTCGGCTTTGAACCGACTAAAACCAAATGTTGTGCCATATTGCGCATAAAATAGGAGGAGACCCGGGAACAACTGTTGTTAAGACATCAGCGATCCCCATCCTAGCGCTGGTCGTACCCGTAAAGGCGAGTGCACCCTCTGTATCGATATCCTACAGAAAAACGCACGTAGGCAGTACTGCTAGCGTAGTGTTTTTTTTTCTGGTGCAGGGACAAAGTCGCCAAATAGACACCATTATCACACTAGCGAGTGTGCTATATTGTGTTCTAAACCTTTTATAGGCATAACTATTTTTTATAGGCATAGGTAAATCAGTAGACAGAATTTTATTATACACTAGATTTTGTCAATTAATTCAAAGTTTCAAAGAGAGTTTAATGTTTCGAAGTTCATGTATAATAATAATAATAATTTTTATTGACATAAATATAGTACAATTTATAGTAGGATTCTCTGACACCTGCGCTAGTAATTAATGAGTTGCAGATGTCTTCCCCCAATGTATTAACAAAATGTATGCCAATTGAATGACACAATTGAAGCTAGCTCATAATTTTTTTTGTCTTATTTTTACAGGACTGCCCAAAAAGGAGTGTACGTAATGTTTTCAGGGTTCATGTATGTATGTGAGTTTCTATATTCCACCATAACTACTAAATGCCTGAACAGATTTTTAGATATTGGCTATCGTTGTAATCCTTACATCGTCCCGAGGCACACTGCCTAAATTTTTTTTATTCAAAATGGCGGCTATATAGCGTGGAACTTGTTTTATGGCCGGGAAATTGCGTTTAGAATTTTTTTTATTACTAACTAGTCTGTGATACTGAGAACGTGTATGCATAACTTCATGATAATCTGTTGAGTAGGTACCTAGTTAATGCGAAAAAGCTAACAAACAAAAATTACAATCGCTTTGATAATAATAGTTAAGATTGGGATAGTGGAAGTTACTTAGAAAATTACTTAGTCGCTTACCATTAGATGACCCGTCTGCTCGTTTGCCCCTTATAATAAGAAAATTTTTAACGGGGGAGAACCATGCTTCGGCACATATGGGCCGGCTCGACTCCACTCGATACCACGGCCTCACAGAAAACCGGCAGTGAAATAATGCTTGCATTGCATTTCGCCGCGTGATTGAGGTTACAGGAGGCTTTAACTCTTCCCTCTCCTTTATTCCTGTCCTTCCCCTCTCCCCCCTCTTCCCACTCTTCCCCCCTTTCTCCTACTACCACCTTAAAGGGCGGCAACGCACTTGTTACTCTCGAGTTACAGGTGCTCATGGGCGGCGGTAGTCATTTACCATCAGGTGACCCGTCTGCTCGTTTGCTCTCTATACCATAAAAAAAAAAAATACAAAATATAGTAAAGTCACGCAGTAACTTTCTCTTAGGGGAGCTACAAATATTCCTCTACAATTCTCTTTATTTTTACTTACCAAGTGCCAACACAACAAAAACATCTCAATTTTTAAGCTTTTTATTTCCGAAGGGGAGGTGCTTCCTTAGAGGCTTCTATGTTGGTGTACATTACCATTTGTTTATAACTTTACTACCCCACCCTGTCTGCTCTGCGGAAAGGGTTGGGAAACCAGACAAATGCCCGCCTTTTATTTTTTTTGGTAAACATTGCGGTAAGTAGTTAAACCTATTTTTTAAAATAGACAGTGAAATGTTTGTCCGAGTGACTTCTTTGATTTTCTTGTAGATGATGAAGCGATTTCAATTTATTAATCAAATTTAATTACACGCCTATGTGAAACTTTTTTTTTAACTGTAGACTTTTGACTGTGATTTTTTATCTGAATCTAAATTTAAATAATTAAAAAAATATATCGGCCAGTGCTGCAGTGCAATTGCAATTTTAAATTAAAAGTAATGATTTTTTTTTCAATATTTGAAAACTTATAGAGTTGGGTGTCAATAGTATTATGGTATATTTTTCACGACAATTTAAAAGCGTAGATCATAGCGTAAAAGCGATTTAACAACATGGAAACGAAATAAATCAATACAAATAAATAAAATTGCAGTGTCTGTTTCTAACGGCAAAATAATATATATTTTTTAATCTCATACAGTTAATTGCACGATTTTAAACTTTTTATCTGTCTGTCTGCTAGTGCTGGCTAATCTCCAGAACGAATGGACCGATTTCCGATCGGTGTTATAAGAAGTAACTTAGGCTACTTTTACTTTAGAAAAATAATTAGGGTGCCGCGCTAAATATAAAAAAATTATACACGCGAGCGAAGCCGCGCGGGAACTGCAAGGAATATTATTCTGGGACTAAAATCTGGAACTGGGATAGAAATAATTTAACGTTACTCAACTGGGCTAGTCACATCTTTAATTTAAAGAATTAATTAAAGTAACGCATTATTTACAGTACCTAGTATTACCACAGAATACATAACAGTACCAGGTACGAGGGCTTCACTGAAAATTTCGGGAATCAAGGAAGTGACACAACATTACTATTTAAAAATGTATTTATTGCTTTTCAAAGTATTCTTTGCGAAATTTGACACATTTTCCATACGATGGAACCAATCATTGAAGCAACCATTCCATTCGGAAGTTGGGGTCTCCAAAATGGCCGTTTTGTAGGCGTCCACAGCTTCTTCAGGTGATGAAAATCTCTGACCACGCAATTTATTCTTTATTTTAGGTAAAGTATAGAAATCATTAGGGCTTAGGTCGGGACTGTACGTCGGATGGTCTAATAATTCTATGTTTTCTTGCTCTAAAAACTCTTTTGTTCTGTGCGTGGTGTGAGAACTCGCATTGTCGTGATGGAGGATGATGCGGCGGTTGCAGTTCTCTTTATGGAGTTCGGAAACGACCTGTGGCAAACAAATGCTGGCATACCATTCTGCATTAACCGTTCTTTGTCCCTCAAGAGGAATAGTTGCAACATGGCCGGTTTTGGAGACAAACGTGGCCACCATTTTTTTTGCAACACTCCGTGAACGAACAATTTTAGTTGGCTTTAACTCATTCGAACACCCAAACTCGTGACTGGTTTTTTGTTTCGGGTTCGTACGCGTATATCCAGGATTCGTCACCTGATACAATGTTGTATACAGTATTTGAGGATCCTGCGTGGAATCTTTCGAGAGTTCTGACGCACCAAGTAACGTGAGCCGCTTTTTGCTCTTCACAGAGCAAATGCGGTATCCATCGGGAAAACAACTTTTTTACACCTAATTGTTCATGCAAGATTATTTGTATTTGACTCATGCCAATGTCTAAATTTGCCTGAATTTCGCGGTATGTCACATGTCGATCTTCCTCAATCAGCTTACGCACAGCATCAACGTTTTCTTGGGTGACTGCAGTTTTTGGACGTCCTTGACGGGGATCATCACTGAGCTTGACACGTCCACGTTGAAATTCAACAAACCAGCGATAAATTGTGGTTTTGAATGGGGCTTCATCACCAAATGCAGAAAGCATCCGGTCAACACACTGTTTTTGTGTTAAACCGCTTCGAAAGTCATAATAAATCATCGCCCTTGAATTTTCTCGTGTCAATTCCATTTTCTCAACGACTAAACAAGTTTGAGAAGACCTTATGAGAAGACCGAGAATCTTTTTTTAAATAAATAAATGTTATTCGATTTTTAAAACCAAGGAGTTTTCAATTAAAAAGATTTTAATGTGATAGGAACAGTGGAAATATTCCATTCCCGATACTTTTAGTGCAGCCTATGTATTATCAAGATAATTGCATAAGTTATTGATCGTATCCTAAAAGAAAGAATGAAGTATATATATTCACTTATATAAGTATAATTATTTCCTGAAGGTAACTATTATCTTATATGTGCTGACGGGAAGTATCCTGAGAGGCCCAAGAAAAGGAACGACCCGTCTTCGTGACCTCTACATACTCGTACGAATTCTGGAGCCAACGTCATCACAGCCTACGGCAACCGCTTACCTCAACGCTTACCATGCTGCTTCTGGTTCTGTTATTACGGATCCTTTTTTCAGTCAAGTGAAGTATTGAACAGCTAATTCTCGAATCGATTCCAAAATGCTACTCGTCCTTTTCGGTCAATTACATTCAAAACATGAAAAGTGTAATTCAAGCACATTATTCTTTTCATACACTGTCATCCGATACACGCGAATAAACCACTCGCGCGTGAGTATACAATAATTGCTGCGAGTGCAGTAACTAAACGCATTCTGCAATGGCGTCATGTTGTTGGCGCCAGCGATTGAGTTTTGTTTACCTATTAGCTGCCATATCTGTAAATTCATCTACCTAAATAATTTTGCTGAGATCGAAAATCGGCACTCATCGCGGGGTATTAGCCTTTGGTTTGTTGTTTGGATTTCTCATTCAAAAGAAACAACTTAGTATTCATGAATTAAAACACTCCCATACCTGAATACTTTTAATTTCAATTCTTTAAAGGAGAAATTAAAACTTTTAACCTGCTACCGCGTTTAGAAGCGATTCGATTTGTATTGCAAGTCAAAAGTTAACTATTTCATTAAGAGTAGGTACTACTCCCCCCACTATCCTTGATAATATGATCCACTGTGAAAACGTTATCACTACTAGCATAGCATACAATACATAACATTCAATTTTTTTATGTTTTCAATCTATGCTGTGATTTATTTCACGAAAGTCAATGAAATAGATCCTCGAGGGAACATACGAGTATGTTACAAATCGATATATTTCTTCATTACTGTCGGCTACAGCGAAGTGAAAGAGGAGTTGTTACGTAGAAGTTAATTTTTAAAATCTCATAACTTTTCAAAGTAAGGTATAAGTCTCGACAAAACAAAGGGAGAAACCCGTAACATAACAATACGAGAGAGACACACGTGACAACTTGACGTCACTTACAATTCCATATTACATCCATATCCTTACAATAAACTTTTTATTCTGCTCCTCTAAGGAAAGTGTAACTCAAGAACTTTTAAACGACACCCGATACAGGCACAGACATCATCCATTCAGCCGCAAATATACAATAATTGCACTCAAGCACTCACTAAACGCATTCAAATTCCAACATGGCCTATTGTTATTGGCGCCAAAACTTTGCGTCATTCTTTCGCTTGTCTGGCCAGTGAAAGATTTTTTCTTATTTCTGCAACATTAAATTTGTAAAATGTTAATGTCCTTTTCGTTTTCTTTTATTTTCACTTTTATTTCTTTGTTATGGCTTGCGACGAATAAGTAGAATAGAATTTGATAGTTTCACGGTGAACATACATTGTAAGACTTTAATCTTAGATCATTAATATGTCTTCATGGAGCGTCGCACTACAAAAGAACTAAAATAAACGGGCCAACTTTATTATTATTGTTAATTGAAATGGTTTATTTAATTATTTTGCTTGAACTGATGTGAAATAATGATACTTACTGATGAAAAGTAACCTTTTCCGTTGTTTTAGATCGACCTTTGTCATTTCTGCACACTTTCATCTCACAAACTCAGTTGCGTGACAACGCAACTGACAACTGACACTAAGTGCGGGAACTTTTCGACGCTTTCACAGCTTTGACATTCCAATTAATGGTTAATGTTCAATGTCTATGTAAAATAAATTCTTAATGATTTTTTTTAAACGCCAATTTTTTTCATCCCAAGTTTTCGTCTTAACTTTACGTTACAAATACATGGTAGAACATATATTTTTAATTATATGTCAATTGATTTCTACAAAATTTGACAGGGGCTTCAAATACATAAGTACAAATTTTTACATGTTTTCAAAGCTGAATGCCATTGGACCGAAATACATGTAGTATTTCGGTCCAATGGCATTCAGCTTTGAAAACATGTAAAAATTTTCTAATGAATAGAATAATCCAATAATAAGACAATTCCCAAAACAGTAATAACAATTTGTAAAGCTCGTCACTTCATGAATATTCACTTAAAAATAATATAATTGACCGCCCCAACCCTCCAATGTCATTACGGGAAAAGCGCATCAAAAAAACTACACATGGGTACAATGTACCCCTATGATATAATAGTATTCACCATATTGGCTGAGTTAGAGCGATGAGAGAGTACATTCGGGTGTAATGTGATATTTTATTACTGGGCTTTGTTTAAACAATTGCGTAAGTGATTGTTAGTCCCGACGGGATCTGCACCTTTTGCAGGATTATGTTCGAGGGAAGCATCGCTGTTCTTTTTTTAAACAGAAATTCGAACAGAGAAACGTCAAAAATATTCTTTTTAATTCAAAATAATCGTTGTTTTCTCTTTTCGTAATATTAGGTTTAGAACGAATATACTTTGTTGATTAAAAAAACTATTCTGCTTATTCATCCAATATTTTTATATAGACACTTAGCTACCTATTTTATTTTAGTGGACTAACGATTTGTTTAGCTCGAGTCCTAAGGCCTGTCAATTTTTTTTAAACTGTCCAGTAATGTCTACGTCAACCTTGAGCATAGAGCCAGACTTTGTTTTCAAAATTGTATGAACAAATTCTTTGGCGGAGGTAGGGCACAACTGTTATCAACTCGAATGACCTAAACCTTACAGACCTTACAGATTCGTTGATGTAACCAGCAATGCTTACACAAAGTTGTAGTTGTTGTTGCTGATCTAAGGTCAGAGCCAGAGGGAGATACCTACCGGTTCGCAGAACACCCTTAGCTAAAATTTACAGCCGGCGAGCGCTTACCTCAGACGGGTCGTATCCTAAATTCTTTGTGTCAAACTAAACAAGACTAAAGTTAAGATTATGTATAGTCTGATGTATTACTTGGTGCTTACTTCCTTATTTATCTTCATTTCATTACAACTAAATCTACTATATAATAATAGCTCATATCCATCCATGTTTAGTTCTTCGATATTTGAATATGGAATGCTGTAATTGACGCAATAGAAAACAATTGCTTGTTTCTCTATTTCATACCATCATTTCTACTATCCAGTATCGAGCGAGTGGCGGCATACGTTCGTTCGGTGCGGGGGACGCACTGCGGAGGTGTGGGGGGTGTCAGTATCGAGTTTCGACTACCTCCTACCTACCCATGCTCTCCTGGTTGTCCGTACCAGTTTAGATGAGTTTAGTCTGATCAATATAGTTGGTGACGGTGGATTTTCTTATCTTTTTGTCATTTTAGAAGAAAATATAAACTGATATATTATGGTTAGCAATATTATCTAATATTTTTATAATTATTATAAAATTAAAAAATATTTTTAAACTTTGCTAATGAAAGTAACCTCTACTACTACAAATGGTGTTCGATAAAATACCTAAATATATTTTTTAAACAACTTACGATATTTTACAGTAGTGCTGTCACTTTTACTTTACTTGTGGTTGATACCCGTGCGTGGCCTTCTGCAGGGCGTCTCTACGGTATTTTCTTACACGGATGACTCTACTTCCAGTAAAACTCTACTTTGTTCTTCTACCCAATAAATCTAAACTACAGGATACGTTATTAGGATAGTAGATGCCAAGTACAAAAGTTCATTCATTTATGTATATTTTTTTTTGTGTTTCGCTGCTCTATACTTAAATAGTTCCTTTAAGATTTAATTCCTCAAGTAGTTACATTCAAAAGAAGAAGAATTTATTGAAGGGAAATTAAATATACATAGGGTCTACTATTAATAACTTCTCCAGTGGATCCAAAAACAATCGTATCTTGGCGCCAACTAACCAATATTTATCTCAAAACTGTCAATAACTCACAAATCATACAAAATCTCCGTAAAATTAACATCGTACACAACAATAACTATTGTACTTAATACACGGACAAATAACTTTTTCTTTTAAGCACATAATCTTCTTGTGTGCTCGTGCGAAAGGGCGCGGCGCCAAATGCGTAAGTTGTTTTTTGTCTGCCAACATGGCGTATTTGTAGTTCTTAGGTAGAATAATTTCGGCTAACTTAAAATATAGTAGGTATTACATATTAATAATCAATTTCAGTTCAAATAATTAATTATTAAGCAGCGAGTGAAGTAGTGAGAAGAAATTACTTTTAATTAATTAGTAGACTTTATCACTTAAAAATACTTTAATACTTTTTTTGCTGCTATTATGTCTTTCTGACTACGTCTTCACCCGATGCCATTATAGGTACATAATTAATTTAGAGCTCAAGTGATATAAAAGTATTAACTGTATGAACAGATAAACAGCTAATGAATTTGAGTAACTTTGGGGTAATCTGTAGTTATTAGTTCGAAAACAAGACTAGGTATTTCAAATGCTTTCTAATTCTTAAATAATTAGATTTTTATGTTGCATTTAGCACATAAACTTAGTATACTAACGTAAAACATTAGTTTTTTTTTAAACGGGTGGACCGATTTCCACGGGACTTCCACTGGCAGATAGCTGGTGTTATAAGGAGTAACTTAGGCTACTTTTATTTTTGAAAAAGAAATAGGGATCCGCGCAAAATATATAAATATGCACACGCGAGCGAAGCCGCGCGGGAACTGCTAGTTTAAAATAAATAAGTTGAAAAAAAAACAATAGGGAAACTATAAAACATTAATTAATAGCATAAACTTAATATACTAATACTAAGTTTATGATAAATAGGTACTTCGCAACACAAAGAACTTAAAAACTTTTATAAATGGAACACAATTTCGCAACCTCAAATTTATTTTTAACTTTATTTTTTAATCGGCCGACGGTAACGCGCTTTCCGCTTGATTTGCGCCGTGACGAGGTGTGACGTAATGCAAGGAGCTGGTAACACCGGCGACCACACAACCTCACGGTTATCGTATATTAACCAAAATCCAATTTTATGGAACCTTTTGTGCATTAACCATGTGTAATACGGAATAAATATAGTAGGTAACTTTTTTTTAATACCCTATTTCGATGGGCAGATAGATGATCTAATTAAAAAACAAAGCCAAACTTCTACTTCCCACTAATATTATAAATGTGAAAGTTTGGATGGATGGATGCATGGATGTTTGTTACTCTTTCAGCCAAAAACCACTTAACCGATTGCGATGAAACTTGGTATGTAGATAGCTGGAGACTTGGATTAACGTATAGGCTACTTTTTATTCCGATATTCTCACGGGATCGAGACTTACGCGGGTGAAACCGCGGGGCGCTGCTAGTTTCTTATAAACTACCAAGAGTACCAAGGTCTGAACAAGCACATAGAGCACACCTATTTTCAATTGATTTCTTATATCACTTGCAACGCCAGGGATGTCGGACGCGTCTTATCTACTTACTTAGTTCCATACAACTCAACTCACTTATGAAACTCAACAGAAATATCACTGTGTTAAGCCCAGGTCTTGTGTAATTGGCAGTACTTTAGGGTAGGACCGTCTCCGATGAGAACTAAGTAAATCTACAAGACACCTAACTCGCAATTAGGAGTAAAAGTTATAAAGGTCATAAAGGATTTTGATCCAAATATGGCCTGTTGGTCCAGTGGTTAGTGACCCTGACTGCTGAGCCAGAGGTCGTGGGTTCGATTCCCACTCAGGACAAATAATTGTGTAATGAGCATGATCATTTGTTCTGTGTCTGGGTGTAATTTATCTATAATATGTATGTATTTAGTAATATATAAGTATGTTTATCAGCAGTCTGGTTACCATAGTACAGGCTCTGCCTAGTTTGGGATCAGTCGGCCGTGAGTGAGATGTGTGAGGATATTATTCTTATTATTAAATATTGTTTAAACGAAATGCTCTTATCGATTTGATACCTCTAGATGCACCTAATTATTTCTAGTAAAAGTAAAAAAAATCATAAAATGTTATCTATGGAAAATGTTTTTTTAATCATTATACACCACTATATTTTGCTTCTCTTCTGTTCTTATGTGTATGATTCTGAACGTGTATTTACACTAGCCACCCGGCCACGCCTTGCTGTGGCTAGGTAATCTGCAATAAAAGAAAAACTATTCTATCTCTCAAGTTGCACCAAACTGCACATATTTTGGAAAATTACAATAAAATCGGTTCATTGGTTTAGGAGACACGAAATATACATATATATATACAGAAAACACAATTATACATAACTAGCTGTTGCACGCGACTTTATATTTTTCGGAACAAAAAGTAGCTATGTGCTATTTTAGACTGTAATCTATCTCTGTGGCAAATCTGTTCAGCCGTTTTTGCGTGAAAGACTAACAAACATCCATCCATCTATTCATTCATCCTCGCAAACTTTTGCCTTTATAATATTAATAAGATTACAACTTAAGGTAATAAGAGAAACTAAACAATCTTGTTAATTATTAAAGTAATTACAATAAATAATTGATGCTGAAGATATACCTATGCAGCTGCATCCATTTCGGTTGCATCGGAAAACCGATCGATCGTTCGAAGCCCATCATAACATTGCTGCTATTTCGAAGACTTTCAGAAGATTCACTATCAGTGAAATACACGTTTCCATCCCTAGGCGAAACGCGAAACTACCAATTGAGTTTCCGGAGACAAAAATGAATAAAAGCTGCTCTTGTTGAATACTTGTTCGGTGACAACATCAATGACTATTGTTGTATTTGACACTTAGGTCGCTGGATAGGTACTAGTAGGTACTCGTATGCTGAGTATATTGACCGACTAGCAGTGGCGTAGCTAGGTAACCAAAGGCCCTGGGGCAAAAAATAAACTAGGGCCCCAACTGAACTATTTAAAATCGTTTGTTCCGTATTCGTCGTGTTCCGATTTCGACGTACTCCAGATTTGTCGTAATCTAGATTGGTCGTACTCCAAATTCAAGTTATCAAGTACGCAATTTAATATAAATAGTGGCTTAGTCACAACTCTAGTACAAACCTGATAACTTCTGGTTCTAAAAAATCTGGTTTATTTATATTCAGAATGTTGGTGAAATTTTCACTAGTTCAATTTATAGTTTATAAGTCTGAGTCCGAGGGGCCCCCTGAGCTTGGGGGCCCCGGGGCACTGCCCCGTGTAGCCCTCCGGTAGCTACGCCACTGCCGACTAGCTAAACGCTAAAAAAAGAAGAAGAGCTTGTGAGATAAGTGCCAGGCCATTTAACTTACGGCCTGCCATGTGACGTGGTCACAGGTTGACTTAATAAATACCTTTGAATTTAATTAATTCCTGTACACATTAAGTGAACACTGACACACACAGAAAAGTAGAACGACGCTAATACGTTCTATAAACGAGATTTTTAAATCTTTTTTTAAATTCAACTTAAACGTACTTTTAACTACAACTCAAGTAAAAAGCTGTATCACTTTAAATTCAACAAAAAATCTTTTAAAACTTATCACCAAATCTGCACAAACTCCTTGTATTGTTCACGGTATGCGCATGGGACATCATGAAAGCGACAACTAACTCATTGTCCATAGACTAAACTTCGTAATATGTTCATTGTGCCATTGTTGAGCCATATTGTTTGTTGTGTACCATAGAGATATAGGCAAGCTTGCGAAAAATCGGTTTAAAAAGGGAATATTGAAAAGCTTTTTAAATATTTTTTTTAAAGAAGCCAAGGAGGATAGTAATACTTCGCGTCTTTTATTAAGATAGGCAAATAAACACACTGCTCACCTGAGTGAGTAGTAAGCGGTTCAATGTGCCTTTGAGCACTGGCAACATCCATAGGGTCGGCTTTCAGTCTAACTACGATACGGACTTGTTTGTGGCGATACGAACCGTGAGCCATAAGAAAAAAAAAATAACTACGATACGAACTTCGATATTTTACGTAAAGCGACTGCCATCAGACCTCCACAACCCAAGTACTAGGCGATATCAAAGTTCTATAGTTAGACCAGGTTGTCGGACTTTTTAGGGCTCCAACTACCCGCAACGAATGCCACAGATGTTCGTATGGCCAACCGGGACCGACGGCTTAACGTGCTCTCCGAGGCACAGTAGGTACAAGAAACAATAGGTACAGGTTTGACCTATTGTGGGGACCCAAGGAAATTATTTGGTTCTGTAATTGAAATGGCTGTAGGTACCTAATTGACAAAGTTATTTATTATTTACTTATTGTTTTATTTTTCTCATCTATCTAGATTAATATGCCCGTTTTAGGATAGTTCTTGTGCTTAGGTATTTTAATAGACTCATACTAAGTAGGTTTGCACACGTAACTTTTTTTGATTGTTAAATATGAAATACTAGCAGCACACTGCGGTTCCACCCGCGTAAGTACCGATCCCCTGGGAATATCGGGATAAAAAGTAGCCTATATGTTAATCCAGGTCTCCAGCTATCTACTTACCAAATTTTATCTCAATCGGTTCAGTGGTTTTGGCTTGAAAGAGTAACAAACATCCATACATCCGTACATCCTCACAAACTTTCACTTTTATAATATTAATAGGATGTACCTTTTCTTGATTAAATACGTGACGATAATTTCGTAGAAAAACAGTGAAATATCACATATATTTGTGTTCAAAAACCTGAACAGCAGGTATAAACACGTAATTTATCGAGAATTACTACTAACACACTCAACTTTCTCTCGCATATTATCTTAGGACGGGGATGAAAAAAAATATTTGCTGTCTGGCGCCAAATGTTACCGACGCTCGTGTCTAATCCGCATCAGTCGCCATCTTCAGCCTTCCCTCGTCGGGGTAAAAACAATAGCTACAATTTAAACCTACCGTTAATCTACTCCTAACCTATAAAACCGTAAAAAGGCTCCATATATCTATTAAAAACCATTACATTTAAGACAAGATAAATACTAATTTAGAACATTACAATCTATTCACAGACTGCATAAAGCTTATAAAGATGTTCTTTGACCTTTTAACACCAAAACCACCCACGTAAACCATTACACAATATACTCCTGTCTACCTAAAGGTTGTCTGGAAGACATTGCTTTTTGCGATAAGGCCGCCCATCATGCATTTTATATATGGTATTATACATATGGTAAAGGAAGGTGTAATAAGTCATTTGGTGATATTTAAAAAAAGAAAAATAGTACACAGATAGACAAGCACATTCAGGAGACAGTGCTAGTGAGTCAGAGCCTTGATTGAGGAAGATAGGGATATATTACGCACTTCCATCCTTTCTGCGTTTTGGAAACTTTTTTTTTGTTGATTTTAATCAATTTTAGATATTATCTATAATTATCACCAATACTACCTTTACTATTTATTGCTTTTGGTGTATAATAAAGAATAAGTATTTATAATTAATAAATATTACAATTAAAAACATTCGCGAGTGGTATTCACATTGATATCAACATATTTATCAAAGAGTAGCTGACCCGCGCAACTTTGTCTGCGTTTGTAAATTTTCCCCGTTTTTGCAACATTTTTCATTGATACTCCGCTCCTATTGGTCGTAGCGTAATGTCATATAGCCTATAACCTTTCTTGATAAATGGGCTACCCAACACTAAAAAAAATTTCAAAATCGGATCAGTAGTACCGGAGATTACCCCGAACATCCAAACTCACAAACTTTACCTCTTTATAATCACTACATATTATAAAACAAAGTCCCTCGCCACTTCTGTCTGTCTGTTCGCGATAAACTGAAAAACTACTGAACGGATTTTCATGCGGTTTTCACTAATAGACAGAGTGATTCATGAGGAAGGTTTAGGTGTATAATTTGTACCCGTACGAAGCCGGGGCGGGTTGCTAGTATTAGTATAGATATATCTTTAACTAGTCGCCTTGGAAGTCATTGAGGGAGGCGTATGTCCAACATTGGACGTTTAATGGCTAAAATGATGATGATAGTGAAATCTTTACGGCACATCGGGGATGCCCGACAAGTTTTGGGCACGACGGAACCATTTTCGTAACAAACTTAGAAATATAATCATAAAATCTACATCGCACAAGTAGAGATTGTATACCAATGTAGTATGTAACAAGTTGTAAGTGAAAATTTATCGTGTCTATTGAAAGTAGAGACGGTTAGCACTCCCCTTGACAAGGTAAACGGTTAAGTCACACTTTAAACAGCCGTTATAAAAGTAGATATCCTAGTATCCACTGTAATAGAACTGAAGAAAAGAGCCCAAAAGTTACCTTAACTTACGTGCAGGGGTGTGATCACTGTGTGAGCAGTGCTGTAATTACACGATATTTACAATACGTAGTCAAATTTTCAAAATACATGTTTGTACTAGTCAATGGGTTCACGTAGCACTATCAACAATATACCATTTAGTACAAATATCTCTGGTTGCCGACACCGATGCGGCAGGTCCATAACCAACCAAAACCGTATATCTACCTTACATCTACCTTCTATTGACTAATAACTCTTCTATTCTGTTTGTGAGGAGTTTCTGAACACAAAGTAGGTATGTTTTTCGTTAAATCTATTTATTAATTGGTTGAAAATCAATTGAATTAGTCATTGTTTTTAAACTTTCGCGACTTTCGTGGTCCACCAATCGTGGTCGCGGGTGCCAATTCGAACGAAACGTCGGGAAACCAAAACAAAACAGTCAGTCGTACGACTGCACGTCAGAATTAAAAACATAACTTCACAATGTATTTGCATATACGTACACACACACAATTAGGCTAAAAATAAAAAGTAGGTAATAACATATCTAAATGTATACATCCTCCTGGCCGCTTATAAATGTTTGAATTTCGAATGTTATATTTTTTTAAATATAAGAAACTCGGCTCCGTCTTACGAATTTTCGATCAGGTCGCGTGTCCTGACGCGAGTTTAACATTTTTTACCCATCCCAAGAAGCGCACAACGCCGCTAAAGAAGTTTTCACTTCAAAAAGGTATTGTATCTACCTTATACCTACCTATTATCGCGATGAAGTCCCTAATTACACATCCAATTAAATCAGCTAGACAATATGTTACTGTGTTTTGTAATTACGTTTTGCATTGCGTATGTTTAAAGTTTTATTTGGTTTAATTTAACTTTTTTTTTTTATGGTATAGGGGGCAAACGAGCAGACGGGACACCTGATGGTAAATGACTACCGCCGCCCATGGGCACCTGCAACTCGAGAGTCACAAGTGCATTGCCGCCCTTTAAGGTGGGAGTAGGAGAAGAGGGTGAGGGGGGAAGAGGGGGGAAAGAGGAAGGACGGGAATAAGGGAGAGGGAAGGGTTAGGGCCTCCGGTAACCTCACTCACGCGGCGAAATGCAATGCAAGCATTGCTTCACGGCTGGTTTTCTGTGAGGCCGTGGTAACGAGCGGAGTCGAGCCGAAGCATGGCTCTCCCACATATAACTGTCTGTCGAATAGTACCTACAGCATTAATAAATAATTATTATGTACGGTCAATAATTAAAAAAAACAGAAATAAATAGCTACTCTCGGGGTAGGTACCTACGCTATTAAGGGTGCGTCAATTGAGGTATTTCAATGTTTGAGATCTTGCGTTAAAAGTAGGTAGGTACGTATTCTTGTAGCAACTTACAAATGTGCCACACCTAACAATAGATACACAAAACCATCGCCACACGTATCATTACGCCGGTAATGAAGTGGGTAGGCAGCGTTTATTAATTAATTATGCGTTGGGTGTCTGATAACATTCTAATTAGTACGATACGATCCACAGTCCCTGCTTGGCAGGAGGGATGTACCTATTGTAGAACGGAATTTGAGATTACATTGAGAGATTCGCGGTGCAGTGTGCACTTTCGATTGAGACGTTGCAGGTTCATACCCAACACAGTACCTAGGTACCTCCTTAGGTAGGTACATTACCCATGTGAATGCACTCACACGTGATTGTGTTTACTCTAAATTCAATAAGCTAAGCTTTTCTAAGTAGGTAACTAAAGAACTAAACTATTGTAAATAGCTTAGTTGGAGTTAGTTTCACTGAGATCAGAAATTATAAAAACTATTGTGGGGTATTACGTATTAACAAACTACTTCTACCGTTGTACTATTCCGTAATATTAACAAGAATAGGTACGTATTTTTACCAGTAATAATAATAATACCTTGAGATACCTCACACACGGCCGTCTAATCCCAAACTAGGCAGAGCCTGTACTATGGTAACCAGACTGCCGATAAACATACTTATATATGTATAAATACATACATATTATAGATAAATTACACCCAGACGCAGAACAAATGATCATGCTCATCACACAATTATGTCAGGAACACTAACCACTAGACCAGCATGCCCTATAAGAGTAGATACTTCCTAGTAGGTACGTACTAGGAAGTAAGTACTAGAAATTAGGTAGATCTAGGTATCTACTGGGTACCCCACGTTTTTAAGTATGTTTATCTAAATACCTATCTAGTAACTAATGGTAGGTACCTATTTTACAAGATTTTTTAGTTTAGTTTAGTTAGTAGTACTTTAGTTTTGGCATGTTGAAAGGATGAGTGAAGACCGAATGGCTAAAGGAATTTAGATATAGGATACTCCTGTGAGTGGGCAAGTAGCAGTAGGTATACTGAAGAAGGGCCAAGAAAATTTCATTCATCATCATCATTTCATTCATCGGATGTGTGAGTCTGACTCGCACTTGGCCGTTATTTTCTAACTCGTGTATTTTATTACGTTTATTAAATAAGATAACTAATATTGATTAAATACAAAATTAATATTTTCTTAATACATTTTGTATTTTATATATTTTGGAATTAGAGCCAGGGGCCCGTGGCATTTTGGCTGCTCTGCCACACTATTGTTACGCCACTGCGAGATCGGTAGGTAGGTAAGTACCTAGGTATGTCAGGATCACGGCAAATGGCGTTCTATCGTCTCTACCTACACCGTAAGGGTATAAGGCGTGAGTATATGTATGTGTGTAATTTATTCAATGAACCAAAAAACCTGACTCCTCTAAAAATACCTTTCATAAAATTAAATGGTGTAGGTTACCTACTCTGTGTCACTCCCACAACTGAGACAAATATTTGTAAACAATATTCTTTATTGTACACCATAAAATAATTTTCAATATTAAAAATTAAAACAAATAATTGTAGTTACTACTACTAGTTGCGATTTCTTACAGACAACCTTTAGATGGACAGATGCAATGGCCTTCAAATCTTCAAGAAAAGAGCGTACTCCTATCTCAAAGGCCGGCAACGCACTTGTGACTCTTGAGTTGCAGGTATCTATGAGCAACGGTAGTCACTTACCATCAGGAGACCCGTCTGCTCGTTTGCCCCCTATAATTAAAAAAAAAGGACTTCTGTAGATATAGGGCAGTTAAAAGGTGCACAAGTTATCTGTTATTTTTGTTTTTTTTTTATATTATAGGGGGGCAAACGAGCAGACGGGTCTCCTGATGGTAAGTGACTACCGTCGCTCATGGACACCTACGTACGCTCTTTTCTTGAAGCTCGTATCGGTCCGGAAATAGCGGTGGCTACAATTTGTTCCAGAGATTGGTTGTGCGTGTCAAAAAATAAGTAATTCATTGAAATTATATGAATCGAAGGTGAAAGAATGCTTAGGTAATAATTAAATGTACCTACTTGTAAGTACTTTACATAGAAACTTGTTAACATATTATATACCTACAGTCAAACACACTTTTTTATGGTATAGGAGCCGAACGAGCAGACGGGTCACCTGATGGTAAATGACTAACAACGCCCATGAGCACCAGTAACAGCGTCACAAGTGCGTTGCCCGGGCTTTATGGTGGGAGAAGGGGAATGACGGAATAAGGGGCGAGGAAGGGAGAGAGGGAGAGGGAAGGGTTAGGGCCTCCGGTAACCTTAGGTACTCACTCGGCGAAAAGCAATGCAAATATTGCTTCACTGCCGGTTTTCTGTGAGGCCGTGGTATCACTCCGGTCGAGCCGACCCATAGATACATGCCGAAGCATGGCTCTCCCACGAATATACCTACATACATAAATAGATAGATATCAATACCGATTAACTAAATATATACCTAATGTAAATATATTTATATTTGGATGTAAAATACTTACACATTAGATACACCTACACAGTAGAAATACATTGTAAATTG
Organism: Euplagia quadripunctaria; assembly: GCA_963859945.1. Classification (NCBI taxonomy): domain Eukaryota; kingdom Metazoa; phylum Arthropoda; class Insecta; order Lepidoptera; family Erebidae; genus Euplagia; species Euplagia quadripunctaria. The sequence continues at coordinate 11,823,557 of OY982581.1, forward strand.
TAAGTAAAATTATAGCTATTAAAGAGATTATTAATATGATAGTAATCAGAGACCAGTTTTTTAAAAGTGGTTAGTGATTGAGCACGCCTAACACATTCAGGCAATGCTTTCCAGAGGCAGTGGTGACGTAAACTGTGTGGTTTTCATCGGTTCAAGTACGACATAACCGGGTATGAGAGAGAGACCCATGAGAGATTCCACAGGTAAAAAAATCTACTCCTAAGATTACCTAGAAATACTTAGGTAGGTAATAGCGCAGAATAGATACTTAGATACCTAATATTATACCTACCTATTTCTCCCTCTGCTGGTGGGAGGGAAATTGAACCTCTGAAACGTCTTTAGAATACTTGAAATACCTACAGCAATTTAAAAATATAAACTGTCTTCTCTATAGGCAAAAATCATTAAAACCTATACCTAATTTATTGACGTTCTCCCTTCGACATTCAAATTCAAATGGATTCTATCCGTAGGCGTTGCTCTTAGAGGCGTTATCTCGATCGGCCAATCAACGCGTAAGGATCACCCCTCAAGGATAATAGATGAACGTGATTGGTCAGTTCATTGACAATTTACAGTGATGTCCTGCGGATCCTTTAGCCAGCTATCTCTTTCTGGTTTATTTTATGCATGTCTTTGTTCAAACCCGTGATTTTTTTAATAATTGGTTGTTATGAATAATTTTTAAATAAGGTTTGTAGGAATATTAGAATACAAAAAAAAAACTATTATTAGGTAGGTATATCATATTATTGGTTATACGTTACAAGCTTCAATAAATATCAATCTCAAAAGAAATATAAAATTTTACTATTAATTTAAAAGTATGTATTCGGTTTTATAGTCAGGAATAAACAAATATTACAAATTAGAAATAATTTAATCACTTTCGAATTGAAATGATATTTTTCTCAAGTCCGTACCAAAACATCTCGTGACATTAAATTGTTTAGCGACATCTAGCGTTGCAATATACATTTGCGCGCCAACAGCGTCACCTAGAACATATTATTTAAAGCAAATTAGTTGATGAAGTACTTCTATTCAGCCCTAGATGGCCCAACACACAATATTTTCTGTTTTGGATATTTTTATTTTAACTGTAAACACCGTCAAGTCCAATTATTGTACTAAAACTAAAGTATAATTGTACTTAAATATATTTTTTTCACTTGTATAAACAAAAATTTTACGTAGTGTTCTTTAGGTATATTATTTTGTTATTGTAACACTACCTGACGCGTGTCTAGTACATGCGCAACACAACCACTTTCAAATGACGCGTTTGACATTTATGTCATTTCACTTTTACATACGTGTCAGGCAAACTTGCGCGTTTGGCTTAATCGGCCCTTAATTTTAGGATTTAACTGTGAGTAAAATTTCACTCTACCTTTTATTATAGTATATTTTTGTCTAAATTGGTTGTGCATTACTATTTTACAACTTTCATATACAATCCCAAAATTTAGTATTAACTCTAGTCGGCCTGTTTACAGTGAACTTTCATTTAACAAGTATGTACTAACATTATTTCTGATAACAACGGCCGATTAACTGTGAAATTCGCATAAATACCGCGAATAGAGCTCGTTATTTTATAAATTGCGCATTTCGTTTTCAAATATCAATACAAAAACAGGTTTGTTGTTACTTTATTTTGCATCCATCTGTGTCAACACGGTTCTCTGTTTTACTTATTTTCCATTGTATTTAAGAATATTTAGCTTACATACGCCGTAAATTCGAGGCGAAATTCTTATTGAAAACAGGATTAATGAGCGTCCTTCGAATATTGGTTTTTAAAATCCAATTATCATTATAAGTGATTTGTTATGTTTAGATAACGATATTTCATGACACGTATTCAACGTGAGAAGTAGATATAAATCGGTTCTGTATTAAGATTTGGTCAGTTTATGCGCGTAGTAGCGTGTCTTTACACAGTACTGTGTATTCAACTGTATTTTGGTGACGTGTTTCGTTTTTAAAAAAAATTATTGGATACGCACATTTTATACTTAAGTGAACTGTGTTTTTTTATTCAGGTAAATCTTATTACATTAGAATTATACTGCGGAATTTTCCACGCATTTATTCCTCAATTATCTTAAGTAATATTCACCCATATGTTAAAGAAAAGGGAAAGTTATTTACTGCATGGCAATCACAGATAGCTTTTTTATAATAATTAAAAGCTTTCTTATATAGTTTATAAATGTTGGTGTTGCACTGGTAAATTGTATGTGTATGTTTAGTAGACTTAAAAAATGGACCAATAAGATGGATGGATGGATAAGTAATCAACTGCGTTAATTCAGTGTGTGTTTTGTGTCCTTATTATAATCTGTTGATTCTAAGGATTCATTCTTCTTATATCTGTTAGCCAGTCCCATAAAATTTGGAAAAAATCAGTAACTTTCAAATGACATGACTTATTTTGCATATTAAAGTTAGTGGTTCATTCATAAAGATAATCCGACAATATGTTAATCCTTGTATGATCATCATACATTCCAACATCCATTTCCCACATAAGTTGGGGTCGGCTTTCAGTCTAACTATGATATGGCCAGCTTTGATATTTTACGTGAAGCAACTGCCATCAGACTTCCACAACCCAAGTACTAGGCGATATCGAAGTTCTGTAGTTAGACCAGGTTGTCGACTTTATAGGGCTCCAACTACCCGTAACGAATACCACAGATGTTAATCTTTTTATAACTTAGTCAATGTGCTCAAATTAAACTTTGTAGCCTACATAAATAAGTCAGCTTAATAATTGGTCATAGTTTAAAACATCATGTTTAGACTAAAAAACACTCACTTAGCTCTCTTAATCCATTTGATACTCTTAAAGAGACTTTTTGTGTTTTAAGTCATTTGAGACCAATTAGTTTTAATTAACGAAATAAATGCTTATATAATTAGTCTTTATATTGAACCCATTATGACTACTTATCATAAGCACATACTATTGTTAATTTCCAAAGTTGATTAGATAGATTTTTTCTTATGGTGTTTTTGTTTGAAGTTTGTGTTTTACTATGTAATATTCTTTCAAAATCATTAATAGACTCATATAATATTTCACTCAACAACATTAAAACGTGCTAAAATAATCCAATCAACAATCTAGTTCAAATAAGTATTAACGCAAAACGCACTTGTCTTTGATGTGTGAATCGGGACTTAATCGCAGTAATAAGTAAAAGGTACAATACCTTTTAAAAAAAAAATAAACATTAAGAACAAAAGTATACACACCATTTTCAATAATTTGTCATCAGTACTATAATTTTGGCCAACTTGTGTATTGGATCAATTCTGCACAATATATTTAAGTTGTTTTGAATAGTTAAAATTTAATGACATTATGTTCAGAATAGTTTATATATGTTGTATAAGCATTATATTGCTTGGTATTAAACAATAATTTTCTAATTGCGATTAATTTGCCATTCTATTTCTATTTGGTTATCTTAAAACAATTGTTATTCATATTTTCAGGACAAATATATCTGCAAACCTTAAAAATGGCACCGAAACAGAGGATGCGCATCGCCAATGAGATCGCTAGCAAAAACATTACAATGAGAGGAAATGTACCTAAAACCACCAAGGTATGTTCTTAACGTAAAATAGGCTACATGTCACCATATGGTTATTGCTTTATTATTTACTAGCTGCGCCCCGCGGTTTCACCCGGGTGAATCCCGACGCCGTGGGAATATTGTGATAAAAAGTAGCCTGAGTGTAAATCAAGGTCTCCAGCTATCAACATACCAAGCTTCGTGGCAATCGGTTCAGTTGTTTTGCGTGAAAGAGACACAAACGTCCCTACATCCTGACGAACTTTCATGTTTATAATATTAGTAGGATGTGTGACCCATAAGAGACGAACCCATTTAATGAAAAAGGGCTTTAACTTTCTCGATGTACTATTAAAAAAATTAAAAAAAAATACAATTGGGTAGTTTGTTGTAGAGATAACAGATTCCTTTTTTTTATCAGTTAGTAATGATATTCAGGATCTGACACATAAAAAAAATATCCATTTAAAATCGTATCTTATTTTATTGTAAAACAATATTACGTAACTAAATGTCAATTATATGATAACTTAGTGATAACCTAAGAGGTTTAACTGCTTTCGTACACAGAATCACTATAATTTGTGTGACTTTGCTGCATTAAAAGTGAAAGTTACCTTTTACTGACGTCAAGGTATTACGTTCGTCTTCTATAATATAACTTTAACTGCGCATTTGTTTTTAACTTTATCACCACGTGTGCCATTCGCTGATATCGGATTACTTTTTTTTTTAAATTATCTATGTATTATATCGGACTTATACAACGTATTACATGAAGGTAGAAATAGTCGTATTGTGTATAGATATAGGTAGATAGATCTATTATCTCGTATAACTGAAAGCGCTAATATGGAACCATCATTTGTGAAACTGAATAAATTACCACTAAAGGTTTCGTAAGAGAGAGGGCTGCTTGGATAAAACTGGAGCTAACAAATACTAAACATGTTGATGACTGATGGAAGACCAGCCCTGTGTTTGTGGCCTGCGTCACAGCCAGCATTAAACTGAGTATTAACCTCGTTGCCACACCTGCGGGCTTGCAATGGCAATGCAACGGATTTGTGTGTAACTCTGTTCTTAGATTTAAGTAACATTTTATTTTGATTGCCTATTGCGCGGCTGTATTGTGAGGCAATAAATGGTTCTTTCAATAAATGGTTTAGATTCTTTTCTGAAATGTCCGTACAAGAAACGTTGAAATTACTAATAGATTTTTTAGATACATATTCACATCTACAACAGCGATTGCTTAAGTGGGTTCCGTGAACAGGGTTCCGCTAAATTTTTAAGTTTTGACTGTTGAATAATTTTACCATTACTATGTAGTTAGCAAGAATTTTACGGCCCCGACTATGACGGCGCTACCCCAGAGACGCGCTTACAACTTGTCGGCCATAACATTAAGGGTTGAAGTAAAGAATGAAAGTGTTCAAGTGTAGAGTGAATAGGTTTCTCTTCGATAGGCGTGTACCATCTTCGTCTTCATCGTCACTTTCAGTCAGGTGATATGGAAGACAAACACCTATGCCATGTCACAATAAAAAAAAAACTTTAACAAAAGTTTTTCCCCTTCCCCTGGACCAATAGCTGAGTATTTCCATGGAACCATAAAATTATAGGGATTTGATGACCGCTCCGTTACATTAAAAGTTTAGCAACCTCTGATCTACGCTATGAATAACATTCCTCAAATATACATTTCTGTAAGACGTATTATAGTAACCGACAAACTACGGTATTGTACGGACTGAATATTAAAATTATTGTTACAAGAAAATAAAAAACTATCAAAGATTTCTTTGGTTATGGTTTAGGCAAAATATCTCTGTTATAGATACAGGCGATGTTAAAAGTCGGTAGAGTAATGACTAGGACTTGCGATCAAGTGGTTCCGGGTTGGAACCCCACCTAGTGCCGTGACCACGTAAACCCACTCTTAACACAAGCCATTTAGCTTAGCTGGAGGGGTTTACAAGAATACTTCGTAGGAGAGCCATGCTTCGGTACATAATGGCCGGCTCGACCGGAGTGATGCCACAGCCTCACAGACAACCGGCAGTGAAGCAATAATTGCTTTCCCTCTCCTCCCTTTCCTCCCTTCCCCTACTCCTACCTTAAAGACCGGCAACGCGCTTGTGACTCTTGAGTTGCAGGTGCCCATGGGCGGCGGTATGTGACTTACCATCAGGTGATCCGTCTGCTCGTTTGCCACCTTTAATATAAAAAAAAAACAATTTTCAAATTTAATATTCGTTTTCGTTTTGATCACTCTAGAATTTCTTTATTTTCTAACCTTAAAACATGTTATTTAAACAATTCTATTAAATCTAAATTATGCATAGTGTTTCATTATACGTTCATAACTTGCTGAAAACATTGATTAGTGATGCATGCCGGCGGTACGTATATTTCTTACATGGAGACTGACGTTTTAATTATTCTGTTTTCAAATATTACAACTATAAAAACCCGAAGTGTTCAAATATTACACTTAATAGTCGTGCGAGTAGGATTCACGCCCTGGCAGTTCCGTACAAACCTAATTAAGTATATGAATAGTCAGGATAGCTAGCAGTTTCTACATCCGGGAATTGTCTAATTAACTTTCTGAAATTCATAAATTATAGGTAAAGGAGTTTCCAAAATCACTGTGAAATCACAATCAATCATCACTAGCGTGTCACAAATATGCGAACATTCACAACATTAAGAATATTGACAAAATTCCTAATGTTGTGAATATTTGTGACACACTAGTGTTTTAAAGTAAAATTCTAAAAAGAAAAGTTGCTTTTAAAATTTTTCGCTTAAGCACTCGCATCTGCCAAATGAGTTTGATTACGTCACTAACCGATAAACTGAAGTGCTCCATAGTGTAGTATAAGTACTTACATATTTAATTAATATTATGATACCAACCTGACAGCTGTATGTTTGTTTATCGGTTAATGACGTAATGTATCTGGTTGGTGTTATATACGTGATAAAAATCACTATTTAAGCCTTTTCAATCAAATGATTAAATTTATTAAAGTTTTTTAAATGAAATAAATGTTGTTTTAGATTTTAAACATCACGATCAATCATTTAGTTACAACGTAAATTCGTGATTTGTCAACATCCCTTTTTCTAAATCGCGTTTGGCTAGACGCTCTATTACAATATTTGATGCTCATTAACCGTACCTACCAATCATGATCACATACCAATCACGTTGTTTTTTTGTGTTAGAATATTCTAATTCATTCTCAAATCTAAGATTGTAGCCGCCATGCGTTAATTTCCGTGAGTAGGTACTCATTATAGGGGACATTTCTCTTTGTTTTTGTAATTCACTTCTGTGCATTAAACAAACTTAACTTTTACAATTGGAAACCTATTCTCCCGTATATATACTGACTGATAGAGACTGGCCTGTTGGTCTAGTGGTTAGAGATCCTGACTGCTAAGCCAGAGGTCGTGAGTTCGATTCCCACCCAGGACAAATAATTGTGTGATGAGCATGATAATTTGTTCTGTGTCTGGGTGTAATTTATCTATAATATGTATGTATTTAGAATTATGTAAGTATGTTTATCAGCAGTCTGGTTACCAGGTACAGGCTCTGCCTAGTTTGGGATCAGACAGCCGTGTGTGAGATGTTATTATATTATAAAAAAAAAAAATATATATATATATATATATATATATATATATATATATATATATATATATATATATATATATATATATATATATATCAAGATCTTTTCTGGTCAAGTGCCACACTGTATTCGCGCGTGATCCTTATGTTGCCTGTATTTTCTTTATGGAGCTGAGAATATATGTACATTTGTCCTCATTTAAGGATGACTAACTGACCTAACCGTATCACGTCCCTAGAAGAGTTTCACCACCAACCAATAATAACAGTAATACCACCAATACCATAGTTTAAACAAAGCTCTTTCGATAGTGCACGTTTTAAAATAATTCTCTAAAAAAAAATGCAGTCATACCAGTCTTGGAAAGTTTTTGAACAGGCCTAAAAAGGGTTAAGGCCTTAATTTTTAACCGACGAAAATAGGAGGAGGTTCTCAAGTCGACCCGTATATTTTTTCAGGGTTCTGTACCCGAAGAGTAACCAACGGGACCCTATTACTAAGCCTCCGCTGTCCGTCCGTCTGTCTGTCTGTCATGGTGCTGCTGTATCTCATGATCCCTAATAGGTAGACAGTTTGAAATTTTCACAGAATGTGTATTTCTGTCTATAACATCAAATAATAAAAACAAATTAAAACTAGGCTCCATAATTATTTAGGTATTTACATTAGTGTAGGAGTTTAGTTAGGTTAACAAGTTTATTAATTGTCACTTGAATTTTTTGTTAAAAAGATTTTATTGAACTAGCTATTAAAAGAGTGTGTTCGTGGTTCTTGAGCGTATTTATTTGTACTAGAGATCGCGTGGTAGTCGAATTTCGACCATGATTTATTTCAATGGCCAATATTACTTGGACCTGTCATTGTATAGACTTTTGGACCATGACAGGTCAAAATATCTACTGGACACTTATAGCTTTATGTATCCGTTTTGCAAATTTTTTTTAACTTTATAGCAAATATTGTTTAAAAATTTTAGCTTAGCACTTCTATATATAATATCTGTAAATATTCCAAAAATTCACTTTGCTACGTTTACGAAATTTTTCTTAAAAAGGGGTACAAAGAATTCTCTTCGCGTATTAATATAATGATTTTTTTCTTGTTACAGGAAAAGGATGACCAGTATCCTGTAGCTCCATGGTTGCTCGCTCTCTTCATCTTCGTAGTTTGTGGTTCAGCAATTTTCCAGATCATCCAGTCTATAAGACTGGCTTAGGTGTACCTTGTAATCCCCACCCCGACTGAACCATATTGTGGCTTGCACTGTTTCCTCTATACTTATTTAAAATATATTAAGAATAAACCCGGTTAATAAGACATCTCCTAACTGGGTATGTTTGCCTGGTATTAGATATCATGCTATTTAAATAATATATATAAATTTGTATAGTCAACATGTAAACTAATTGTATATTATCTTTCACATGAAGTATATAATATTGGTCTATTAAATCATTTTCATTGAAACTTTGCTAGCCACTAAACTCTTAGAAAAAATTACAAATTTTTATAACAATGTTCAGAGTAGATGTTTTATATAAAAAGCTCTCTACTCTGTACAGAGACTGCGCTATCTCTCTATGTAGCTTTCGCAGTTGCATTGTTTTGTGTTTAGTAATTTAAGCGCAGATAGAAACATAATCTCATCGTGAAAAAAAAAAACATGATTGTACGTATATTCTTGTATATTAAAAAAAATATTGAATTTAATATTAAGGTGAAGAGGAAAATCGGAAGCATTTAGAATATATTGTTGAAAATTCATTCCTATACATTTTATTTGAGACCAAGTGTTGAAAGACGCACAATTAAGCGACTTTGTCCATCAAATTTCGCATGTTTTTGATTTTTATATCGATTTTATTTGAATTATAAGTAATGTAAAATAATAAATAAATTTGTTTTATATTATCCGCGCCACACTAACGAAATTAATTGTCGGTACTATTTTTAATTTTTAAATGTAATTTATTTGATTAAATACAGTATATTTGTCATACTACTTGGCATTTTATTTTGAGGGTTCCTCATGCGGATTCTTCTAAAAGTATGTATATTGTATGTCATTCATAAAATCGCTGGTTTGCGAGAATATCGACATAATTCAAAAATTCAGTCGAATTGAACTAAGTATGCCAAACGATCATAAATCTTTGATATTTTAATGGCGAACACAGATGCAACTCCGATTTCGTGCTAACGTTCGTTACAAAGCAACAAGTTGATTATATATTTACAACAAAATACTCTAGCGGAAATCACAAAACATTGCCATTCTCTAAAATCAATCAGTTTTAGTTATGTCGTTATTCTCGCAAACCAGCGAAATGTGCTGTTAAAGGCTGCTAAAGATCTGCGCATAGTGTTTGTAAGGCCTCAATGTGAATGTAACTACATTTGACGATTAAAATGTCTTTCCTTATTCACCCATGCCTTTCTTCCTAGGCAGGGTCGGGTGGTTTTATTACTCGACGTTTATTCGGACTTCCTGACTGCCATAGCCACGTGTGCGAATATCCCTTTTTTGTGACAAAAAGTCAATTTGACAAATATCATATGCAATCTCTTACCGAACTAGTATCATAGGTAAACGGATTCACATCCGTAGTGTTTTTGTTCGTGGGAGAGCCATGCTTCGGCACGTATGGCCCGGCTCGACCGGGAGTGATACCACGGCCTCACAGAAAACCGGCAGTGAAGCAATGTTGCATTGCTTTTCGTAGTGTGAGTGAGTTTACCGGAGGCCCTAACCTTTCCCTCTCCCTCCTCTCCCGTCTTCACCCTCTTCCCCCCACACTATCCCTCCCCCCCCTTCCCCTCCTCCCCGCAGGCCGGCAACACACTTGGGACTCTTGAGTTGCAGGTGCCGATGGGCGGCGGTAGTCATTTACCATCAGGTGACCCGTCTGCTCGTTTGCCCCCTATAATATATAAAAAAGTGTACCTACGGTTTGGGATTCGAACTTGCAACTTCAGACCTAGAACGCTCGACACTCTTACCATTCTTATACCACACCATGCTTATGATGGAGTTGGTAACAGGTGACGAATATACAAGAAAACTCGGAAAGTATTTTAATAATTTGTATAATTTCGCAAAATCATTACAATTTTCCATTTTTTTCGTCCAGAGCACATTCGCATATTATAATACAAAGTTAAAACTATATAATACAAACACTTTTTTACAATTATGTCATGTATGGTGGTACTAAAACCATAGCCTATTAAACTAAAACTACCAAGTCATTTCACTTCTACCAGATAAGTATTTAAAAAAAAGTGATGTTATACCATAGGTATTTAAAAAAAGTGATGTTATGTATATACCAAAGAGTATACAGACTATTCATATATTTGAATTTGGAAGTTTTTGGGGGGGGGGAGGGGGGGCTCTAAATCACATCTAACAGCCGAAACTAAAAATGGCGCTGATTATTTTCAATCTGGCAATACGTTTTTCGATCACATGTCTACCGAAATGAATAGTTTTTTAGTGGATAACTTGCACAATGCTAAGTTTGTAAAAACCGTAAAGTGAAATGGCATATTAAGAATTACTTTACTTAAGCGCGAATTAAGAGGCGTTTAGATTGTTCTTATCACCATGAGGCGTTTTTATTCATATTATTGGTAATCTTCAGCATAAAGAGGCTTCCGCTTTCTTGATGTTTTCTCTGATAGAAGCGAGCGAATTGACATTCTAGTTTAGTCTAATTGAGCACCTTTGTAGCACCAATTGTGATCGTTTTCTTAAGGACTACCTATCTCTGATTTTAAATTAATGTGATAGTTTTCTTAATACCATCAACAAATTATTTTCTGGAATATTATTTTATTATAATTGGGTAGGTAGGTATATACATAATTGAAGTTTTGTAAAGGAAAACAAATTGTGATGTTTAATTACCGTCACGTTTCTTAAATAAAAAAAGTCATATAGGTATAGCATAGTATTAATTAAAAAAAAATAATGTGTAGGTAATAATGTAGTAATCTAAAGGAATTCAACATTTGTGTTCACGATTAGTGATGGCTGGTGTGGCCAATTATCGTTTTACCGAAAAACGTTAGATGGCGTTGAACTCATTTTTAATTGAATTGAATCTCGAACTATTGGTGCGAGATAAGAAGTAAATTTAACACAAAAAACACTTACGCCTATTCATATAATTCTGATAACATGAAGAATATAAATAAAGATCACACATGAAAACAGGAAATCAATTCTTATAGTTTTCAAAACTAGCTACAGAACATTTCATATTCTTATCACCAAAATACAAGTCGTAGTACGATAAAACACAGAATGTAGATAATCCGATAAGTACAAAAATCCGATACAATTGACACTGGAATTTACGTGGATTAAATCATGTTATATAAATACAAAAAAACAAAATTAGATAGAAAAAACAGTTATAACAGATTACATAAGTAATCTGTTATAGGTAATGTAATTGGATTAACTTGCAATTGTATTTAGTTACAGTAAGTACTCATTGTAATTAGTTACTTAAGTAATCGATTTCAAAGTACTTAAATTACTAATTATAATGTAAATGTAATTTGTAATAATTAATCCAATTACTTTTTGCCCATTACTATTTCTTTCACACGCCAAAAACTGAGTTAGTGCCAGATGTAAAAAATTACAACGACATAAAAATTTACGTTTAATGAGTTTTAAAAATATTAACTTTAATACAGAGCCTATCTGTAAATAATATACGTTAGCCATAGGCAGAAAAAACTGATAGGAATTTAACATTTGAACATATTAAAAAAGCTATCACTTAAAAACTGCAGACAAAAGTTTAGGTTCTTTATATTATTTAAGTTGTGGATATTAGTAGGTGCCTTACAACTGTAGGTACATTAAATAGTGCTTCACATAATCTGGTACACTTCGTGTCAATTATAATTACGCCACATTTAGAATATAATTATAACTATTTTTACAACACATTTATCACCCAAAGTTGTGTCAGGAATATTTTAATTTTAATATTATAAAGAGAGCATTTTTTAGATTATACCATAATTCTATATTTACTAAAAAAAGGACAATTGTAAAAACGGACCGCTTGCTCGGGACAATGTTGCCCAACGTAAAAATATAAGGCGGCTGTGTGCAAACAGTATGATGACATCGCACATAGGTATATAATTACCTAAAAAAAGGTGCAGGTAAATTTATTGACTTTCCTATCTAGATAATAATTCTGGCACAACTAATATTATTTATTATGAAAGTTATACAAGCAAAAATTTTAATTTTTTCTTTTTATAATTTTAATTTAATAAAAGACCGTAAAGCTACTGTCTTTTAAAAATAAAATATATGAATTATTTACTTTCCAAGTGAATGTATACAATTAAGATTAATAAAAAAATTTAAGAGTCGCTTCATACCAGTTGAAATATGTCACACCAACATTATCACTGGTCACAATGCCAAACTTAATATCAAATCTCGACTAAAGTATATTTTTTGTAGAGCATTTATACACCGAAGCATTATTATCTAAAAATCGACATCACATTGAAGCGATTTCAAACAAGCGGGACTGTAGGGTATATTTTTATTGGTATATCAAAAATATGACTACAAGACACTATTTGTGGCCGCCAGTGTAACTATACTAAATTAAAAACTATTTTAAAGTATCATAGATGGCTTCGTTGGGATATGTACCATTCAATTGTATGCTGTTACTAAAACTTAACGAATTATCTTTACTTAAACAAATTTTAGTTTTTTCTATATTATTATCGTTTTCGATCGGAAATTCGTCAATATTGTTAGTTATTTCTAATCTGATAGCGTGGATTTTTTTGTCTGAATTGTCCTTGTCGCGTTCCCACGAGTCTATTATTGAGACATCATTCCTACTTCCTATATCGTCAACTTCGCTTGACGTTATACTTGAATTATCTAAATCGAAGTCTGTGGTCTTTTCGATGACAACCACTTCTATGTGCCTGAATGGGTTTTCCTGATTTTCTATCATTTGCCTCGCCCTTTCATCATTTCTAATTATAACTTCTTTTTTTACGTTGCATATCACTGGATCGTTTGCGAGTACATCGATATTATTGTCGTAACTTTCTTCATCGCAAGCCTTATTACCATTAGGAGTGCAAATCTCCGCATAAATATTGTCAGAGCTAGCATCTGATTCGACTTTTTCTTCTTCTTCTTCTACATGAACAGCATCAGCCACTTGACCATAAGGCAAATCCTCGATAACTGGCAGCTTTCGTTTCTGTATAGATGAAATCGATCTTCGAATTTTAACTTGCCTTTGCGGTTCTTCTTCTGAAATATCTATAGTTGTGATATCTTCTTCTATTTCAGATTTTGGCGTAGGAGCTCTGGGTTTATCGATTTTCTTCCTGAAGTTTAAAATCTTTTCACTATCTGCTGTTCTTTCTGTCTTAGTTGGCATACTGTTACTGTTGCTACCTTCCTTTTTGTCACTAGGCTTTTTAGGATGAAGTAAATTTGATGTGGATTTGCTTAATACCCTCTTTGTTTTCACATGAAATTCTGAGCAAAGTTTCTCTGTTATAAACGAATGCTGTTTGTAGTTTATTTCGAAATCACTATCATTGTATAGAGACCCGACGCCAAACATATTGATTTCTTCACAGCTTTGAATCTGGTTGTATGACTCAGATTTGACCATGGCTTTTTCAGGTATTAAGTCAGGTTGAATCCTCTGTCTTCGTTCAAGATTCGTTGATGACTTTGTGGCTGAAGATTTCTTGAGCATATTTTCATCTAAACTCTTTAATTTCCTACCAGAACTTGTGTCACTTTCCATAGAACCACAGTAATTGATTTGGTCGACACTCAGGTTTTTACGACCGTGTTTCATATTAATACTAGTTTCATCTTCCATATAGGAGCTATCTGGCAACATTCCTGTCTGGACTGATACAGATTTCGTTAACACAGGTTTTTTATGACTTGAACTACACTGACTCGTGCCCATCTCTGATGAAGACGTTGTTAGACTCTTATAAGAATGACAGTTTTCGGCCGTCCCGTCGTTCTTCCTCGCTCCGCCAAATCTATCCTCTATTAATTTGGCCATATCCTGATAGCGTTCTATAGAACTATGCTTCTCTGCCTGAGGATCGAAAGGATCTTTAAAATCTCTTAACTTATCACTAGTCTCAATGGCTGTTATTTTTTCTTCTGTTAATTTTTCCGTACTCTTTAAAAGTTTCAAGTTCTTAAACCATTTGCTCTTTTTATGTCCAGAATCTTCTCTGAAAACAAGCATTTTATCATTGGAAAATTGTTCCTGGTCAATTTTTTCCTCCGGTTTCTCTTCTTTACTTTCGTCGTCACTGTATACATCGTAGTTCATGTGCTCGAGTTCGTTCTTACTTAAAAATATAATAGACCCTTCCGTCTCATCAGGTATATCTCGTAGTACCTTTTCACTTTTACCAAATAACCTCGAAGTGTCAATTTTCAACCCTTGTAAAGTAAATTTGCGTTCTTTTTCAAACTTAACCGGTTCGTGGTCTTCTTTCAAAAGATCTTCTGCAGTTTTTGCTTTCCCGATCACAGAGGGGTTGGCGTAGGAGATCTGCCTGATCCAGTTGTCAACATTAAGTTGACAGAAAGTTAGAGCTTTTTGGAGGCGTGCGGACAAGAACATTCGTTTCTCACTTTCGAAGCCAAGCTGCGTTCGACGTATTTTGATGGCGCTGTTAAGTGGGAGGAGCTGAAGCATCTCCTTGGCGTGGTAGCGAGGGTCAACTTGCTTGCTAGGGCTTGACGGCATAGAACCATACTCCGGAAGGGTACACATCACGAGAACGGGTTCAGTGACTGCTGCCCGTAGTAGAAGATCGTCTGAAAAATAGAATGAACTTTTGTAAGCGGAACTATTGTACAAAACAAGAATAACCTGATATCAATCAACAGACATCCATTGTAAGCAGTAAAGAGCATCAAGGGATGCTTGTGTCTTTTACATTCTGTTCCCGTCATAGCAATAACAGAAAAAATACAAAATAAGACAGACAGGTTCAAGTTGTTGTACCTTTGCTCAATTCTCCAGATTTTGTAAATTTATTAGAAGCAACAGGGCCAAGATATATTTATGATGAAAATTTCAACTGACCTCCAACATCATGTGCCATCTCAATCGGCACTGTCCCGGCAAGCAGTCTCACGCGCGTCGGCAACCGCCATATACTCAGCAGATGTGGCAGTCGATGAGCGCGTACAGCGACCTCTGTGGGCGGCGGCGTGGCTCCACGCCCTTCGCCTGCTGGCTCCCACTCCGCTGGCGACAGCTCCTCCGGGCATACCTCATATAGTTCTCCCTTTGTGTTGATAGGCACGAAGAGCTCCTGCAACACATACGCCCGTAGTAGAATAAACCGAAATACACATATTTGCTTCAATAAAAGTCAGTCAATGTGAGTATGTTGGTCCCCTGTGTATTTGTAAACCGTTGATCAGATTGTGATAAAACTTTGGCAGGTCTTTTTAAAAAGCCCGCGAGAGTCTGGACAAAAAAATCTATATAAAAATAGGCATTGCCACGCATGCTGGGTACAGCTGGTGTATTATAATTATGTATAGGCAATCAATGCAAAGTAGAGTACGTCATTAAATTGCTATAGAAACATCTAAGCAATTATTATAATGGTAACACTAAATTCAGTTAGCTTCGTAGCGTACCACCGAGATGACGCTACAGTTTTATCTGATAGATTTACATTTTAAGATTCTTAATTAGCGTGCTACTTAACTGGTTGAATGAACTTGACTATAATAGTATCTATAAAATAAATGTACACGAACAAGGCGCTACGTCACCGACCTCAGAGCCGACAAAGACGTTATCTTTAAATAGATTCACTGCTTTCATGACATTCACAAAGAAAGTGAATAGCGCGTCGTGAGGTGTCTTAACCATGGTACGTATTATTGTCACTAAGGATCCACCATTAATATTCTACGCTGTCTTGTAAGTTGTTTATAAAGGCCGAGAAGGAAGCGACACGATGTCGCGACGTTTTATGTTTATTCAACGGTATCAACGAGAATATTTGTAATAATCACATATTTGCATACCTAAGTAGGTACTATAGTTTATAGACCTATTAATACTTGGTAAATATTACAATGTAGCAAATGGCTAATCATTAATTAATACTCTTCTGTACTTAGTAATTTATTCTATACTTAGTACGGAAGTTATAAAATAAAACTATTTACTTTGTATTTTAATCATATGCTAGCAACACTACAACGGGCCCGGATACAAAACCAACACGAATAACAATTGAACGTCATTTTAGTCTAGCAACATCGGTCGTTGTAAAAGGCTCACCATAATGGTCTTTTATTCTTCGCCATTCCTTTTAATGTATTCTGTGTCACGCAAAACCATATTGTTTATGCTTTACCACATACCAAGGCGGCTAGCTTCAAGAATATCTTTATCTATATATCTTTATCTCTATCTATATATATAAGAATATATTAAATTGAATATACATTTGGGCCAGAACTTGGCCACCTCTTTTTTTCCTTTGCCACTGTGTACAGATAAAAAAAAAATACACCCTCTAGCGATCTATGTGTCTAAACTTATTATGGACTGTTTAAATGCAGCGTTTTAACTGAAAATAGCTGGTAACTTTTTTAATTATTGATAAATAATTATTGCCTTGGAGTCTCTAAGATTATGAACAGTAACGTGTATTTTTTTAAATCGTTTTACTTGGCGTTTTTTTTCAAATTAGGTAGTGTAATAACCAAAAAATATGAGCCGACGATCTTATTAGATGCAGCATTCTGGATTACTACGTAGCGTCATCTTACGTGTGACAGTAAAAATATAATTATAACTCTTTATTTTACATGTACCAAACACATAATAATAATAAATTTATATATTTGATCTGATCAAAATAAATAATTAGAAAGAATCATGAAAAAGTTTAACTATCCTAAACAGAAGCAGTTCAAATAAATAATCACAATGAAAATTAATCAGGACTTACTCTACTTGCTACTAGAGGGCAGTACTAGCAAAAATTTATTGTAGACGAGTGTTTTCTATTCGCGAGCAATATTATTTACAAAATATTAAAACGCTAATTACAAAGCTAGGTTTTATGATAATGTTCTCAAACCCATACTTTAGCGTTGCATCAAAATAACATCTCACAACTGAATGTGGGATGGCATAGATTACATTAGGTAATTCACGACCGGTTTAAGAACAACCTAAATTAAAAGTAGGCTTTAGAAACAATGGTGCAATTTTACGTCTATCTAGATTTAAATACAGGTTTATTACCTAATCGATCTTAGCTGAATGTAAGGTGCGGGCTTCGTCTATTGTGTTTAAAAAAAATGTAGGCTCTTTGATGGGTTCCGTCATAACATGTCAACTGTTTCAACTTATACAATAGGTACCTACCTACTTTTATTACAAGAATGTTTTATTTACGGTAAATAGAGGTTATCTTCTATTTAAGTAGTGAATATTTTTTTTTATATTGTAGTGGGCAAACGAGCAGACGGCTTTATGTAGAATAAAAGTTTAAAATGAGTAATATATTACATAAATTATGTAAAACAAAGTACAATTTTCAGAGGAAATAGTGTCGCCGAAAGTTCGAAATTCGACCGTAATTTATTTAGTATTCGTGAACTGTTTCTAATATTTTTTATGGGGCTCGCGGCTGACTGAGTAGGTTAGCACATTACGAGGTTAAGTAATACATGTCAAGTCAGTCTCAGGGTGACCATTCTTAACACACTGAGACGCCGGAGGTGCCTCAGAGAGCACGTTAAGCCTCCCGGTTGCCAAGCGAACATCTGTGGCATCGTCACGGATAGTTGAAGCCCTAAAAAGTCCGACAACCTGGTCTAACTACAGATAGATATCGCCTAGTACTTGGGTTGTGGAGGTCTGATGGCAGTCGCTTCACGTAAAATATCAAAGTTCGGCCGTATCGTAATTAGACTGAAAGCCGACCTAAGTTTTTGGGAAAGTTGGGAAAAGGCGTGGAGGATGATGTTTAAATTTTTTTTATTGGTAATACTAAAACTCGTTACTACATACTAAAAAAAATTAAAAAAAAACCGGTTGATAAACATAGGAGAAAATGATTCTTAACGGTTTTGTCTTTGCTTATTTATATGTACTGGAGATCGCATGGCGGTCGAATTTCGACCATGGTTTTTTTATTGGCCAAAATAATCTGAGCTGTCATGGTATGACTTACTTATCATGACAGGTAATCACATATACTGGACGCGTGTAATTTCATTCAGCCGTCTTCACGTAATTTTGAAGTTGTAAATTTTAGCTTTCTGCACACGGGCACAAAGAATTCTCTTCACGTATTAATA
Organism: Euplagia quadripunctaria; assembly: GCA_963859945.1. NCBI lineage: Eukaryota > Metazoa > Arthropoda > Insecta > Lepidoptera > Erebidae > Euplagia > Euplagia quadripunctaria. The sequence goes on from OY982581.1 coordinate 11,842,207, forward strand.
TAATAATTTACATAGAAGATTTATTTAATTTGCAGGTAGGTTTGAACACACTCGATTACTAGAGAAAAAACCAAATAAAGGTACCAAGAGACGAGCAGAACCCTAAACTACAACACGTTCATTTTTGTTTTATTGCTGAGATCTGACACTTGTTTTGTCACAACGACACAGTGATTAATCTTTAACCGGTTACCGTATGAGCAGTGTTAACAGAGAACAGGTACTAAGTATGTCTTAAGTACCGGAAAGTGTACCGCAATACAGTTCAAATTGTTACTTGTGTAATAAATAAGTTATTTATGCAATTATAAAGTCAAAACCATAAATTACTTACTTTGATATAAGTTAGTACAGTTAATCAAATATACACAAAATGTTTTAAAAAGAGTGGAAGTTTACTTTCACCTCTCAAATGATAGAAAAAGTCCCTTTTTGTTCACTTTATTGTCCCGGTTGCTGGGCCCGCAGTGAAGTTACGGAACTGACATGCGCCTATTAAACGCAACTGTAAAGATGTCTCTTTCACGTTACCAACCAACCCTAAACGTATTTTACGTCTCTTTTCTAGACCGATTCATATCAATACTTGTACCAAAGTACCTAATATATCCCACTATATAATATTATAAATGTGAAAGTTTGGATAGATGGATGGATGGATGTTTGTTACTCTTTCACGCCAAAACTACTGAACCGATTACGATGAAACTTGGTATGTAGATAACTGGAGACCTGGATTCACATATAGGCTACTTCTTATCCCGAAATTTCCCACGTGATCGGAACTTACGCGGGTGAAACCGCGGGGCGCTGCTAGTAGTATATACCTTGATAGAGCTATGTGAACCTATTGACCAGTAGCACAGATCACTTAGTAGTTTACGTAGGTACAAATACAGAGATGTTTTTCTGAAAATGTGAGTATGCATTGCAAATATGCTCACACGCAGGCACCACACACCTGCACGGTAAGGTAACCTTTGGGCTCTTTTCCGGAGTTCCATTATGGTGAATAACTGGCTTCGACGTACCATTTACTTTAATAAAGCTGTTTAAAAAATGCGGTTAAAGTGTGCCTTAACCGTTTAAATGTGTTCCATCCTTGTCAAGGGGAGTGCTAACCGTCTCTCCTTTCAATAGACACGTAAAAGATATACTTACAACTTGTCATATATTAAGTATATATACAATCTCTACTAGTGCGATGTAGATTTTATGATTATAGTTCTAAGTTTGTTACGAATATTATTAAAATGAGATTACATTATGTTAAATTAAGATAAAATATAATTAATTAATAAAGTTAAAACATGTATCATAGAATAAAACGTAGGATTTAAGTAATGTATATGTTTTCGAAGATGCGGTTTATATGATAGCGCCATCTATTGGCAGTAGTTGAAATATGAAATAATTTTCCAATGTTTGTGAGTGAAACCGAATTGATTTTTGTTTGTGTATTAACACGCTTTCAACTGTAAAGAACATTTGGGTTTCAACCCTTTTTTGAAAGTACTTGCATGCTTCGCCACTGCATTTTAGTAAAATCCGGTGCAGCTCTTTATTTACAAAAAGAGTGTAAAGTATTTGCAATTTACATTAAGGGATTTGTTTTTATTTTATTTTCACAAAATTACTCTCGAATATGTGCAAATTGGGACATCACTGCTATTAGTCACCGACAGGAGCTGTCTCTTTTACTACTTTTGTCAAATATTACCTACAATTTATAAAAATATCTAGAGGATGTCCTCTAGATATGAAACTTTCACATTTATAATATTATATCTCAAGTTTATGTAAACTTGAGATATTTAGACAGAAAACCGATTAATCCTATATTCAGACGCGTAATTTTACTTGGCTAGTTGTATATTTTTTAAATATTTCTCACGATACCTACACAGTGCCCACTGAAAAAAAAAGACGAAAAGAAAAATATTTGCCCAGGGATTGCAAACCTGTATCGGCATTTAAAGCACCAGCAGACAGCAAGAAGCTAAAATTGTGAGAAGAAAAATACCCATTGGCCGGGACAGTAAATAATTCTAGCGGCCACTGCATTTAATTTACATTATATTGACGAACGCGTTTCAAGAATACATCGACGTCTAGTAATGAGGAGCACCTGTCTCGTTTGCTTTGCTTGTCATGAAACACAAGCGTTGGATGTGATAATTAATGATAATCGTTCACGACATGATTAATTTATGCATTTATCTCTGAGATACAATCAACATTATTTAATTTTAATGACTTTTTAAGCTTGCACGGATGGCGCGGTGGTACCTCCGCAACTCCGCTAACTCTGAAGTAGTGTTGTTTTTTTTTAAACTGCGACCACTAGCTTCAACCCCTCCTACTAAGTTAAATGCTTGTGTTTACCTCCCCTAGATCGAAGTCTGTGGACGTAGCTCTTCGGTATTTCTATACTTAGGTTTAGGTTTGGTCTTCAATCCCTCCTACTATGTTAAATGCTTGTGTTTGCCTCCCCTAGATCGAAGTCTGTGGACGTAGCTCTTCGGTATTTCTATACTTAGGTTTAGGTTTGGTCTTCAACCCCTCCTACTATGTTAAATGCTTGTGTTTGCCTCTCCTAGATCGAAGTCTGTGGACGTAGCTCTTCGGTATTTCTATACTTAGGTTTAGGTTTGGTCTTCAACCCCTCCTACTAGGTTAAATGCTTGTGTTTGCCTCCCCTAGATCGAAGTCTGTGGACGTAGCTCTTCGGTATCAGCGCTTTTCTAGGTGTTCACTGTAACTACTCATATGATTTCTCTTGTTAAGTCAAAGTCTAGTCTGTTCTCAAGGATAATCCGAGAGAATTTACTTTGCTTGTAAAACTAGAGATAACTCTGATTTTTTTTTTATGGGATAGGGGGCAAGTGAGCAGACGGGTCACCTGATGGTAAGTGACTACCGCCGCCCATGGACACTTGCAACTCGACAGTCACAAGTGCGTTGCCGGCCTTTAAAGTGGGAGTAGGGGAAGGGAGGGAAGAGGGGGAGAGGGGAGGGTGGAGAGCGGGAGAGGTGGGAAGATGGGAAGAGGGAAGAATTAGGGCCTCCGGTAACCTCACTCGCACGACGAAATACAACGAAGCATTGCTTCACTGCCGGTTTTCTGTGAGAACGTGGTATCACTCCGGTTGAGCCGGCCTATACCTGCCGAAGCAGGGCTTTCCCACGATTATTTCAAAAAAATCAAAATGACCACTCTAGTATACTCAGTAAGAGAATAGTTACTAAACCTAAGCCAGAGGGAGGGCTTACCGCGCACCCTGGCTTTTGTATGCTTACTTAATTAATTAATAATAATAATAGCCAAGAGCCTCGATCAACACCTTAAGAGGCTCGCGTTAGACGGCTGGATCAAGGGACTGATGCAGAAAGCAGTTCTCCTCGACACGGCCCGTATGGTGAGGAGGTTCCTGTCTTTGGAGCCCTAACCACCGGTGTCTTGGTCCCTGTACCCGATGTCGGTGGTCTACTATTTTTTATATTTTTAAATATATATTTTGTTTTAAACATATTTAAAAATGTAATTTATAAGTTTCAAGTTTAATAAAGAGAAATAATAATAATAACTTCACACATCTCACATACGGCCGTATGTGAGATGTGTGAAGTTATCTGATCTAATCTGATAAATCTGATAAGTCTGATCCCAAACTAGGCAGAGCCTGTACTATGGAGACCAGACTGCTGATAAACATATTTATATATTTCTAAATACATACATATTTTAGATAAATTACACCCAGACACAGAACAAATGATCGTGCTCATCACACAATTATTTGTCCTGGGTGGGAATCGAACCCATGACCTCTGGCTTAGCAGTCAGGGTCACTAACCATCTAGTGGTTAAGTTTTGAATGTTTTGTTTTATATTATTTAATAATTAAAATATAACTACTATTTAATTGACCAGTATGAATTGAACTGGCATTGTGTAGACATATTGATATTTATTTTTTCCTTTCTGCACTTGTTCTACATATAAACTTTAAGTGTTCCAAATATCACATTCGTCCTTGTCCGAAATTACCTTAAAAATGGGTAAAAAGAATTCTTTTCACGTTTTAATACTTAGATATAAATATAATCTCTACTAACTAGCTGTATATATGTATTTCTAAATGTGTAAATTATTGTGTGTATATTCAATAGTACGCCATCAACTAGTATGTTTTTAACCTCCGACGCAAAAACACCCCTCGTGTTATAAGTTTGACGTCGATGTCTGTGTGTGTGTGTCTGCCTGTGGCATCGTAGCTCTCAAACTGATGGACCGATTTCGATGCGGTTTCTTCATTTGAAAGCCAGTTTCCTTGCGGTGGTTCTTACCTATGTTTGGTTAATATCGGTCCAGCAGTGTAAGAGTACCAGCTCTTTTTCAAAATGATGTAAGGCAATTTGTAATCTTTGAAGGAATTTTCGAGTCAGGAGTGTTTCAAATTTTAAATTTATGATTATATTTAATATTTCTGGTTGTCTGGTAGAGATCGCTATTAGCGATAAGACCGCCCATTGTACTCGAATATTTTATATGAGAACTGTCTCAACTGTATGTTATTAATGGTGTACAATAAAGAATATTCTATCTATCTATCTATAAATAGATTTTAAAATAAATTATTCTGATTACCTTATTTACGTTACCTGCATTAATACGTTATAACCTTCAATTTTCTTGGGCCTTTACTTTTTACATGGGCGTACCCAGCTCTTAGCCAAGGGGTGGGGGGCAAAATTTGTTTTTGCCCCGGGGGGAGGGGGGGCTAAATTTGTTTTTGTCGGTCCAGGGGAGGGCAAATCAAAAATTTTACTAAAAATTACTTTAGTACTAAGTAAGCTTGCCTGCCGCTGAAGCCAGGGGAGGGGGAGGCAACTGCCTTCAACCCTCGGTACGCCCATGGAATCATAGCATTCGTGAATAATTTTGCGGTTTGCGTATATTTTAAATTAGTTCAATATGACTTTATTCATAAATGAATTACAAGGTAAATGGTCTAGGTCCACATTCGCCACTCGAGGATACGAAAAGGTCGTGCACTAATAAGAAGCTATATACCATATTAGATATTAGATTCCTCTGGCTCTAAAGGAAGCGGCATATTTTCCATCTGTGTACTAAACTTCCTGCGATATTCAGGCCCTCTCTCATTTTGGGGGCCATTGCTGGTCAAATAGCGCCACACAGGGCCATACATAGTTTCCTTACTCAACCTCCGATGCGTTTTGTTACTCGAAGAAGAGGACAGCCATGATATAAGAACATTTCTTCCGTACTCTTCGAGATCTAGGAGCCCGCAACTGCTAATGACGGTACCGTCAACTCTTGTCACCATGAGATGTGGCAAGGAGGATATACTATACATGAATATCAGTAAAGGTATTAGTTCATCATTAAATTTAAGCGTGAACCAATTCGCTTGTTCTTCGTATGATTCTTTGAAATCCTCTTCAGTTTCGTCCATTGGTATATAGATCACTTCAATTGGTAAATTGACAAGTTTCGCGTTCTCATATGTTTCGTAAAATTTTGGTATCATGCCTTTGAAGATTATGTCCTTTTTTGTGAAGAAAGCTACGATGATATCCGAGTTGTTTACAAACCATTCGTAGGGAACGTTATCAAACTGTTTGTTGTAAACTTTAGCGTCTTTTAACCAGTTGTAGGGTGGGAGTACTTCGGGAATAACTTTCATTTTGTAGGAGGAATATCTCCGGACTTGATCTTTCGACATTTTGTGATTTCCTTAGACTTCACTGTCCCCTAGGTCAAAATATCAAAAATATGTTGGGAATTTCACAAATACAAAAAATAATTAGATTCAAACCTCGCGAAGAATCAGCGCAGGAATTCCACCGATGTCAGGTGTTTTATAATTATACAAGTTAAATAACAAAAACGTGAAATACTTATTAGTTGCCTATTTACAAATCTACACAAGGCGAGCGAAATAACACTTGACAATAAAATTTGTCAAAAACGGTTTTATTTTGTTACAATGTGTAGGTTAATAAGGTTTTATTTAAACGAAGTAGTTTCACACACCTAATGGTTTTTTTCTGGTTTTTTCTGTAGATATTGTAATTTTTTGGGTAATTTTATTTAGTAATAATAATAACAATAACCTCACACATCTCACACACGGCCGTCTGATCCCAAACTAGATAGAGCCTGTACTATGGTAACCTGCTGATTAACATTACTTATATATTTCTAAAGACATCCTTACTAGTATTTATATTATTATTAATATTATAAATGCAAAGGTAACTCTGTCTGTCTGTCTGTCGCCCTTTCACGCCAAAACTACTGAACCGATTTAAATGAAATTTGGTACACAGAGCCTGAGAAAGGACATAGGACCTTAACCTTTAATGCGAAAAAAGGGGTGTAAGGGGTTGAAAGGTGGGGATGAAAAGTTGTATGGAAGTATCGTCATATTTAGAGCTAGAAGCTTGAAACTTATGTTTTAGGCTGTTGATTCGATATAAATACACTATTCCACGCGGACGAAGTCACGGGTACAGCTAGTACT